>AP027112.1:29067762-29657762 GCA_028142955.1 Pinctada fucata | reverse complement strand
ACGAAGAATTGATGTTAGAATCAAGATGGGGGAGGGCCTAAAGAATTCTGTTATGAAGTAGTTGTTAAATTATTTTTCTCTAACTTAATATTATGAAAATATTCACAATGCAAGTGTCTTTTCTTAAACTGTCTATGATGTATACTTTAATCATTTCATATTGAATAATTATATATTAAATTATGTCATTATATGAAAAGAACTGTGCAATATATTCTGGACATGTACTTTTTTTTTGAAAATTATATATGTATATCAATTTAAATCTTTGTACTGGGATGCACGTTCTGATGGAATGCATAGGAGATGAAGACATAGATGATGAAGGTGTTTTATAATATAATTGTTAGGCCTCCCCCCTCCTCTCCCCCTTCCTTTCTCTAGATCTGGCCATGGTTCGGATTAAGGAGTCTTTAATTGATTCTTATCCGCTTTATGGCAAAAAATAAAGGAATATAACTGTCATCAATGATAAATGAAAACAGGTAATTATGACTATGAAATATGAAATAAAGTGTTACTTTTAAGGTAGGTCAAGTTCATGTTTCTCCATACATATACATGTATTAATAGTGTATCCGCAACATAATATACAAAGAAACTGGCGAAAACAGCAATCCTTTTCATTCGTGAAAAAGGTGGTTCTTATGAAAAAAGGCAAGTGAAATCGATACAAACATACAAGACAACTTGAAGACAAAATAAGAAAAAAATCTGAGAGGAAACTATCGAAGGCAAAAGACTTTTTTAAAAAAAAATAAATAAAATTAATCTTGCAAACAAAATCAAATTTTAAAATGTATAGATTGATATGTTTCCGAATATAAACTCAAAGTTTGTGGATTCAATTTATTTCAGGTATTTGATGAAGGGGACATTACTCTTGGCAACATTATTGAGACCACATGGTAAATGGGGATTTTATGGTTTCCCTCGGTGTTTTAATTACAAAGTCGGTCAAGAGTATTGTTCGAACGATACCAAGTCTTACAACGACCAGTAAGTATGCTTTCAACATGTTAATTTAAAATAAATAGTAATTCTATGTAAAGTTAAAGAGGTTGATTATCCGGAGTGCATGTGCTGAACCTACATACCTGCATTGCTTTAAGGGAGCAACCATTTGGTTTCTAGGGGAGGGGGACGGGGGGGGGAAGACTTTTCCCAGCCGCAATTTTTTTCAGCCCCAGAGAGAGAGAGAGAGAGGGGGGGGGGGGGCAAGTTCTTTTTTTTTTCCTGAACAGGAATCATGAAATTCATACAGAATAAACTACATTCTACTATAGTAATTTAACTGGTTCATGCGACTCGGGTAATTACCGGATAACAAACCACGACTAGCTAGTTGTTATTTCTTAATTCAATTAATCATATGGCCCTTTTGTGTCTGTTTTTGTGTTTGTCTATTCTTGATGTCTTACCATACGAAGAAAGGATTAAAACAAGAAAAGGACCTCAAATCCGCTTTTAGAAAAATTATTGGCCAAATGTTAACAAAAGTAGGCAATTCTCCTCACGGAAATACATTTTTCTGATCATTTCCTTTCTCACAAAATGCTTTTGCTCTTTAATGTAAATTATTAAGTAGCTAAATGTTACCTATATGCACCATGTAAAGTTCTTATATTTGTTGCATAATCTTTAAGCGCAGCGAAATGAGTATTACAAGTGTCATTAACATAAATTGTTGAAATTCGTTTAGGAATAATCTTCATAGTATGTTTTTCAAGATTTCGTGGCAAAGAAATTGACCTCCAACCTATTAATATTTTTTCATTTTTTTTTTTAATTATTTATTTAATGGTTAATTGTTGAATTATAAAAGAAAATTGCTATGTAAACCAGCTTTTAAACCTTGTAAGGAAGTACCTTATTAGTACAATATAGTATGTGCTAATTTTATTCAGCCAGAAAACATTTTTTTTATTTTTATTTTTCAGACTGATTTGGTTATTCAAGAGCAGCTCTTGCCTTTTCCCTTCTATTTATCTTTCCTCTGCATTTAAGGAACCAAACGAGCGTCAGGAGCGTGTTCAGGGGATACTAAACGAGACATTGCGGATCCAGGGAAAGTTTGAGAAGGGAACTATGCAAGCCTTTGCTTATACAACGTTTAAGTACACAGATACAAAGGTTTATTATTCTAAGGTAAGATTTGAAATAAAGATAGTTACAAATAATTAAAACAGAAAGACCAAATTTTATTTTTCATTTCAGTTATGCTTTTGGAGAACGTGTTTGACATTCAAAAGTTTAAATAGATGAGTTGAATATAAATACTAGAAAGGAGAAATAATGTAGTGTTCCAACTCTGTACCATCTTGAAGAAAATTTAAAACCAATTTAATATGCACCAGATACGTGTTTCGGATATTAAATCCCCATAAGTGATGCTTCCATCCGAAGTGATTTCAGAAGCCGCAAAACAGTATTACTCATATCATCGAAATTTTTCAAGTTCCTTTAGATTCTCTAGAAGTGCAAATGTAAATAAAAACTGTAAAAGAATATTTATTTTTCATAATAAATTGTAGAATGACGTCATCAACACCATCAGCCAATCAATGGACGCTGGGTTAGATGGTAACGTAGTGTGGTTAAGCAGTAGTGACGTAAGCAGCAGAGATGACTGCCAAAGTTTACATAAATACATCCAAGAAATATTTGGACCAATGTCGAAATTTCTTATCAATTTCGCTCGAATTTGTTCAGCCGTTCTTTGCAACAATCATGGGAAATGTGTTAGAGCAAATTGGCTTAAGCAACCTAAATTACAGTTTGGTCGCTCAGATAAAATGTTGGATTTAAGTGACTACAAATGTAAATGTAATATGAATTGGAGTGGGAAACATTGCCAAAATATCTAGTCTCAATTATTTTCATTTTTCAACTTTCCATGACTATTTTAAAGCTTATTTTCTTAAAGACTCATTCTTGCTCCATGTTATTACGAGAGCATTGCTCTTAATTTGTTGTTTTCTGTGATCATTTTCATGGAAACAGAATTATAAACATAAAGGACTTCAAAAAGTTGAAAACTCACAAAAGTAAAACGATCCTTGAAATACATACAAGGTATTTGGACCGTCTTAATTGTAAATATCTTTTTTTTTTCGAATTACAAAATATATAGATAGTAACTGTTGCACTTCACATTATTCCAAAATCTCAGGAGTTCTCAGTCATCTTCTATTGCATATTTTTATATGGGAAAGAATTAATGTAATAAATTTCAGTAGATATTCAGTATAGATATAGGACATCAAAATTAGGAAGTTGTCTGAATAAAACACGTGTCGTTGTGTTTCTGGCATTGCTCCTTTAAGATACCAAGAATGTTATTACAGGATTATGAAATATCCGAGTTGTTTCCAATATGTCTTAAAGAATTCTGAATAGAACCCATCACCGCCAGGACTCTTTACATTTTCTGCATTCTGCATAGTAGATATTGACAGAGTTAAAGTCACACACAAAATCGAAGTCAGAATTCACTGATCACAATCAGCTGGTAAACAAAATCATGACCAAAACAAAATCAAACAAACCAACCAAATATTGAAAGTCTTCAAATTCATTAGCGTCATTTAAAAGCAGATATATTTAAAGCAACGTTTTGGGCATTTAACATTCGCCTATGATCCTCAATCCAAACAATGAAATATGGCAAAATCTGTACAATTCATGTCCAAACTATACCGAAAGACGTAGAAAGATGTCTGGGATATGATGCAGGTTTCAGAATTATGT
The DNA here is from genome assembly GCA_028142955.1 of Pinctada fucata. Lineage (NCBI taxonomy): Eukaryota > Metazoa > Mollusca > Bivalvia > Pterioida > Pteriidae > Pinctada > Pinctada fucata. The sequence goes on along the minus strand of AP027112.1, from coordinate 29,654,012 downwards.
CTCCACCCAATGGGGAGGAGACATATTGGTTTTGCCTTCGTCGTCCGTCTGTCTGTCCGTCCGTCTGTCACACATCGTGTCCGGGCTATATCTCCTGAACCGTTTTCCCGATCACTTTCATATTTTAGTATGTTGTTGCTTTTGACCCGAAGGTTTCACATCACTTTGACCCAAGGTCATATGACCAAGGTTAAGGTCACTTAGTGCATTTTTTATGAAATTATGCATACATTCCTGTCCGGGCTAGCTCTCTTGAACCTTTGCCCGATCACTTTCATATTTTAGTATGTTGTTGCTCATCATCCGAAGGTTTCACATCACCTTAACCTAAGGTCATGTGACCAAGGTCAAGGTCACTTAGTGCATTTTTAATGAAATTATGAACACATTCCTGTCCGGCTTATATCTATTGAACTGTTCGTCGGATCACTTTCACATTTTAGTATGTTGTTCCTTATGACCCGAAGGTTTCACATCACTTTGACCACAGGTCATGTGACCAAGGTCAAGGTCATTTACTGCATTTTTAATGAAATTATGAATACATTCCTGTCTGGCCTATATCTCATGAACCGTTTGCCGGATAACTTTCATATTTTAGTATGCTTTTGCTTATGATCCGAAGGTTTCACAACACGTTAACCCAAGGTCATGTAACCAAGGTCAAGGTCATTTATTACATTGTTAATGAAACTGTACATGCATTCCTGTCAAGGCTATATCTCTTGAACCGTTAGCCGGATCATTTTAATATTTTAGTATGTTGTTCCTTATGACCTGAAGGTTTCACATCACCTTGACCCAAGGTCATGTGACCAAGGTCAAGGTCACTTAGTACATTTTTTTTATGAAATTATGCATACAGGCCCGATAACTTTCATATTTTAGTATGTCGTTGCTTATGATCCGAAGGTTTCACAACACGTTAACCCAAGGTCATGTAACCAAGGTCAAGGTCATTTATCACATTTTTAATGAAACTGTACATGCATTCCTGTCCAGGCTATATCTCCTGAACCGTTAGCCGGATCATTTTAATATTTTAGTATGTTGTTCCTTATGACCTGAAGGTTTCACATCACCTTGACCCAAGGTCATGTGACCAAGGTCAAAGTCACTTAGTACATTTTTAATGAAATTTTGCATACATTCATGTCCGTGCTTTATCTCTTGAACCGTTTGCCGGATAACTTTCATATTTTAGTATGTTGTTGCTTATGATCCGAAGGTTTCACAACACGTTAACCCAAGGTCATGTAACCAAGGTCAATGGTCATTTATTACATTTTTAATGAAACTGTACATGCATTCCTGTCCAGGCTATATCTCCTGAACCGTTAGCCGGATCATTTTAATATTTTAGTATGTTGTTCCTTATGACCTGAAGGTTTCACATCACCTTGACCCAAGGTCATGTGGCCAAGGTCTAGGTCACTTAGTGCATATTAAATGAAATTATGAATACATTCCTGTCCAGCCTATATCTCTTGAACAGTTAGCTGGATCACTTTCATATTTTAGTATCTTGTTGCTTATGATCCGAAGGTTTCCCATCACCCTGACCCAACGTCATGTGACCAAGGTCCAGGTCACTTAGTGCATTTTCAATGAAATTATGAATACATTCCTGACCGAGCTATATCTCTAGAACCGTTCGCTGGATCACTTTCATATTTTAGTATGTTGTTGCTTATGACCCGAAGGTTTCACATCACCTTGACCCAAGGTCATGTGGCCAAGGTCTAGTTCACTTAGTGCATTTCAAATGAAATTATGAATGCATTCCTGTCCAGGCTATATCTCTTGAACCTTTTGCAGGATCACTATCATATTTTAGTATGTTGTTCCTTATGACCCGAAGGTTTCACATCACCCTAACCCAAGGTCATGCGAGAAAGGCCAAGGTCACTTACTTCATTTTTAATGAAATTGTACATAATGAAGTTGTACATTCATTTCTGTCTAGGCTTTATCATTTGGACCGCTTACTGGATTGCTTTCATGTTTTAGTATGTATTTGCTTATGACCAAAAGGTTTCACCTTGACCCATGGTCATTTGATCAAGGTCGAAGTTATTACGTACATTTTAATGAAATTGTACAACTTATCCCATGTGGGTTGTATCTCTTTTAACTAATTATCAGATCACTGTCATATTTCAATATGTTGTTGCTTTTCGCCTAAAGGTTTCACATCGTGTTGACTCAAGGTCATGTGACCAAGGTCAAGGTCAATTAGGATATTTTAAAAGAAATTGTATTTGTTACGTGTATTATGTCCACGCTTAATCTTTTGAACCGTAATCGGATCACTTCATATTTTAGTATGATGGTGCTGATGACCCAAAGGTTTCACACCACCTTGATCCAAGGTCATATGACTATGGTCAAGGTCAAGTTTGACATTTTTTAATGAAATTGTAAATGCTATCGAGTCTGGGATGTATCTTTGGAATCATACACTGGATCGCTCTGATACTTAAGTATGCTGTCGCTCAGGATTGGAGGGTTTCTTATCATCTTGACCCATGGTCATGTGCCCAAGGTCAAAATCACTTAGTTCTTTTTAATGAAATTGTACGTACTAATCTTGTCTGGGCTATATCTCCTGAACCCTTCTTACAATTGTTTTCATATTTTTTAGTATGTTGTTTCTCAGGACTAAATGTTTCTTATCACATTGTCCCAAGGTCACATGATTAAGGTAACTTCTTTCTTTGGTAATGAAATTGTATATGCTTATCATTTCAAGGCTGCATCTTGCTAAGTCTTTCGGTATAGAGGACCGTAAGAGACGAAAAAGAGATATATGTATTTCATACAATAAAATGTTCGTAAATTGTTTTTTTTTTTTCATAGATCTGGCCATTTGAATGTAGACTTTTTTTATCTTTTTTTTTTGTCAATAGTGAGAAGTGTACATGTAAGTACCAATTTAAATAACAACAATGATGATTTAAAATACTCCTTTTATTTAACTTTATTTGTATGAATACAAAAATGCATAATTCATTTTGTTCAAAAAGGCTTTGTTATTTATATAAAAGTATAAAGGAAACTCTAATTGTTATATAACATTTCATGAATAATAAAAGTACATATATTAAAATATGATATGTTTATTAAAAGGAATGTATGAATGAATGAAATATTTTTCTTATATGTGCCATGTGATATGCTTTAAATAACAAACGTTGTGAACAACAGCTGTTCAGTGATATTATGCACAGGGATTTATCACAGCTGTTGACCTAGAAATGCGGCGCTCATAAGAGAGCGGTATTGGGCATATCTCGGCTCGTAAGGGAGGTACTGATTTCAAATTTCGTATGAAGATTCAGTATGAATTAATCTATCGAAATGTACCACAGAAAATAGGTTTTGACATTGATGAGCCTATTTCTGAAGACTTAAAGATGACTTGTCGATTTTTCGTTAAACGCCGAGTTAGATCCCTTTAACACATATATATAGTAAATACAGCAACCGGTATTAGCGTGATAAATCCCTGTGATATTATGTATTCCTAATTGGAAAGGAATTTTGAGTATCAATGTATCACAGATAATCAGATGATTGAGCTCATTTTGTTAATGAATAAGACTCTTGTAAAAGAAAGATAAGGCGACATTATACGGTAAGATTATCGCTTTGTTAAAGCAGTCCATTCATTTGTAAAGGATTCTACATTTCAATTATACAAACTTATACATGGAAAAATGTATGATCATACAAATTTTGTACATGTCAATCATACAAAGCTTATAAAATTTTTAAACAAACTATATATGTTAAGAAATATAGGCTTACAAAAAGGATAATTCAAATAAAAACATCCTAACCTTACAAGTCTTATCAATGCATACTTCTTTAATTTTGTTTCCTTTCATCATTCTTTTATATTCCCTTCTCTCTCCTTACCTTTCATTCTTTAGATGATTCAATGTTACTTTAATTTCCAAATCTACTTTATTCGTCTATTTATTGAGAAGCAGACTAACTCTCATTTTTCCGGGTGAACCTCATGGCAAATGTTGATACCGAAGAAATATTCATTTCAAACTATCATACAATGATTGAGGTATGATGAGCAGTAAAATTTCCGATAGATTTTCCATCTACGTGTAGGCTAGCATTTTCATCGACGTGTAGATTTGTTGAGGGTCTGAAACACTTTTTTTTTTTAAATCAAATGCCTATCCGTTAAAGCCTCTATTTTCTACTCCATCTTCGTTGTCTTCATTGTCACGAATTAATCTTTCTTGACTTTCCTGAGACACGAATTGTCTATCTGATTCCAGAGTTATGTCCCTTGAGTCGTCTGTTCTATGTCCTACGGTGTCGCCATCAGTTTGATTTGCAGTGGACACTTCCGTTGAGTGATGGTGGATTTCAAGTGATCTGAGGGATCTGATGCTTTGAGTTTCACTCGCAGAGTCCAAAAGACTACTAAGCAAACTTGACTGGTCAAAGTCTCGAACTTGGTGACTGTCCATTCTAATAAAGACGTCCGCTAGGCTCTCATGAGACGACACAGGCGGCCATGTTTTTGTAGAGCTTATTTCGTCCTCTAGTATTTCGTACTGGTATAGTGAGTTTGAAAATATATCCTCTAACCAGCATTGAAGTGTCTCCTTTACGAAGTGACTTTCAATTATAAATTCCTAAAATACAACGAAGAGAAAGGTTGGCATAGATCTAGAATTTGGCGCTCTTGTGTGCCATACAGTAATTTCAGTGTGCGCGTGAGGAAATCAATAGGAAGCAATCAAAGCAATACTTGAAAACAACTTCGACAAAAGTTTCTGACAGGACATAAATGGATGGTTCTGGAAGAAAATTCCTACTCTTCTCTCATTGATTCCAAATGCTACATGAGTTAAAGAGGATCCTGACAACAATCTCAACAGCACTCACAATAGAGCACCAAATTGAGCATCGACGGACCCCCAGCAAGCTAAAGGTAAGACCAGGTGCCCGGGAGGAGTAAGCATCCCCTTTCGGCTAGCCGCACCCGCCGTCGATGTTAAATTCCGGAAATGAATACCAAAAATCATGCACTGTCTGAGGTTATGTCTATATAGAAAGTGCTATGGCGACAATGTCAGAGAAATATATATTAAAACCATTTACCTATTCTAATATTTCTTACGAAAGCTGAATCCTTAAGAATTCATACTTAATCTCATGTAGATAAAAATTAAGAAACCCCCCCTTCTCTCTCTCTCTCTCTCTCTCTCTCTCTCTCTCTCTCTCTCTCTCTCTCTCTCTCTCTTGATTCAACAAAATCTATTCATGACCATTCGTGTCATTTACATGATTATATCATTAAAACAAAAACAGATATTAATTATCATGATGAAACAAATAGGATCATGTCAAAGGCAATGGTGAATCTACATGCGAGTACCTTACCTCTGCAAGATAGGCTAGTATAAAGTTAGCTGCTGCTATACCCACATACAGGAAGCGGTACTCTATGGAGGGTGCTGGTCTTATCTCCATGAATTCTGCAATGGGGTCTGTTGGGTAGATAGTCAACCACAAACTGGCGGCAAGACAAATCAAAATGTTCGCCAGAAATAAATCTGAAAGTGATTTACGTCACAGGAATTAGATAATCCAAAGCAAAAATCTATTATCGTGAATTCCAAACAAAATTGTTTTTAATATTGTCGTTTTGCCTGGTATAATTGGCAGAATATAACGAACATTAAGCAGTATTTCAAAGCAATGTTGTGTAATTACAGCAACCATATAGGAGTCTTTATTGTTTTTCTTAACAATATTTTATGCTTTATGTCATTCAGGCATTCGTCTGATTTCTTTGTGCTAATATGATAAATATCTATGACTATCTCTGTCATCTGTTTCATCTGGTGTGTTCCAAATTGATACTGCAATGGATTCGCTCCCTTAAGCGAAATATACTTACAATTGGAGAATATAGTTTTCCTGAAAGGTTTTCCCTTAGAGAACACAATGGCTAGTGTGATATACTGATACATAGAGACTGTGAACACCGCCATGTTCTCATAGCTTGTATAGTCATCGTCCTCGTTCTCCACGTAAGGTACAAACCTGTAAAGAATGAGTTAAAAAGAACATGACGACAATCTCAGCAGCACTAAAAATAGAGCACAAAATTGAGCATAGACGGACCCCTAGAAAGCTAGAGGTGGAACGAGGTGCCCGGGAGGCGTAAGCATCCCCTGTTTGCTAGCCGCACCCGCCGTCGATGTTCCCGCACGAAAATGATAAACAATATCTACTGTCCTGTTCACTAATTCCAGAGCACCCTCTTTTCCCGGGTTTCTCTAAAATATGATAATGTCATCTTCCAAAAAGATATCAATTTCATAGTACTCCTTTAGTCGTAACAGAAAATACCACTGTTTTGGCTGTGTGTCGGTTGAGTTAGAAATTTTTTATATTGCGGTATAAAGGCAGCTGAAAGGGTAAGTTGAAATTAATTTCCAGTTACGACTAAAGGAGGTCAATTCTCGGAAACAATAATTTATAGCAAAGTTCTTCAGACGACAGAATAAATCACCATGATAGGGTGCTCTGGATTTAGTGAACAGGACAGTAAACTTCATGCACTGTCATATAGAAAGTGCTATGGCGACCATATCAGGGAAAATAATTAAGGAATACCTTGAACGAAGTGAATAATACGGAAGTGTTCCAACTCTTTACATGTACCTTCTTGAAGAAAATTTCAGACCAATTTTAATGCACCAGACACGTGTTTCGGTCAGGAAATCCTCATCAGTGGTTCTAAATTAAATGCTGAAGTGATTTTTAGACACAGGGAAATGTATTTTTGTAGCCTCTCTAGTTTTATTTTTTCAATTTTAATCTTTATGCATTTTGCAGATAGAACGCGGCTCCGAATTTCCTGTAGGGTCGATTATAATTAGATACAATCAAGTCCAAAATAGCATCGGAGAGATGGGGCTAGGATGTTAATCTCCTTTAATTTCGATGATATCTTTTTAGATGAAATGACAAGTTTCCGAAGTAGCAAAATACTATACGATGTCAAATTAATAAAGGACCAAAGCAAAGCTTCTTTCTGGCGACAGAATGTACTCATACAATGACCTGAAGGAAAGAGGAGTGGAAACGATCTGGTAAGGACCCCTCTAGAATTTATGAAAATAAAAGGGAAAACAATTAAACTTTTTGTACCCGTTTTTGCATTATTTTTATGCATTACCACTTCCACCATAATCACAATGCTAGTTGTGCATAGGAAAACTGAGATTAATTGAATTCAATGTTTTACTGAGAGTTTGAATTCAGAGTTGTCTATAAACATACCAAGGCTGGTCTTTTACGTTGAAGTAGCAGAAAACTTGAGGACCAATACAAATGGCTACATGAACAACCAGGGACAGAATTGGTGATATACTAAAGAGGTTCACAAGAGGGGGTTCCCTGGTTAGTGTTGGGTAAGCCGCTGTAAATCCGACTGTAAATAGAATAGAGTTCGGCTTTAAGATTATATAAGAATTGATATTGTTAAAAAGGTGTCTGACAGACTTACTGACTTACTTTCAATTTAGGAATATATTGCTCAGTTTCAGTATGAATCATGTTTCTAGATAGAGAATATAATACATTTGAATTAAGTGAATATTACATGTTACACTGAGGCTTGTGAGAAGGAACAGATCTATGTACAAAAACTCTGGATCGGTCAGGTTATTAAAAATCTGAAACAGAAGAAACAAGTTGTCAATTTTTTCTATTATTTATATATACATATACCAAAGAATTATGATTGAAACACGGAAAAACAAAGTGAGGAGGATTGAGGTTTATAACAGTCTGTTTATTTTTTTTCCTTTCTTCCTCAAGCGTATAACTTCTTAAGTATAATGTTTATAGTCATTCATCGATCTCATATTCGTGCCTCGGCATTATCTTTCTAGCGTTCGTTCATGCATTCATATAATAAGAGAAATTCGTACACTCGTTTTTCCTGTTTTCTTTTGTTGCTTAATTGAATTTCCTTCGTTCATTAATTTAATCTTTAATTCATTCTTCAAATTCATATAACCGTGAAAATGAAGGCTTACCCAGTACAACATGCAGACGGAGACAAATTGTGTCAGACTGTACAAAGCCATGTACTTAAAGATTCCAAATGACGTCACCAAGGCGGCTCGTCCCTCCCTAAGACGTGGAGATAATTTTAATGTCAAATTAACGATATCTTACCCGTGTTAAGATAACAGAAAAAGGGGAGGGGGGGAATTGGCATTTTCAAAATTGTTAAAAGAAACTGTTTTCAGTCTGTTGGATCCAATGTAAACAAGAGCCCCAGGGGGCACAACGCTCACCTGATACCCATGCACGCTCTAATTGACATACTGACATTAAATACTGATAGTGCCAGTACCAGGATTTTAGCCCACAACCTTTCTAACAAGATTTTTGCCGGATGCAGACAAGTTTTTTTTTCAGACAACCTTTAAAAGTACAAACAAGAGAAAATAGTCACATTTCAAAACAACAACTTTTTTACTGATTTGAAAAGATGGATTATGCGATCCAAAGTCATATGCCCAGCTAGTATAGTTCTATTATGCAACATCAAAAATAAAATCATTTTGTAAAATTCCACATTAATGTGCAACAGAAACAGAATAAAACAATGAAATGATTTCATAAATTAAGTTCATTTAAAATTGAACACCAAACCTTTCATTATTAATAGCTAGTATGCCAGAAAATAATAAAGCCTGTGTTTGTGAAACACGAATGCCCCGCGTTGGCATCTTTGTTGGTATAAACACCATTTTCTGTTAAGTATGTGAGAGGTCAGGGTCAGAGTAATGTTGGTATCAATGGAAAGATCTTGTCACAAAGAATACACATGTACAATATAAAAGCCCTATCACTAACCATTCAAAAGTTATGCCCAATGTTAAAGTTTTTGAAAAGTAGGTCAAAGGTCAAGGTCAAGGTCACGAGGTCAAAAATTTTGGTATCAATTGAAAGGTATTGTCACAAGGAATACACATGTGAAATATGAAAGCTCTATCACCTTCCATTCAAAAGTTATGTCCAATGTAAAGTTTTTCGGACAAACAGACAGACAAACAGGCCAAAAACTATATGCCCCCGTATCTTTGATTCCGGAAGCATAAAAAACAAAGACTTTTCGGTTTTGCCTTTATTCATATTAAATTATACAGAAATCTATGAATGAGAGCTTTTGAATAGTATTGATTTCATCTTAATACATGTAACGTACAGTCAAAATCGTGTTAATCCAATTAACACAGACAAGTTGTTAGCGGACAATATTAATTCAAGTGAGTTGTGCAGAAATTGAGCCAATTTATTTTCCAAACAGCAGTGTACGGTGTATCAAACCTCATGACCCAGTGAAGCCACTTGGACAAATTATTTTCGGTAAATATGCTGAATTGCGGCGCTTGGAAATGTATTTTTAGCATATTGAATCAATAGTCGTGATAAATTTAACTTCGAACTTGATCTTGTCTTTTATGCAATCTACAGATAGGTTTGAAAATATGCAAAATTCGGAACATTTTTGATGAGGACGCAGAGTTCCTGTAAAAAAAGTGAAATTTGCAAAAAAAGGACATGCATGACCCCCCCCCCCCCCCCTTTTTCTTTACATTTTTATGCGTGCCAAAGATTCGCAATCAAAAAAGACCAATTTTACAGACTTCTGGGCATTTCAAGTCAGTCAAAATTTTTAGTGTGCACCTTTTTATTTCCTGTAGTTACCCCTACTCAAGGGGCAAGGAGGTATTGAACCAATCAAATCTGTAACACAAGACATATGGCGACTATGTTTACCATAGATACAGAAATAAGACGGAGAAAATAATCATTAAATAGGGAAATTGTTCTGAAATATGCATGTATGAAAAAAAAGCAATCCAAGGAATGCTTGTGTTGCCTGCGTAGCGGATTTTTTTTTTATTGAAATTAGGTCAAATATCAAGGGCAAGGTCACTAGGTTAAAAATTATGGAATGTTTAGAAAGGTCTTTTCATAAGGAATACAAATGTGAAATATCAAAGCCCTATCACTTACCACTCAAAAGATATAGCAAATCATAGATTTGTTGAAAAGAAGGTCAAATATATAGGGCAAGTGCACGAGGTAAAACATAGGTAATCACAGATTACGAAGCTCACCTCGTGACAGCATAATTCAATTCAAACATATTTCTTAGTACATGTATATTGGCTTTTAAAGGCAAAACCACTCAGGCAGAAAAAGTAGGTCAAGGTCATTTTATGAAAGTTTGATCAAAGATACATCCAATATACATCCTGTGCTTCGCAGGCGACACAAAAAGTCAACATCTTGAAAATGAATTCAGAGTATATTTGATAGCGTATGTGGCCAAGTTAATTCGAAGTATGAAAATAAGTACACAAAGCCAAACTAGCTATAGCTTGTCTTATTTAAAAAATCATTAAAAATGTAAAAGTTGATATTTTGACAAAATTCTTTCACAGTTTCATTACTAGCGATAAATATAAAAATAAAAAGAGAAAAAAAACTGAAAAAGGGAAAAAAAATTGTTGGGGTCCCGCCGGGGTTTGAAGCTACTCCCCATGGGTCCATTTGGCATGGAAAACATACATTATACCTATGTACAATCTTAAAAAATATTCCTTAAAAATCCAAAAGTGGATATCTTGACAAAATTCTTTCACTTGTAGGGTACCATGCATGAGTACCTCATACCTACAAATTGTCATGACAATCTGAAGAGTGGTTATAGAAAAGAAGCAGAAAATGTATGAAAATCAACCCCCCCCCCCCCCTTCCTTTTTACATAAGAAAAAAATTCATAAAAAATCAAAAAAATAAATTTTAAGCATAAAATACATATCAAAGCATTAAGTAAGTTAAATATGATAAATATGTAGTAAATGAGTGTGTAAAATCATACACTTATCGAGTTATTTAAAGAAATAGTGCAAAAATGTGCATTTCTGACAAAGTCCGAAAAGACATCAAAAACGCGTCAAAAATTTGACTTCGAAGTGGAACCAAAAATAACAACACTTCTTAAGACATCTCTCTAGATCATCCTGATGCTTTCGGTTTGTCGATACATGCTTTGGTTCTGGAGAAGAAGTTTGTCAAAGGAGGGTACCCCCCGTGACCTACTTTTGGCTGAGGTGGCGCCACCTGTTGACAGATCCGGACGAAAAACAACAACACTTGTAGGGGACCATGAGTACTTCATACCTACCAAGTTTCATCAAAATCCCTTCAGCCGTTCTGGAGAAGAAGTTTAAAATGTGAAAAGTTTACGACGACGGACGACGACGGACGACGACGGACGACGACGACGACGACGACGGACGACGGACGACGGACGCAACACTATGACAATAGCTCACTTGAGCCTATGGCTCAGGTGAGCTAAAAAGGTATAAGAACAATGATGGTTTCTTTTTATTTCAATTACATTTGCATTTCGTGTTTCTCGTGTCGTTTAGACTTAATTGCTTTTTCTTACATAACATACGGGGATCAAAACATAAGCCGTAGAGGGGATGTGTTATCCAGCCTACGATAATGAGAAAATTATATTCTTATACAGAACGTTATGTACAGTATCAATCAAAGGACCTAAATTACTTTTAAAGTCGAGGAGAAATGTGTAACCCAAAAATAAAAAATCAAACTTTTACCTTATCAAAGTAGGAACACATTCTATATTTGGTGTTTTCGATGTGAACGGAGATGCCACGGATGCTTCAGCTTCCGATAGTGATATCCCCGCATGCGCAGTCTTTAATGCTCCGCAATCATTAGCTCCGTCACCACACATGCCGACGTAATATCTGAAACGATAAGGAGTTCCACGACTTCAACATAACAACGTTGCAGTGCATGATCACTGCGGTGCACACACACAGTAGACGAGGTTAAGGGTGTAATTTCAAAAAAAAAAAATTACACGTGCATTCAGGGCTGATTTTGTCATTTCTTAATTCTTCTGTCTAGATACTTTACAAAACCCCATTGGGGCTCAGAGATCAGAAGAATGTAATCTAATTTTCAGCCAATAGGCAATTAGATAAGCCAATTTTAGTTGAAAGTAAACAACTACGTACCCTAGATCTTGTAGCTCCTCCACTAATTGAGCTTTTTGGTCAGGTGACATTCTAGCAAAAACTGTACCCCTTACACATATCTAAGCAATAACAGAAATAAATAAATGTGATATATCTATTTATGATCAGCGTGAAGAATTTCTATTTATTTGTTCCATCTTAATATTGAATTTACAATAATGATGACTATATATGTTTATTATCAATATTGAAAAATATGTTCTATTGTAATAATTCAAATGCACCATATGCGCATTGCAACAAGTAATGTATCATCAGTGATGCACTTTATAGACAGGAACAGAGGAAATTCCAAAAAATGAATTATATGAAGAAGGAAGTTACACGAAGTTCCGTCTGTAATTTATAGAAACGAGAATCTCTGTAATTTATGGAAACGTGAATAATAAACCGGTAAATTATTTCGTACCTTTTGTAGTATTCCGGGAAAGTGTTGCCTGACTACAGACCACGATTTACCATCCATGGCAAAGTGAAAGTAGGGGTCAGCTGTCTCAATGTCTAATCTGGTATCTTTCTATAAAGACAAGAGATGAAATGATAGATAACATATTTATTTTCAAAAAGTGTATAGATCTAAACATCATTTATATCGAAATGATACTCTGTTCTTTGAATACTTTAGATATTACCAATACTGAAATATATGTTCTTATAGTACTAGACACGTGTAACTGATATTAAATCCTCGTCAGTAGTACTTTTAACATGTCAAACAGGTTGAATAAAGCAAAAGTGAATTTTCCTGGCGTATTCTAAGATATATACTTTTTAATTCCTCTCTATGCCCATGCATTTATATCTTTACAAAATTCCTTTAGACTATCTTGTGGTCTCTCATCATGCATACAGAAGCGTCTTGGAGAATTTTCAAAATCAAATATCATAGGGCAAAATATTGATTGACCTTAGTTTATGCTTACCATTTCCAGATAGCTCAAAGAACTAAAGAAAACTATGAAAAGCTTCGATAAGACTTTTCACTTTTCCTTTCGTTGAATTATTGCATATCAAAACCCAAAAACAAAATATGACTAACTTACTTCCGGATCGGCAAAACTGGTGGACATCTGTGTCCGTTTCTTGCCTTCATCGTCCGTGAACATGTACTCTAACCATGGCCCACTCTTGTTTTCCACACCCGGGAAGGCTTGTACCAAGACTATATTATCTTGGGGATTTACCATCCCACACTCTCGAGCTACGCTTAATGCAGTCAACATGTTATCACCTACAGAAAAGTTACAAATAAGATTTAGTAACTGGACTATGGAGATTGTTCAGTGGATAAGTCGTCCTTCTTGTTTCTATGGAGCTGTGTCATTGTCTCCGTCTGTTTGTCCAATTTCTCTGTTTTGCATTGTGCGTTCTTCGAGACCTTTGGGTAACCGGAAAAGTGGGAGGGTTGAGCGCACGTAATCCAGGATAACCACACCATCTGTTACTATCGTGGCTAATGACCGTCCTAAGTCGGCAACGATTGTCCATGTGTCTCGTTGGTTTATGTGTGGTCTTTTATGTTCGATGTTTGGTGTCTCGTTTGCTGTTCCTTGTCTCTTGCTGTATGTGTCTTTTCTATGTCTTTACTTGGGGTGTTTGGTGTGTTGCTGTTGGTGCTGCAACCGAGTTTTGTTGGAGATCCCCTCCTTTATATAGTGATTTTTAGAATCTGATTTCGTCTTTAGAGTTTGACTTTCATTCACTAATTGTAGATGTCCTCACAGACTATTGTCCTTTTCACTTAATGAAGAGCACCCTATTCTGCCGTCTGAAGAATGTTAATTTTTGTTTCCTAGGATTGATCTCCTTTAGTCGTAACTGGAAAATAAGTTCAACTTACCCTATGAGTTACCTTCAAACTGCAATATGAAAACTAAAATGTCTCAGGGAAATTTACAAGTTAATTTCAAGCCGCCGCCATATTGTTATCCGTGTCAACAATGGTAAACAGTGATGTCAAAGCGTCCGACTTCACGCATTTCAGTGGTTTTACTACAGAAAATCCCTACAGACTTTTTTATTTTACGTTTTATTTCTAACTTAATTGGCGTACTATGGTATTATGTGTTACATTTAAAGTAAAGATGATATCATATTTTAGAGAAAACCGGGAAAAAAGGGTGCCCTGGGTTTAGTGAAAGGACAGTACAATCAAAGCTATTCGTAAACATTGTATTTTTCGTCAATTTTTTTTCGATTTTGAGAAAAAAAGTCCATTTTTCAAGACATCTCACCGAATACACAGCCAATTGTGCCTCACATGAAATTCGTATGAAATTGGCATCATGTAAATTTCACATGAAAATTCATGTAAATTTCATATAAATGTTACATGAAATTCATGTGAAAAAAAATTCACATGAATTTTACATAAATTTACATCACATGAATTTTACATGAATTTTTCTTTGTGACCTTCATACAAAATTGACTTTACATGCAATTCATGTCAGAACCTTCACATGAATTTCATGTGAAAAAAATCATGTAAATTTCATGTTCGTGCTCATTTCACATAAATTTCATGTGAACTTTTACGTATGTAAATTTCATATGAATTTCACGTGAGGCACAATTGGCTGTATAATAAGATTTGAAGGATCCATACCTGTTACCATAATGGTTCTAATGTTTGATTCCTTTAAGTTCTTTATAACTGGGGTCGTTTCGGGTTTCAGTCTGTTCTCCATTACTAGAAATCCAAGGAATGTCAGGGCACGCTCCACCTGCTCTCTGAAATTAGGAAATATACGATTCGGAACTAGATTCTTATTGAAAAGTGCTACAAGTGTATAATTATATATGTATACCTGAGAAATAATCACAATTGAAACAAACATGATTAGTTATTTCAATCTCGTGAGGTTTTGCATGCATAAAGTTATGGAGGATAGTTTCAATTATGGAGGCTAGTTTCAATTATTTTTCAATTATGTAGGATAGTTTCAATCATTTTCGGATGAAATTGTTTTTTTTATGTCATAGTTTTTAATAGAAGTATGACACGTCTGCTTCTGTTACATGAAATTCGTCCACTTCTATTATAAAGAATCTTCCGGAACGAAAATAAAGCTTTCCCATTCAAAACTTATAACAAATCAAATGCTCAAGAGGTAAAAACTTGATATTTTCATTGAACACTTTGTCATTCAACATAAGGGAGTAACTTACCTTTGAATTCGCTGAATCTTAGCATATTTTATTTTCGCAGGAAGAGATCTGTAACCAAGGGCGAGAACTCTGTATCCATGCTGCGTATATGCCATCAAAGTCTCATGGAAATTGTCTGGAACTATCAGTGATTCATACAAAAGTAAGTCAAATTGTACCTTGTTTCACTTTTGATTTCATAGAAGGAATATTATCTTTGAATTAAAGTCATTTCATTCCATTTTTTTTTTCAATTTTTCTGTTCAATTACAGTCTACTCATAATGCAAAACAAAGTGGAAAAATTAAATAAACAATAAATGCACAAAATTTAACAAACCCGTTTCTTGTTTAGAGAGGGATGCTATCATTTCCGGTGCGCCTTTGCAATATAATTCAAAGTTTGGCGCTCCAAGTTTCCTGATGATGACGGACATGCGCTGTAGAGACGAAGTGAAGGTAAATTGGCGCATAATTCCCACTTCCTCAGACACCGGCTGAAAGGGAACAGAACGTACGTTTTATGTAACATGCATACAACCTTGAAGCTCTTTATTTGCATGTTTCATTTCATAGCATGAGAAACACTCATGAATTTAGATATATTTTTTTCTCATTTCTTGCCTCTTTGTTGACCATTTCAAATGTGAACCCTCTTTCATGTTGTTGTCTTTTTTCTACTTTTTCCCGGATCTAGCTGTCTTTCCACTCTACCACCCATTTCATATAATCATAAACGTAGAATTAGAAACCTTTTCATTTTGAGTATTAACAAACCTCCGACATGTATACATGAGATATAACATACAAAAACATATTTATAGTACTTAATGCTCTCTTTGTATGCTATATCTCTCTTGATCATGACTCACCTTGTATTCCTCATCAAAGGATGTAGCCCTGGGGACACTGGGTCTGACTATGGTAGGGACTATACTGTCAAAATTACTGGACTCCTCCTCGCCAGGCTCCTCTAATGTCTACAGAAAAAAGTAAGTACAAGACTTTTGCTAAAGAACGAAAGAATACATACAATCAGTGAATGAAACTCAGACACAAAGCCAAAATCAGATTCCAAAAATCATAATCAATAGGCGTAATTAAAAATCAATAGGCGTACAAATCAATAGGCGTAAAAATCAATAGGCGTACAAATCAATAGGCGCACAAATCAATAGGCGTAAATATCAATAGGCGTACAAATCAATAGGCGTAAAATCAATAGGCGTACAAATTAATAGGCGTAAAAATCAATAGGCGTACAAATCAATAGGCGTACAAATCAATAGGCGTACAAACCTCGGAAAATACAAAGAATATATCAAATGGTTTTCTATACCACATTATATTTGTGAAAAGACTTTTGGGCTGCGTTTGATTTCAATAACACTAGAGAAGCGCATGCGTACTCCGTACGACTGACTGATTATAATCGAATGACAAGAGTAGTTCTCGAGTCGTGTCCAATGAAAACAAATGGCCACCTAATTTAGCTAAAGTCCCTGAAGTCACAAAAGCCAATTATTTTTCATTTAATATTTCAGGAATTTAATTATCTCTTATATTTTGGTGTTAAAATGTATATACTCAATACTTAGTCTAGTTGTCTGTTCTACAGTTTCAAATTCGATTGCTTGTCCTTGTCCGCCATCTTAACACTCGATTACTCCCGGTAAACTGGGGAGTATACTCGTGTCACTCGTGTTCAACACTTGGGTCGCGACACTTGTCGTTCGATTTCACTAGAGTCAAACACGTGTAACTCGAGTTGTTTACTCGAACGCCAGCCTTAAAAGTTTCACGTTGCCGATCATTTAAAACTAAAAGAACACATTTCAGCAAAGGAGAGTGTGAAAGAGAAAATATATGGCATGATATAAATTTCTACATTCCTGTTGGATCCGAACATGCAGAGAAGAAATATTTGCAGTCTTTTAGACATGATTGTAACTCACCCATCCTGTAGCTTCAAACATGATGAGCTCTAGGGGATCTCCGGTCAGTTGTCCGTCAATAATGGTCAGTGAGTGACATGCAGCCATAGCGGTCAGCACCGGGCCACGGTCAATACTGGACATATCAAATATCTCTTCATCAAATCTGTATATAAATGAGATGAGAATTATTTTTGAAAACACATACATGTTCATGTACCTGACAAATCGTTTATCGTCAAGGTATCGATTTCTTTGAAATCCCACGCCTATTTGTTTTGTTGATGTTTTTTATCATTGTTGTTTTATGTCCGTCTTTGTCTTTGTCATGTTTATTTTTGTTGCTAGACTTCCCCATTCCTGGCTTGAAGGCAACTACTGTTTCTTTGGTATTGTGTGGATCGACGTATGGGATACATTAACAAAGATGTGACATATAATTTTGATCATACTTACTTTCCATCGTGGGCAGGTACAACGCTATGCATATCTAACCCGTCCTCCGTCAGTGTCCCCGTCTGTGCACATGATATATGAAAGAAATAAGACGTAATAATGAAACATATGACCAGGTACACTGTTATTTCAGCTCAGGTTCCATCATTCTTGCCAAATAAGTTCGGATGCAGTTGACTGTTACGTGCATATCTGGTCCATGCTGCAAATTTATCTGTTGCTAGATGACGCCATGTAATATTCAAGAACAGTCTACGAAGGACAACACATGCAAATACAAATTCGGTTAAAACCTTAATTCTTCTGTTATTCAAGCGAAATTCAACCAACGCAAAAAAATATTAACACTGTGTTAGAATACATCGGAAAAATAACCCTTGTCACAGTTTTATTTTTCACTCCTAATTCATGAAGCATACCTTATCAAAACAGACAGCGTTTAGTGTTCCACTGACATTAATGCTGCGAGGACTGATACAGAAGATGCTTCCCATTTTCAGTCGTCTTTGGGCGAAAACAATCCCTATAGTCAATGCAGCCGGAAGTGCCGGCGGAACTGCTATAGTGATCAAGTCGCATGACCTTAGGATAATGTCCCCAGCAGGATCACCAGCATCAACCTGTGTAATTATAAAGCAAAGAACTTTCGGTACATTTTTTGACATAATAATTTTCACACTTTTTGGTCATATTACATTGATTAGTTGAGGGTCACTGACGAGGGTTAAGTACCCGAAACGTGCATGTTTGGTCCATGCTACGAATTCATCTGTTCAAGTAAATGTTGCTATTGATTTTGAAGACGTTTTACAACTGAAAAACCTCGGCTGTTAAACGGATCATTCGTTATAGTAATAACTTGTAAAATGATTGGTTACAGGTAGAGCCACTAGATTCTATTCGGCGACATCCGCTGGTGACTTTTTTATCTGAATAATGCATGTCTGGTAAGAGGTTCTTGGTCTAAAAGGGACTACAATTTGGTATCAGAGCTGGAACACTTTTCCTATCTTTTGATATTGATGTCAATTTTGAAATATATGTTCCATCGTAATAATTTAGTAATACGGTAGTGTTCCAACTCTATACCTCCTTGAAGAAAAATGCACCAGACAGGTGTTCTTATCAGACGACTAGTAATAATCTAGTGTATCATGTAAGCAATTAAGCAATTCAACAACTAAGCTATCATCAGTTGTGCTCGAGGCCAAGGAGGGAATATTTGAAGAGCGTAATGCTAAAAATGACCAACAGTATATATATGCCAAAAAAACCAGCTACGGACAGAGAGTTTATGCCAACAGGGAGATACCCCTTTAATAGAAAAATAGTATAAGAAAATTTTAAAAGATACTTCAGCTCATTGCAGAACCAAAGTAAAACTAGAAGAACAATATCCTCGGGGACTTGCACCTACCACGTACATATAGGATCTCAAATGAATTTTCTTTTCATACGGTGTATTATGAAACGAGTTGTGTGTTTTATATCCCCGAGCCTTGGCGAGGGGATATAAAACGCACAACGAGTTTCATAATACGTTTCATAATAAGTCGTCTGCTGCGCCATGAGAAGTAGTGTCCCCTTCGCATAGATAATCTGTGCGTAAGAGAAAAGTATTTCAATTTTGAATAGTATTTTAATGCAAGAATTAATTCAACATCAACAATTTTAATCATTGATATTGACTCCGGGTCTGAGTTGAATGATATTTGAAAGGTCACATTTGTCAAGGTTTATGTGATTAGGTTCCAAACTTCGCAAACAATCGCATTCAAGCAGAGCGATATGTAACGTGTTATCATATCATATATTTATGAAATGGCTTTATGAAACTGCATAACGGGTGTATCATGTGATAAAGTAAATTATCAATTAGTTAAACAATACAGAGAAAACAACTACCGTAGTGAAGTGCAATCACCAGTTATTTTCAATAATTGATGTAGATTAATCTAGGAACATTACGGTTTGCTTAGCTCTAGATAGATGGAAGTGACATTGAAATTTACTTGGTTTCGAACAAGAAATTGAAATACTGTGCAAATTTTCTTATTTAGACATTTAGAAGATACAAAATTATTTTAAGACTCACCATTAGAACGATTGTGTATATGAATCCAATGAGAGCAATGAGTGCTAAAGATACGACAAAGATATAGGTATCTCTGTTAAACTTGAAGTCCACGGGTTTAGGATACAATATAGATCGTACTAGTTCTCCTTTGGCTGTGGCAAATCCTACAATAAAATAATTATAAATATCTATGTCATCATCAGTGAAAATAAACTGATTTGTACTCTGCAATTCTCTTTGATTTAATCTTTCTTATCAGTAGTATTATCACATTTTTATCGTTCTCTTTAAAAACATCCTAATTAGTCGTATGTTGTAGGTTTGTTTAGCTGTAACTGTTTCGTAGATATCTTTCTTGGATTTCATTATTTTCTTTATCGTTACATCGTTCTTTGTTCTACAATAAAAAATGTCTTGATCTCCATGATCACGTTTGATTAAAGAATAGAATGAAAAACAAAAAGTACAAAAGAACGAAAAATGAATTTTTGGACTTAAATACAAACCCCTGCTTAAATTTTTTTTTATTGTCTCCAACTCGTTTCATAAAACCCCATTTTTCACATTGAAATAAGGCAAAGTAGCAGAAGATATTTTAAAAAGAATAATTCTATCTGTTTCAAGAACTTAAGGACACAAACCTGTTCTGACAACTACAGCCTTGACCTTCTGGCTGCCATAGTAACGTGTCTGTAAGACGTGGGTACCACAAAATAACGTGTGACGGGAATGTTCTTTGATGTTGTAGAATATATCTTCCATGTTACGTGATGTCTTGGGGTTAGGTAAGGGTGTTTTTGTTACAGGTACACTTTCACCTGTAAAAAAAATGAAAACTTATATGTTTTATTTCAGCTTAAAATTAAATCATCTTGTTGGGCTTTCGATTGGTATTGATTGTACTATCCTTTGTAAGTAGCATGATGAATTAGACAGGACGGCCTTTATAGGAAAAACGAAGACTGAGGAGAAGAGACGACACTGCAAAAACCATAGCGGGACACACATTCAAAAGAAGACCGAAGCAAGCAACGAACGCCAAAACATTGACCACAAACAAGCAGGCGGAGATAATATTTCAAATGAAAAAATGTTATGATCGCTGAGCGATATAGTCCCCTACCGGCGGCATATATTTATGTCCTGCAACTCTGGCTATGAATTACTCTTCAATTAAACATATACATGTATGAGTTTAAATTAAACTTACTGTCTGTGCAGCTCAGTTCTGAGGTTTTATCTGCTTTATCGATTCGAAAAAGAGGTCAAGTGTGACGAAAGTTGAACTTGTTCTGTAACTATCCAAGACTAAGCTGAGTATCAAATTTCACCTGAATATCTCTGTTTGTTGCAGAAAAAAGTATGGAAAACTGACAAAAACTGAATTTTCCAAGTCATCAAGGGGCATAACTCCTCGAAAAATAGGTCAAGCGTGACATAAGTCGAACTTGCTCTGTAACTATCCAAGACCAAGCTGTGTATCAAATTTCATCTGAATATCTTCATCCGTTGCAGAAAAAAAGTACAGAAAACTGACAAAAACTTAATTTTCCAAGTTATAGAGGGGCATAAGTCCTTGTAAAATAGATCAAGCCTGACAAAATTCAAGCTTGCTCTGTAACTATCCAAGACCTAGCTGTGTATCAAATTTCATCTGAATATCTCCATTCGTTGCAGGAAAAAGTCCGGAAAACAGACAAAAACGGAATTTTCCAAGTCATCAAGGGGCATAACTCCTCGAAAAATGGGTCAAGCGTGACGAAAGTCAAACTTTCTCTGTAACTATCCAAGACAAAGCTGTGTATCAAATTTCATCTGAATATCTCCATCCATTGCAGAAAAAAGTCCGGAAAACTGACAAAAACTTAATTTTCCAAGTCATCAAGGGGCATAACTCCTTGAAAAATGGGTCAAACGTGATGAAGGTTAAACTTGCTCTGTAACTATCCAAGACAAAGCTGTGTATCAATTTTCATCTGATTATTTCCATTCGTTGCAAAAAAAAGTCCGGAAAAATGACAAAAACTGGATTGTCTAAGTCATCAAGGGGCATAACTCCTCGAAAAATGGGTCAAGCGTGACGAAAGTCGAACTTGCTCTGTAACTATCCAAGACCAAGCTGTGTATCAAATTTCATCTGAATATCTCTATCCATTGCAGAAAAAAGTCCGGAAAACTGATATTCGGACAGACGGACGGACAGACAGACGGACGGACAGACGGACGGACAGACAGACGGACAGACAGACCGAGAGGAAACTAAGAGTCCCCTTCGGCGTTGCCGGTAGGGGACTAATAAAGGAGAGGATCTCCTACAAAACTAAGGTGCAGCAAAACACAAAAATGCGAAACACAGAGTGGACAAGCACAACGGGAGACGATAAGGGACACAGAAGACAAAACACATGGTGGACAAACACAACAAGAGACACCAAAGGGACAAGGAAGCCAAAGACAGAGTGGACAAGTAAAACAAGCGACACCAAAGGGACAAGGAAGACCAAACACAGAGTGGAGAAGCACAACGAGAGACGACAAAGGGACAAGAAAGACCAAACACAGAGTGGACAAACACAACAAGAGACACCAAAGGAACAAGGAAGGCAAACACAGAGTAGACAAGTGCAACAAGAGACACCAAAGGGACATGGAAGACCAAACACAGAATGGACAAGCACAACGAGAGACACCAAAGGGACAAGGAAGACAAAACACAGAGTGGACAAGTGCAACAAGAGACACCAAAGGGACAAGGAAGACCAAACACAGAGTGGACAAGCACAACGAGAGACGGCAAAGATACAAGGAAGACAAAACACAGAGTGGACAAACACAACAAGTGACACCAAAGGGACCATGAAGCCAAACACAGAGTGGACAAGTGCAACATGAGACACCAAAGGGACAAGGAAGACCAAACACAGAATGGACAAGCACAACGAGAGACGACAAATTAAAGGGACAAGGAAGACGAAACACAGATTTGACAAGTGCAACAAGAGACACCAAAGGGACAAGGAAGACCAACTAAACATAAATTACTCACTCCAACAGGTACACAACAAACAAAGAGGACATATCAATCGTTGAAACATGTCGGCTAGCACAAATAACAATGTGCACCCGAATCTGACTCTGTCATAAAAAGTGTCAATGTCAACTTTGACAAAGGTATTTTAAAAATAGAAGACTGGTGACGTGTCCCTTGTAAAGCAAATGACGTCAAACGCAATAAATTATGATGTTACAGAATACAAGTACAGGTACAAATTACACGTAGGAAATCTCAACCTATTTAATCGTAGGAATAGCTAATCTATTCGCCTGAACTTGCTCTTTTTGATTCAAGGTACATTGTCAGCTTATAAACAACTGGCATTCCAAGCGTCTATAGTACGAAAAGAATTAACTAAAGTGCTTAGTTTGCGCACTTACAAGAAACAAAATTGAACTTGAATTAGTTGTTTCTACTTAACTTACCGGTAAGCATGCTTTCATTGACTATACAGTTTCCTGTGATCAGTACTGCATCACATTGTAGGATACACCCATTCTTCGGAATTTCCAGGATATCTCCGGGAACCAGGTCGTCTGAGCATATTTCCACATAATCTAGATAGATGACACAAACAATGTTAGGTGACTTTATTTCTTTAATGACGAAAACAAAGTACATGCACCATAATGTAATTCAATTTTCAATACTTCTTTCATATTTCTTTCGGGAAAAAGACCAGGGATGGATTATCTTTATGGTGTTTTTTTTTCAAGAGAGTAGAACCAAAACTATCTATGTAGTATCTCTGGATGAATATCGGATAATGAGAAAGTGCTGGTACGAGGATCTAGGTCGCTTAGTTTCACTGTTCTTACATACAAACATATATTTGTAGAATTTCAATAAATTATCATAAAACTACTGTCCTGTTCACTAAATCCAGAGCACCCTGTTCTGGCGATCTATTCTGTCATTTAAAGAATTTTGCTATTAATTATTGTTTTCGAGAATTGACCTCCTTTAGTCGTAACTGGAAATTAACTTCAACTTACCCTATCAGCTGCCTTCAAACCTTCAATATGAAAAATAAAATGTCTACGGGAAATTTCCATGTTAATTTCAAGCCGCCGCCATATTGCTCTCCTTGTCAACAATAGTAAACAGTGACGTCAAAACCTCCGACGTCACACATTTTCAGTGATTTTACTATAGAAAATCCCCGTAGACTTTTTTTATTTTCCGTCCTATTTCTAACTTAACTGACGCACAGCCAAAACAATTGTATTTTCTGTTACGACTTAAGGAGTACTATATAACTGATATCTTTTTGGAAGATGACATTATCATATTTTAGAGAAAACCGGGAAAACAGGATGCTCTGGAATTAGTGAACAGGACAGTAACAGGTAAATCCCTAATGGCATAGCTCTGTCCTTAGCTGGCTCATTGGCATACATTTTAGATTATATTTAGATTTCAGCTCTTCATAAAACAATTGTTTGGATTTCCTCAGCATCACTGATGATACATCAATCCTTCTTGAATTGCGCATATGGTGCACTGAAACTTTTACAATAGAGAATATATTTCAAAATTGATAATAGTATAAGCTCCCTTACCGTCACCGCCTATACATTTGGAAACAATTGTTGATGATTGTATCGTATTTCGAAGTGATCTTTGCATCTGAAATCAGAAGACAAATTAAATGACAGGTTGTTTATTTCACGTATTGTACTTTTCACCTCGTTATATTTCAATGCTTTTCATGCAATGAGAAACAGGAATCAGAAGACATTTTACATAACCTTTTAATCGTTGTATTTAATAAATCCGTTTTTAAAAGGGACGATTGTTGGACATATCTTATTGATGATAGGAAAGCATAGTAAAACAAAACGAAACATAAAAATACAAATAATTATATAATGAGACAAATATGGATAATGACCATATCCCCAAACACAGTACAAAATTGATAATTCAGAAAATCATAATCGAAGGCTTACAAATTCAGGATAAAACAGGAACAAAAGAAACAAACAAAAACTCCACCATATGAAATGAAGGGAACTCCCAATATGGGAGTGAGACCAGGTACCAAGGAATAGTCATCATCTCCTGCTTGCATGCAACACCCGTCGCTTCAATTCGGTAAAAATGTCACATCCGGTTACATCCATTTCGGAAGATACAAGTATATTCTGTGATTGGAAAGCTCAAATTGTGTAAGACATAATATCATCCACCAATCTGGACAATGGAACATCATAGTGTATGAGGAGTTCCCGTATCGACCGTAGAACTTCCTCAGTGACGATGTTAGTAGGTCACAAAGGTATCCTTGATTGAGAAACTAGCTTATGAGAAAGACGCCTAGCTCTCAGAACAAAATCTGTTTATTTGGTACTTGCTCTATTGAGATACGAACACGCAATCAGCAGGCGATGAAGGGATCTTGCTACTCAGAAAGGAAAGTTTGTGATGCTGAAATTGAAGTCGTCACGTTTGTTATAGAATGTTGTGTTTATGTCACCATCAGTGTCGTAGGACAATATTATGTTCAAATAGGATGCTGAATCATTTGTCTCTAGTTTCTTTAGCCAAACAGGGGAGCTTTTTCCTCCCGGGCACCTCGCCCCACCTCTAGCTTGCTTGCGGTGTTCTATTGTGAGTGCTGTTGAGATTGTCTTAAGGATCTTCTTTATCTCATTTGACTTCAAGCTCCGAAGAATAGATTCTGCTAAGGTAATCCGCGAATCGTGGATTATTGATGGACAGTACATCGTCTATATATCTGTAAGTGAAGTTGGAAGCTAAATACCTGTTCCCTTCAGAGAGCAAAGATTGAATGAATTCAGCTTCGTAGAAGTAAAGGAAAATGTCGGCAAGGAAAGGGGCACAATAAAACATTTTTGAAAATTGAGTTGAAGAAGACACATGTCTTCTATCCATAACATTTTAGCAAGTTCTTAGTCTCACAAAAACTGTAGCGTCCTTGTATTGTGACACACATAAATATGCCATTTTGACTTAATTATCTTATGCCAGTTTACCTGACGAGTCTGGTAAATAGTTGCTGTTATGGAGACGGTTGATATGACAACGATGCATGACGCGTAGTAATAATATTCATCCGCGAACCAAATCGAACAACTGAAGATCTGGAAGATGTAAAATGGCGACAGCACCTGCAGCGAAAATAATTCTGAATAGATATTCAATTGAAAGGACAAAACAGCCAAATTTTGCAATAAAAAAATTGTGTTTCAGAAGAACGGAGTGCCCATCTTTGTTGCCAGAGAGCGACTTTCTGGATAGAAAGGTAGCTTGCTGCTTTTTATAGTTACATCTTACATTTATATTGTAGCAAACATTTGCATACAATTGCTGCATAATATGAACTATTTTGAATACAATTTCGTTTTCCAAGAATTCGAATGACTCATTACCTCCTTAAATAATAGGACAATAATTGGTTTGACATGAATTTGTATTGAGTTGTTCCCATACATTGTCATCCTGAAAGATAAAGCGTGGATACTTCAATGTAAATACATGTACGTCTATGAGATGTATGTATTACAACGAATATTTCCAGAAATTCAAGCTCTAAAAATTTACTGAAGGGTTTCCTTTCATTTTACATTTGTTTAAAGGAATTACGCGAAGATTAGCAGGAAAATCTGTGCAGAAAAACGGTATATTCTATTTAAAATTTGTTAAATAAGGGGTTGTGGTTAGGTGTTCATAACACCTGCTGAATTGATCAAAAATGATTATACTATTAAGCGTTTTAACGGTTTGAATAACTCTCCAAGTCAAATTAGAAATCCATTTTACTCATTGAAAAAAAAAGAATATCTGATTCTGAGAAAGGAGGGGGTCTCCAACAACACTAGGTTGCAGCACCCACAGCAAAATCCCAAAACACCCATGCAAAAAACACAGAACAGATACCCACAGAAATAGACGCAAAAGGGACAAGGAACACCAACTCACAACATAGAAACATAAAAGACTACACATAAACCAACGAGACCAATGGGCAACCGGTGCCGACTTAGGACGGCCATCTGCCAAGTAAATAGTATAAGAATATTTCAAATGCTTACCTTACGTCTTTTTCCTCATGACTTAATCCCCCAGCTGTGTGGAAAAATGAGCATCGTGTGTTAAAATCCAAGCCTCTGAAAATATTCTTACTGTATTAATATGGTAACATATGCTACGTTTTTTTTTCTATATGAGACTAGAGAACTCGATCCTGTAGAATATAAGTATATTTGCAATAATTTGCAAAATTGAAATTTCAAAGCAAGGATGACTTATAATGGCATTTCAGAAAGGAGAGGATCTTCAACAACACTCGGTGGCAGCACCCACAGCAAAACCCCCAAAACACGCAATGCAAAAACACAGGGCAGACACTCACAGGAAGAGGCGTAAAAGGGACAAGGAACACCAACTCACCCCATAGCAACACAAAAGACCACATATATATCAACGAGACCAATGGGCAGCCAGTGCCGACTTACATCTTCAGAATCCAAAAGAACACATTAAAAACAAACTCGTGTAACAAAGCAGCTAATAGAGGAAATCGCACAAAGCAATCAACAAACAAACCTGTTACTGGACAATTCGCAGCAAGAGAGTAAGCAATGACAAAGAAAACACAACATACACACGAATGACACAACAAAGGAAGGGAGAGTAATCATGATGGCATTTCGCAGTCGACTTTGAACATGTTTGCCTCTTACATACAAATAGGAGATAGGTTTTCCGGCTAGAGTGCACATGCGCGTAATCATCCAACAGACCCCATTACACTGAGTTCATCTCCTCATGACGAAAAACTTTATACGAATATTAAAATGTAGAACAAAGGCAGACATGTATTTGTTATCATCAAATACTTAATCTTTGTCTCAGAAAGCATACAAGAGAGATACGTATAAAGGGTAAGAATGGTTCTAGTGCTTCTTAGAATTATGAAAAGTGGAAAGTAACTACAATAGACCATGTTCCGATCTTGTTAGAAAGCTCAAAATGTCCGAGCCATGTTTTTCATTAAGACGTCACTAATAGAATTCGTAAATCCATTGAGAAGTAACAATGGAAAAGAGCACAAAAATTGTCCACCTCGGAATTTTTTCGTCATTTTGTAAGCCATTATGAATTACGGCAAGTGACCTGTAGGATAGTGTTTTTACTCAGATTTCGTGATTTTGCGTACCTTAGTTTTTCAAACTTATACAGCTCTGTGTCCCATATGTATTTTACTTTCTTTGTTATGAAAAACCGACAAAACGTTGCATTTTTCTGAAATAAAGGGTAATAACTGCATAATGAAAATAATTTTTCAGTAATATTTTGAAAGAAAAATCATTTATTACCTTTTTTAAGATTTGCTGGAGCATAAGTAATGAATTAAAATGATGATACGAAATTTAAGCAACAAATATACCAACAGAATCGGTTTTGTAAGTAGATATATGGAAAAAGAAATACATGGGCATCTTATATATACAAAAAGAATATAACTGAAAAGAAATACTGGACAATCGCTTCGTCCTCAAATCCCTCAATTATCGAGTCATACTTTAAAAATTTCACGTTTTTAGAGTTGGATAAAGATGTTCATGTTTTTTTAAGCTATTTCATGGACACGTTCATTACAAAAGTGGTGTTCCGATATGGCCAATATATTTGCAATATGAAAGGATTTAAAAGTTATTCTAAAATTTGTCTTTTATAAGGTCGAGGCTTTTTCGAGACCTACCTGTTATTACAAAGCTTTCTGAAGAGCATACAAAGTGTTCATAGAGTAGTCATATTTTGTGGATATTGTTTTCAGTTTCGTGCGTGAACATCGACGGCGGGTGCGGCTAGTCAACAGGCGATGCGTACTCCTTACGGGCACCTGGTCCAACCTCTGGCTTGCTAGCTTGCTACAGTAGGGGTCCGTCGATGCTCTATTGTGAGTGTTGTTGAGATTGTCGTCAGGATCTTCTTTAACTCATATGCAGCGCTATTTCTAGCCAATACATCTGCCAGTTTTATTCCTCATAGACAGAGTACAAATCTTGCATAGAGTGAAATTGGTGAGATTCGAAATTATACAGGTTTATCATAATAACATGTCTGGTTAAGCACCTTGGTGGATCTTAAATATTATCATGATAGTATTATGTATGTATAGGTCATCGGTTGCGCTTGTCACCGCCTAGCTCAAATATATAAAACGATCTAACGATGATGATGATGATGATGATGGTAAAACCAGCATGGAAATGTATGTTCATATTTGCTGCTACGATTGCTAGAATATCAATTTGTTAGTCTAGCTGAATACAATTTGATTATATAACTGCAAAACTGCATTGGGACAGCTTTGAGGTTAAAAAACATGTTTAAGATTCCTTGACATGATTCTGATAAAGTTTTCATAGTTGAACAGAACATATCCTCATGATTTTATTCAGTCATACTTTTGGTATCACGAATGGCTACCAAATAGAAAAAGAACGTTTCAAACAGTGCAAACATTTTCATTATGTCAAACACGGTTTGGGAATGTTCGAATAAATTTATTGACTTGACAATTTTAAATTCTCTGGATGATAGAATAGACGTTTAACCTCAATACTGTTCCAGCCTTTACTCAAGCTAGCTC
Organism: Pinctada fucata; assembly: GCA_028142955.1. Lineage (NCBI taxonomy): Eukaryota > Metazoa > Mollusca > Bivalvia > Pterioida > Pteriidae > Pinctada > Pinctada fucata. Next base: position 29,624,564 of record AP027112.1, on the reverse strand, counting down.
TAACTATTTAAATACATGTTAGTTTGTGATAGTTTACGTTTAGAATTTCATCCACTGGGTTGCTGTGCCTGATAGGATGCTCATTTTTCTCTGGCTAAAAGGGGATTGTAAGAAATAAAAGATTCGATTTAATGATTTGTTCTTTCTTAACACAATGAAATTATCTTTTTGTAATACATATTTGAATTGTGATCAGTATTTATTTGTGTACAGTTTCAATCTAAAGCATACATGGAGTGTTCGAATTGACAGCTATAACAAAAAATACACATTTAGGGGTATAATAACAATATCGCCGAAAAGCTAGAAATTATGCACTTCATGTCTGACATATTTTTAGATATTTAATATCTTTTAATGTATCATTCAACTCCCCATAAAATTTTGTTCCCAAACATTGCCGAAGTCGTGCGTCAACCGGAAGTAGAGTATTATACCCTAATGCCTGAAGTCTTGTTCATCTCAATTGTACGATCTGAAAATTCATTTTATTTTTAGGTAGAAGTAAATAGAAGATTGCTTTCTCTCTCATTCGAAGTGAATTTTCAATTTGATACCACTTTGTTGGTTTCTCTCCCTATAGCAGTGTTATCATATAAGCATTATGCAAAATATCATTGTGGTTTATTAAGTAAGCATTTCAGCCCGTCTTATACTTGATTTTGAGAGGAAGGAGAAATGAAGGAAGATTAATTAAAACAATGAAAAGGTTTAAGTGTAAATGTTTTTTTTTTTTTCATTACAAGAGATAACGATTTTAAGAGATTTATGATCACATTTTTAAAGCCCTTAGTCATCTTATTCGGACCTTGTCACTCCAGCACACACATAAAAAATTAAAATTTACCTTGTGATCCCCGAGTGAAAGGGGCGTGGTTGATGACATAGAGGGTTTGTACATGATAGGGGTCACGGGCTCCTTCCCGCTGTTGGCCTTCCCATTGTAATTGTATCTGAAACAGTAGTTAATGATGTAACGGAAAATTTTATGCAATTTCTTAAGTTGTTCTTTTTTTTAAATTTGTTTTGTGTCCTTTGATTAGTTGAAAAAACCCAGCAGCCTGCCAAGAGATAACAAAACCAAAAACAAACAAGCATATAAATGATAAAGTTTTCATATCACATAACTGTATCAAGAGCACCAAAGTCTTTGATAAATTTACATTTTTAATGAAAATTAATGTGAATTACTTAACTGAACACTGAATCGAATCAATTGACTGTCAGAAGTGAATATTAAAGAATTAATGTTGAAAATTAGATTAAACAAACGGAAAATGAAACTAACATTAGATAACAATAAACCAAGGACAAAATAAGGAATATATCAACTGTTTCCATGCTAATGAAGGATTTTGTGTCATTGTCTCCGTCTGTTTGTCCTATTTCCTTTTCGCGTGAGGAAGTTCTGTTTTTGTATTTTTTTCAAAATACGGAAGCCTTTCGATTGTGGTTTTTAGAATAGGCTTTGAATACATATTAGAACTGACAATCAATTTAATCAATTACTATATACATGTGTATGATGTGAAAATAAAATTCAAAATTTTAAGCTGTTTGCACGCCATTGCTCTCCAGTCACCAGTTTTATGAAAAATTAGAAAAAGAACTGACAGTCATCAATCAATATCTTTATTTTCTTGCGTTAGCGTTTTTTTTTTTTTTTTTTTTTTTTTTTTTTTGCTCTTCAAAAAATTCAGAATTTAGGACCCCCCCCCCCCTGAAAAAAATTTCTGGATCCGCCCATGCTTTCGGCTTTTGTGTTTGACTTTTATTCACTATTTCACATATTGACATACTAGTATGCAACTGTTCCTAACTCTGCAATACATATATCTTTTTAATTCAATTTCGACCTTTGATCTCACATTTCACTGGTGGGAGTTTACTTACTGTTTCTGAGTGCCTGTGGATATCTTCACCTCCGACACAAACCATTGTTCGTACTGGTCCTGAAACCGTATAGAAGTGTTAAAGGTTTTCAAATTCAATAGCATCATTTAAGAAAGATAAATTGTCAGCATGGAAAGACATGCACGTTTCGGGTACTTAATCCTCGTCAATGATTCTCAATCTAAACTTAATGTAATATGACCAAAGAGTGTGAAATTTGTTATGTAAAATAATGTACCGAGAGACGTAGCAGGATTGGTGAGATATGATGCTACAGGACCCAGTTTCAGAAATTTTCGAATGCGTTGAAGAATCGATCAACCGAAGTTGATCGAACTTGGCTACATGTGCCCTCGGGCACTCCTGGTCCACCAGCAGTGACACTCACCAAGTTTAATAACAGAAATTTTCGAATGCGTTGAAGAAATTCATTAAAGTTCTTTATGTATAATTAGGCGTATTTTTTTATTCATTATCATAATGTTATTTCTTAGTATAATTACTACAGTAACTCCTACTACTATAACGTCAACGTTTATGTAAAGCCCTTGTAATAGCCGTGTGACTCTCTTTGATAATAGTCTCTTTGTCTAAAATGCTAGGAACTATAATTTTTTGTATACTAAATTCGTACTAAAATGTAAAGATTTTTCAATAAGGGAAGGAAGAATTCAAATCAAAACAAATTCTTAATTCAGTCTCAGGAATTATATCAAAACTGATAAAAGCATTATTCATACGAGGAAAATGAAAAAGGAACACTGAATTGGAGTCCTTTTTGTTAATTCTGTTAAGATAGGAATTTCAAGGAAACAAGTCGTAAGTACAAAGACTATGTTGGACTTACATGTAAATTTCATATTTTATGATAGAGTAACATACCCTTAATATCACTGTTGTAGCCTCCGCTAGGGAGCACTTGCGGTGTGTTGCCTTGACGTACAGATGTGGTAACCAGAAGAAGAACAGACGGACAATTCCCACCGTTATGATTATAAAGAACCATACTAGCACCTTCCTCCATGTACTGTTACAGTAACCATAGATCTCCTGTAGGTACACCGAAATTCAAATATCTATGATGACCAAAACACGAAGTACCGATGAAATAAATATTGAGATTTCACTGTGAATGCAACAATATATTGATTTTTCCCAATTGCTTGTTTGTTTATTTATTTGTTTATTTATTTATTCATTTATTTATTTGTTTATCTATTCATTTATTTACTTATTTTTATTTATTTATTTATCTACTTATTTATCTATTCATTTATTCAATTACTTGTCTATTCATTCATTCACTTATTTTTTGTGATTTCGTATGATTTTTCCAACAAAAAAATTATTAAGAGCTATAAAGAAAGTTGAATTATTGTAAACGACACATTACTCATACAAATGTTGTTTGGCTTTTATCATTCGAACATACAAATATCTAGAAACTCAACCCTATCCTCCATTAAGTTAAAAAAAGCGGTATGTGACACACATCCCCCCCCCCTTTAAACACTACAGTTACTACAAGTACTCCAAAGTGTACTACTAAGGATGATATCCACAATAAAGATAAAACATGAGATTCAAAATATTACTTCCAGAGGGAAGGGATGATACAAATAAAAACGCAAACACTCGAATACACAAATTTTCGGCCCTTTGGCCTTTATCAAGTGTAAAAACGACGATCTATAAAAATTCTTAAGTTAAATTCATCCTTGCTTCTCTGGCGTTCATTGCATTTTTTTTTCTGCAATGAACGCCAGAGATGCAAGGATAGATTTTACTTAGAATTATTATAGATCGTCGGTTTTACACTTGAAAAAGTGTTTGAGTGTTTGTGTTTTTATTTAAAACATGAGAGTATATACCATTTGGTCATCTTGACCGGGGTTGAGGTACTCCCGGTCCTTTTTCATGGGTGGTGGGCCTGACCGGCCCGTCTTCACCTTGATAGCCTCTGAAAAGAAGGAAAAATTACTAAATTAATCACAAAACATACAAGTAGATTTAAATAAATTGATCTTTAAAACACCTATTATTCATCCATTTATCATTGTTTACATATTTATTCGTCAAAAGGAATTCATTCATTTTATATTTACTTCCGTCTATTTATTGGTTCACAATGGAGCTGGATGGGGAACCCCCACCTGGAACATGTAAATGATACAATTTTTCGGCAACATGTTTTTAAGTTTATCTTTTAAATAATAGTCTGAACCCTGCCATCGGCAGAGATATACCTCTCCCCCACTAACCCTTTCTCCTTTCCTAAGAGAGAAAAATATAGTTCCAGGAAAGCGTATATACGTTGAAAAAATGAATTTAGGGACTACATGTATTTCAGAAGATGTCCCTTGACTCCATTTCTTTCATCCAGTATCGCGCCTGATGTACTTACATGTAGTAAGAATTTAACGTCCATATTTGTTTATCATAAATGTAAATATTTTATTGTTTGACCTATTATACCATCATAAAATTAATAGACTAGAAATATTGGTCATCGTAAAACAAGAACACATAATATTGTTTACTTCAGAATAGAAAATGATATTATTTACTAGCACTTTGTGAAATTAATATGATAAAAAACGATTATGTTTATGCAATAGAGAGGTACCTACATATTCACTAATAATAGAGAAAGGTGTGGTTAAGTACCCGAAACGTGCATGGCTCGTCCATGCTGCTTTATCTGTTCTTAAATGATGCTATTGAAATTGAAGACGTTTAACATTTGCGAATGTCCTAACATCTTTTTATCTGGGATAGACGACTTGTCTACACGTAACAATGTTTGGAGGTACTAAATTTGACTCAACGCGTCAGTTTATCCCTAATCACGCCAAAAACGTTGAGTCTGATTTTGAAAGTACAAATTGGCCAAAAAAAAGTGTACTATAACCATTTTTCTAATTCATTCTGCTTGTTCCACGCATTCTGATTGGTTCACAGGATGTCTGCAAGCTTGTATAACGACGATATACATGCCGCAAACCGACTCACTTGACATACTTTAAATTTTTATACCCTTGTCAGTATCTCTATATAAAATCCCCATAGAAAAATGCCTATGAATTCGAATATTTGACCAAGCGGTCAATATTTACATCAATATTGGCCCTAGGGCAATATTTCAAAAAATATTGACCGATAAACGGTACATCGTTTGTGATGTCACGTCATTGATGACGCTATATTAGCTCTACCTATTTTTCCGCGCTCTCTCTCTTATAGAAGAATATGAACGTAAACATGCCGGGTTAATCGATTCGTTACTGCAGTATTGATGTAAGGTATAACAAAACAATTATTGACTAGGAATTCGGGCAATATATGATTTGTTGGACCTTCAGACAAAATATAGCCTTAAATAACATATCCTTCGGGTTGCTATACTGCTATATCTACCAAGGTGATTAATTGTATAATGTATTCCTACGTAAATTTGCACGTTACAAGCTTTAGCGCACTTTCTTCGTATGACGTCATGCTTCCCTTTCATCTTCGCGCATGTGGCGTCATACTGTGACGTAAAACAACAAGGTATGAGCTTGTAAACGGCGTTCTCCACATGTAAACAACAAAGCACGTAAGTGTATTATTGATAATACTTTGTTTTTTCGCCATTGTAATAAATACGAAGCAGATGTATTACATATTTTGCAGCGACGGTATAACTGCGTTTCCAACAGTATATCCAACATATATCTGTCGGAACCACAAAACACAGTACGTTTATCCCCTTAATTCTGAAATGGAACAATGGAGGGAGCTATTTTGATTAATTCAATAAAAAAGTCATTTCACCCTTTTTAGGAGCGATGGGTTGATGGTGCTTGAAGGTTTACATTTTCCCAATTATTCCTTCATTGTCTTTATTCTTCGTCAAGTACTTTTAGGTTATTTTGTCATTACTCAAAAACAGATCTATTTACAGAGTCGCAAAAGAAGTTTTCCCTTGACATTAAAAACCTTTCAAATGTTCTTTTACCCGTTGCACATGACTTGATTATAATGCAGACAACTTAAAACTTAAATTGACTCATTTTTATCGGCGGGTCACGTTTCAAATTGCATACAACCGCTTGAACTTTGTGGGGTAAAAAGAACACCAAAACTTACGAAATACTTTTTCAATCATGTCGACCTAAATTTGGAAGATATGTCGATCATTTTGACCAAAATGCAATGTCTGACGGTACGATAATAACACTACGTTTTACTTTGCAAAGAAAAAACACAAATTCATGTACAATGTAGATAGATATTCAAATACAAAGTCATGTAAATTCCGTCTTTTCGATTTTACAGGCCTACGTTCGATTTGTGCAGTAAAAGCATTATGACGTCATTGATTTCCTTTGAAAACGTCATATATTTACCCCTGTTTCCCTGAATTTCATGCTGGTTTCCATAGCATAAAAGCATTATGACGTCATTGATTTCCTTTGAAAACGTCATATATTTACCCCTGTTTCCCTGAATTTCATGCTGGTTTCCATAGAATTTGATGACGTCACAATGCACTGACGTCAGATACCTGCACAAATGGGAAGTAACTCGCTATTTGAAAAGACCGAATTGTCTAACAGGTGAATTTATTCCGATTATTTTTCTTTCATGTATTTATTCCTTGTCGATGTGCGTTAGAACGATCGAAACGTATTTCATAAGTAAAGATATATTTGGTAAGCGAATCTATGTAAATAGCACAAAAATGCCTGGAATGAAATATTTTTAGATTGTCATATATGTATAAACAGTAAGAAGCTACCGGAGAGGTATAAAATTGTAATCATGAACATCATTTTTAACTTTACCTGTGTTACTGATGGAATGTAAACAAGAAAAAAGATGCAACGATGAAAACCAAATTTTTCTCTATGAAAATAATCATTCACGTTTATTTAGCCTAAACTTTACATAAATCATCATATACCATACACTTTTACATGAATTAGGCAAGTCTTTAATCCTTCTTCAAATCTGACCAGATTAAATAAACAATTTACAGAAATTTTGCAATATGCATCGGGCATTTCGATCGTGATATTTCATTTCAAAAGCGATTTTTTCTAAGTCAGGCGTTTTTTATTTTGAAATATGTAAAATAAGATGCATCTATAGAGAAGTATTTTCCTTCCTAGCTATCTAGAGTACTTACTGTCCGTCCGCACCATTTTCGTAAATCCCTCCTTCGGTAGTGCACCTTTGCCTATTTCAATGATGTACTGAATTTATTTACAGTTTACGATCACGTCAAATGACTGTGAACTTCATGGGAGAGTAAACATGGATTCTATACTTAAACATCTCCATGTCAAGTGAAAACAAGCTGCATATTTGAAGGTCATGTCCCACGATCAACTGGTTTCTTTACATTAACATATAAAGATATGGGGCTAGCGTTAAAAATAAAATCACCCTTGAATAAAAGTGGAAATTTTGTATAGATCTACAAAATGATAGATAAATGGTATGTTAAATGTTTAAAGTGTGAGAATTCAGAAGGGAAACAAAGTGTATGAAGTATATTTTCGTCGTCGCGCACACTTTATCAGTTAGATTTTTTCATAAAAGCTGATACTGAAGGTAATGATTACATAACGGAAATGAACGAATATGTTGTGAGATGCATTTCTATTCGCTTTATTTTGCTGTATTAGGTCAATTTGAAAAGGTTTTGTGAGTATAAAGTTCGTTTTTATCTTGAAATCGATTATATATAAACTTCATAATTTTAAAAATCCCAGCAGAGAGACGATAGGCATGTATCTTTTAATTTCTGACACAAAAATATATCGATTGTGCCAATTTTATCATCAATAAATGTAATACGATTGTTAAAAGTCTTCAAATTCCATAGAATCATTTAAGAACATATTGATTTGCAGCATGGGCCAGACATGCACGTTCCGGGTATTTAGCTCTTGTCAGTGAACCTCAATCTAAACAATGACAAATATGGACAATGACCATATGTAATATGTAACAATGTAATATTACCAAAAGTTGTTTGAAAGTTATCAGGTCTAAAAATGTACCGAAAGACATAGCAGGATGGGTGGGATATGATGCTACAGGACCCACGTTTTAGAAATTTCAAAAAATTTTGGTAACAGATATTTTTCGAATGCGTTGAAGAAACGATCAACCGAAGTTGAGGACATATTCGGCACCCAAAATTTTGAATCTTCACATCGAAGAATATTCTGTATTTCTGACGTACAAAGAAAGATAACTCCGATTTCCATTATAAAGTTTTTTGAAAAATGTTTTAAAATAAAAGTTTTTATGTTATTTTACAGAAAGGTATGTACGGAAAGGTTTCAAATTCTTCGCTTCAATCAATTAGTAGAATATCTAATATATTGTATTCCAAATATGAAGGAAAATCATACAACAATAAAAAAAAGTTATTAAGTATAATTTTGAATTTTCAATAGTTGGCAACTGAAAATGTCTTCATGAGTCTATTTGGGAAGTACTCAGATCTTCTATGTTTCCTATGGTAATCTCTTCACTTTTACATACAATAATATGAAACCGATTCAAATATAAAGGATGTCTTTCCTACAACTGATTAGTAAACAGTAGAGCAAGGAACCATATTTCGCCGGTGACCATATTTCGCCGTTTCATGGTTAATTGCTTCTCATTGGTTACTGGAATTGCTTGTCAAGCTTATTTTTCTATATCCTATCAAATATGACCATAGAAGTCATGTTTTGATATAATGTGACATTTCCTGCACTCAAATGTGACGAAAAATACCTCAAAATGAGGAAAAATTAGTTACATCACTAAATTTTAGACGTAAACATCTAAAATTTCTACAAAAACAAAACGAAGAAAACATTTTATTTGGCATCATCTTATAGAAGTAGTGGCGACGAAAGATTTCCTGAAAAGAAAGTCACAATTTTGTCCGTTTTGTGTGCAAAATGGATACTTATCAGCAAAAACGGCTAAATATGGTCACCCCCGAAAACATGGAAACGAAATATTTTGACGTTTTATTAGGAAACAATGAAATGAGTAAAATAAATCATTTTTCTAGTATTTCGATCGAGTATGGAGTTAAATTAAATTTTAGCAAAACCAATTATTGAATCGGCCACCAAGTATTGAAAATTCCCAGAAACTATACGAAAAATGCGGCGAAATATGGTCACTTGCTCTATATGTCCTTAATCGAACTTGGCTAGATCTGTGGTTGTAGAAATACTGAATGAAGTACATGATTGATTAAAGATGAGACGTCAAACAGATTATTATTTGGATAATAACAATTTTATTTTAAATGGAAGGAAAATTACGGTCTTGTTCACTAAATCCAGAGTACCCTGTTTTGGCGATTTATTCTGTCATCTGAAGAGTTTTCCAAAAACTTATAGTTTCCGAGAATTGACCTCTTTTAGTCGTACATTGTAACAGGAAATTAACTTCAACTTACCCTATCAGCTGCCTTCAAACCGCAATATGAAAAATAAAATGTCTACGGGAAATTTCCATGTTAATTTCAAGCCGCTGCCATATTGATCTCCGTGTCAACAATAGTAAACAGTGACGTCAAGGCTCCCGACGTCACGCATTTTCAGCGATTTTACTATAGAAAATCCCCGTAGACTTTTTATTTTCCGTCCTTATTCTAACTTAATTGACGTACAGCCAAACAATGGTATTTTCTGTTACGACTAAAGGAGTAAAGCTTTAAAATTGATATCTTTTTGGAAGATGACAGTTTCATATTTTAGAGAAAACCGGGAAAACAGGGTGCTCTGGATTTAGTGAACAGGACAGTAGAGTGAGTTTCGGGTCAATATTTCAGTATTAGCCATGTTTGTTGATTTATCGCAGATGAAAAGTTGGATCTCAAATATATGTAATTCAATTTTATACACAATGAATTTATGCAAGTTACATTGCTTTTGCCTAGACATAAAAATGATATAAATCAAGCGTCACTTTTAAATGTAGGACGATAAGTTGAAATATATACAGTAGCAAGTTTCAATTTCATTACTTTATACATGAATTTCTCCCAAATTTTCTCATATTCTCCCAATTTCATTACTTTATACTCGATATTCTCCCAATAAGCTTGCATAGGAAGCTAGGGTTCTTGTTTGCTTTTATCCTTACCCAAACAAACCGGACCCTTTAAAAACAGAGTAAATAATAACACCCTCTGAGAGTTACATATGACAAGAGAATGACTTAAATCAAAGCCGAACAGGGTCAAAATCAATCAAGACGTTTTCCAATTTCGCTACACATATACTATTGTGATTAGCATTTTTATTGTACTTCAAAACTGAAGGGATTTAATCGATCTTTTCGAAAAGGTGAACAACCTTAGAAATCGTTTGAAGTTAACTTCTCAAATTTGTCGGCCGCGAAAGTCTAACTACTAAAATACTTATCGATAAATCTACCAACAACGAGGGAGATCTGCTAAGTTTAAGAATGATTAATCAATCTAGTATAAGAAAAATTTCAAATATGGTGCAGGTCAGTACAGAAGCATAGTAAAACTATCCTAACAATCTACCAATATGCTTTCATCTCGTTCATTTAAAATGAAATATTCCGAATACAAGAATGGACAATTCCATCAAAAGCTGCATCTATTCCCTACCATAAAAGATTCCAATATTCATTGAAATGAAAAGGTTTCGATTACAAGATGTGAAGAACGTATTTGCCATTCTTGGAGCTTTCACTATTTACATATGTAAAATGCATTGAAAATTAGACGGTATATGCACAATTTCCCTACTTTCTTTCAATCTTTAGGACTCTTTCAATTTGGCAAGGCTCTAATCGTACCATTTAGTATTTCATTTTTTTCTAGACTGATGTTGATCAATAATTTCCACCGAAAGGCTTTATTAACATTTCTTAGGTGTCATGTCCAACTGCCGTCTTTCCAGTTTATTTCTTTCATATGGTAGTAGTTTCATTTGCTTGACGAGGGTTAAGTACCCGAAATGTGCATGTCTGGTCCATGCTGCAAATGTATCTTTTCTTAAATGATGCTATGAATTTGAAGATGTGTAACATTCTGATTCCTTTAAATATTCTTGTCTGTGTCTATTTCCTCTGTTCTTATTTTCGTTTTAATTTCGATTTCGTTATACAATGTTATAACTGATGTATACTTCAACATGACGTTGCACACTCGAAGTAATTTGCTCATATACCTGAAACATTTTAAAATAATCAAGGAATTACACTTCTATAATATCCGAAAATCTAGTCAAAACCATAAGATCAAGGTAAAAGATAAAGATTATACATTACAGATGAATTATTTGTCTGCCTCAGAGTTAAAATCAAAATTTCAAGTTTTTTAAAAGAGACCAAAACAAAGAACGAAATGATACGGACAATTAATGTACATTAACCAAACTGTGGCATTTTATGCTTTGGTACATCGATTATTACATTGTAAACTTTTGAATTTTCCACATTTCTGAAAGGTGTCTATATTCATCTTTTAAATTTAAGACACACTTTATATTTAGGTGCATCGAGTATACCTTACTCGCACCGACTACCTTAATGCCATTGTAATTTATACTAAGTAAATAAATGTTGTATAAACTATAACATGTATAATGTCAGGTGATTTGTACCGTCATTAGAGGAACGTAAAGACTAGTGACATCATTCAGTGATGTTTTGTATCGCCATTAGAGGAACGTAAAGACTGGTGACATCATTCAGTGGTAATTTGTACCGTCATCGAAGGAACGTTGAGACTAAGGTACCATAATCATGCAAATTGATGTTCGTACTTCATACGCGTATTCAATCAGATGATTTTCATATTTGTTGACCACTTCTATTTCACCCAATGTAAACATCAGCCTTATACATACTGTATCGCATCGTAACCCATATATTCCATAACAGAAAGCTATTTGATAAGTTTTTCAATGTGACACACACGTTTTATAACACTTCAGGGGAATTTTGTTTGGACAAAAGGCTAAAGCTAAGGCCCGGGGATGTAAAATCACACATCTAGATTCAATACCGTATGAAATATAAAATTATTTGAGATCCTCATATATGTTAAAATATTTTCAACATGTTCAAGTTTGATTTTTGTCTTCTCATACTTTTCATTTTAGACAGGAGCGTGGGCTCCATTTACTGGTAAGGTTAAGTATAAAAACGATAGGTATTGGGTATATATATGTTCCTTTTATCCAAATATATACTCCAAGCTCGAGAGAAAAACATCCAAAATATACTCCAAGCTCGAAAGAAAAACGTGACCGATAATAAATACGCAATCATAATACAAGGTAAGAATTACGGAAGCATGATGCAACGAGCACAATCTTGAAGATCACTTATGTTCCTCCGTCGATCATCGATGCCGCCATTTCATGAATGAAAAGACAAAGATTGGAATGGATTTTCGTGCTTCATAAGGGCGTTTAAACAAAGTGTCAAAATGTTTTGTTTTTCGAACTAAATGAATAACATCCAGAGTACAAATGTTTCTTCATTACATAGATTCAGCTTTTTCACATGGAAAGGCACGCTTTAGACATGCTTCTTTTTAAGGAGATTCTTCCTGTTCACCTGATCTCACTCCCATATTGGGAGTTCGCTTCTTTTCATGTGGTGGAGGTTTGTGTTTGTTTGCTTTGCTTTGGTTCTTGTTTATCCTGATTTTGTATGCCTTCGTTTATGAGTTTCTGAATATTCAATTTTGTACTGCGTATTAGGATATGGACATTATCCATATCATGGATGACCTTCAATTACTGTCTGTACTGTTCGTTATGATTTTCCCGAGTTCGTAAATGCCGATTTCAACAATGTTTGAATTAGGGAAATCGATTATGGCATATTCCATCCAGATAATTTTGACTTATGATTTGATATTGATGCTAGTAACAAAAGGGAAATGAGGACGTGGGTACGCAGGCTGAAATGATTTCTAAAGAAACTGAGTCACTTCCTAAGTGGCTTCAGACATAGTACAATCGCAGACGGAATAGACGATTTTCATATTACGTACCGCAGTTGACTTGTATTTTACACATCCTAAGACCCGACATTACAAGATTTGACGTAACTGTGACGTCGTATCTGATTTATGACGTCACAATTAGAAACAATGTCAAAAGTAATCATTTCGGGTCTTGGAGTGTTTAAAATTCAAGTCTATCGGTAATATGAAGAAGGTCTATCTTTGTATCTTCTAAGTTTACAAACTCACCTGTCATTTTCCAGCTTGCCGTCGTCTTGAACCACGAACTCCGACTCCCTTTTCCATGAAATGTCTCCTGACGCAACGATCCTCATAAAACGTAAAAAAAAAATGAAAACTTTATTGTGTTTTATATACTACTAGTCTAATGTTGAAAGCTAGTACGTATGTACAGGTTCAAGTTTATAGATAACAACGAGTGAAGTTATTTACGATTATTTATAGTGACCGGGTATATGCCATAAGAATATATATACATAAATCAAACACTCATGTGCTTCTACTGTATCAGATAACCTATATAAGATTGCCTATCAAATGAAATAATGCTTACTCACGTCTTGTTTCTAGACCGTAATTTAGCCACAATTACATAACTATGCTTGAGATAATGATAAAAAGGTGATAAAAGGAAAATTATCACTTGCAAAATCAAATTTTAATTAGAAAAAATAGAAGTAGGTCCAGAAAATAAGTGGGACAGCAACGGACGTTCAATGCTTTACGAACCATGTTATCTTCACATAAAGACAAGAAATGATGTTTACGGTACAAAATATTTAACTAAAAATGAAAAGACATTTGAATGACAAACAGGGAAGGTGAACTTTTGTATCAGTGCCATCCCTCCAATGCTATTTTGGTCATAGATTTCATTTAAATATGCTACTGAATCGACCCTACATAAAATTTGGAGCCGCGCACTCTCTGCAAATAAAAGGTATAAATTATCATTTATCTGGCGGTCGGCAAAGCTGAAACGGGAGGATTTACTGCAATATAAACCAAACAGAAGGCGGGAGATAGGGTACCGCTGATGGTCACGTTCTCTAAACAACTCCCAGATATAATAAATATTCTACAGAGGCACCATACATGTAGCATTCACGAAAATTTTGAAAGTGGTGGCGCACAGAAGGGACACTTTTAAAAGCATCTGGCAGTCGGGTTAAATGTCGATCCCCTCTGTACGCAACAAGTGGTGGTTGTTTAAAAGCAGCTTGAAGTCTTTCAGAATGTTCGAGAATACTAATTTACAATAATTGATTTTTAATTTACAATAGATCAAAACAAAATCAATGAATAGCATGAACTTACTCCTCTGATGTGTTTAATACAAATGTATCTCCTCTCGCTAAATCTTTTTAATATGGCAGATGCAAAATAACGAGATGAAATGTAAAGAATAGATTTATCTGGTGGCCCCCAGAGAATTTTTGACTTCATGATTCTTTCAATTACTCTTCAATTTTGATCATGTGCAATTTTTAATCACTCTATCGGGATGAAATATCTTTAAAAATCGTTGTTTGAGGTGACACTGACTTTTAGATTAGCTTTGAGTAAGACTGAGCCAAAGCATCTAGATCCGACGAACTAATTAATCTTCACAATTTCACTTTGAATTTTCATTTCGTTTTCAAACTTCACAATTCAATCCATTTCATTTGTAATTCACAAGGTTTTATTTATTTTTTTTATGGTTTTTAGAGAGACGGTTTCATAAATTGAAATAGTAAGATATCGTTGAGGTATTTGACAAGTTTAAGAGTAGAAGGCAAATGTCTCTGACAAGACCACAGCTGAAATCAGAAGCATGTTTGCATTAAAAGAACGGCCACCATGCAAAATCATCGCATTATCATCATGACATCAAACAGCCAGAAACAGTATGACAAACATGAACATTTTAATGAACGGAAGAGGAAAGAAACAAAGAAACAAAAGAGAAGAAAGAGAACATATAGAAAGAAACAAAAAGAGCACAGAGAAATAAAAGGAAGAGGACACAGATAAAGGGAGATAACAAAGATAAAAGATAGAAAAAGAGCGAAAAGGAAGATAAGACAGAGAAAAGGAAGATAAGACAGAGAAAAGGAAGATAACACAAAGCAAAGGAAGATAAGACCGAGAAAAAGAAGATAACACAAAGCAAAGGACGATAAGACAGAGAAAATGAAGATAACACAAAGCAAAGGAAGATAAGACAGAGAAAAGGAAGACAACACAAAGCAAATGTAGATAAGACAGAGAAAAGGAAGATAACAAAAAGAAAAGGAATATAAGACAGAGAAAAGGGAGATAACACAGAGAAAAGGAAGATAACACATGGAAAAGGAAGATAACACAGAGAAAAGGGAGATAAGACAGAGAAAAGGAAGATAATAAAGAGAAAAGGAAGATAACAAAGAGAAAAGGAAGATAACAAAGAGAAAAGGAAGATAACACACAGAAAAGGAAGATAACACACAGAAAAGGAAGATAACAAAGAGAACAATCAGGAAGAGAATAAAGGAAAAGAAAACAAAGAAAAATAGATAGTTCTAAAATGAAGAGAACAAATAGATTGAAAAAAATGAAGAGACACACAGAGAGAAAAGGAACAAAACAGAGGGGAAAAAAGGAGAAAGATTTCCTAGACGACTTACGGTTATTTTGTTGCCCACTTGGTACATGCTATAGTACATAGCATAACCTTGTCAAAACTTCACTATAGGATAATTTATAATAGTATTTGCCTTGATGGGCTAATAATCAAAATTTCCAGTAAATTTAGTCTACCCAAATATCGGATAAATTCAACAAATATAACAGTAAATATTTGTTCCTGTGTATTGATATCTATTTTTTCAAAACTCAAGCCTCAAAAATTTGTTTTCGGTGGTGAAGACATGCATTTTCTTTAAGGTACTAGTATTAGGGGTATAATAACAATGCCACCGAATAACTATAAATTATGCACTTCCATATCTTACATATCTTTTTTTTTTTCATTCAACTTATAATAAAAATGTATGGCTCCGAAAATTGCTGAAGTCGTGCGTCTTCGGCCAACTTCGTGGTATTTAATTTGCACAGAATTTAAAGAAATCTTTTAAGAAACAAGTGCGTGATTTCCTCTGCCAAATCGGTACCTTTGTTAACAGATCTATCAACAAACATGACCATCAAGGACTTTGAATGTACGACACATTTTCGACCTCTCCACAAAGAATTTTGGAAAACCTTACTGAAAATAAGTATGAAAGATCATCTACCAAGTCTTTTGAGACAATTGGTTATTCAGCATGGCCGCCAAGGGTTCTGATTGGCAAACTTTCACCTTCTCTTCTACTACATAAGCAAAATCAATCTGATTACCTTACATATTCCAGTTGTCAGAATGTATGTCCCAGTTGTCAGAATGTATGTCCAGAATTTCATTTTTACACCATGTACACAGCCAATTGTGCCTCACATGAAATTTATATGAAATGAGCATCATGTAAATTTCACATGAAAATTCATGTGAAATTCATATAAATTTTACATAAAATTTATGTGAAAAAAAATTCACATGAATTTACTTCACATGAATTTTACATGAATTTTTCTTTGTGACCTTCGTGCAAAATTCACTTTACACGCAATTCATGTCAGAAGCTTCATATGAATTTCATGTCAAATTTTTCATGTAAATTTCATGTTCGTGCTCGATTCACATAAATTTCATGTGAACTTTTACGTAAAATTCATGTGAATTTCACATGAATTTCATATGAGGCACAATTGGCTGTGTATACAACAAATTTGTAGTTTGTTGAAGGTCAACGATGTGCTACATGAGCCTCTTTCATGTTATCAGACGGTGCAACAGGGTTCAAATATTATAATTATGTGGGCATTCATCACTATCTATAGACAGCAAAAGAACAGTAAATCATTGAAGCTTTGATAGATGAAATCTCACATTTTCAATTTTATTAAGATTTTATTGTTCAATGGCAAGCATAAATAAAGTATAATTAGCAATGCAGATATTGCAATAATTACATTATTCAAAATGTATACAACTATAAAATACAGAAAAATCAATCATTAGAGACATGATTCGTTTTGAATGAAACAAATGAATATTTTCTATTACATTGATTTATCAAAAATTGATTCTAAAATTTTATTTAAATATATTTTTCATCATATTTTGTTTCAACTTCTCTATGCCCTTATGTGCATGATAAATGATTCAGATTCAGGGTCTCAAAATAAAAGTGTATTTTTCATAAAGAAACTTAATATGTTAGCATTGGATCGATCCATTAATACCGAGATATTGAATTGAATATCTCCACTTTTAAATTTAAATTTCAATTAATTGAGGTATATACCACAAACTTCAAATTTTTCAATTTCATTTTAAAATCATAACACTTGTATATAAATGTACAGAAAAAAGGAAACATTAAGCTCACAATGACTGGATATGAATGACTTTCTCTGAAAATTAAATTCACTTTCAGCAACTGTTGTGATTTAAGAATGTAAATTTAAAAAAAATGATTTAATCTTATACAACACATGTACAAATCATATAATCAAGACCAATTTATTCCATACATGTAATGTATTGTATATGGAAGCTCTGTTTAATGAATAATTTTATAATGATTACCAAGTTTATCTTAATTTTCATTTTATGGTTTTAAAATTTAATTTGTTAATAATTTTATAATAGTTATGTTTGGCAGTAATGTAAAAAGAATATTTTCATAAGAAACACATCACATACATGTATAAATGACAAGTTTGCTTACAGATGCTGCTTGAAGATCAGAATGATTACATTTCTTCCTATATATACACTGCCATCCATAAATAACAAATACAAACAAGTAAATCATTCTAAATTCTCTATCAGTTTATCCTAATTTTCCATTCTGAACTTGAAAGTTCATAATAATTGGCTTCACATAATTCAAAATTATGGATTGTGATAACAAAATTATAAATAGAAACTTTTTTCATCTTCATAATTTTTTTCCAAAAATTGTCATTTTTATATAAAAAAAGAATAAAAATTTAAAAATGCAAAATATTTGGGCCAAGTTTGTTAGTTATGATTTCTATAACGTTCAAAACTCTTGATTTTCTAACAGCAACATGAACATAAATGATGTTTAATAATTTATGGATGGCAGTGTATATGTGAGAAGTATAGTCTGATCATTCCCAGACATGTTTTATCATTTCATTCCAACAAATTATCAATAGAAAAAGTTGGATTCAACCATAAAACCAGTATGTATCTGTTTCAAAAAATTAGGGTGAATTAAAGATTATGGCGACTGCTTATGTGTAGCACTATGCAGCAGAATTTGTTTTCTTTATGACCAGTTAAGGATACTAAATATATATTGTCAAGATGTTACTTTGCCTTTTGAATAAAATTATTAATGTACAATTCATTAAGCATTCATAGTACGGCAATTTTACAAAGCAAGTCAATTTATGTGCAGTTTATATCATTTTCACATTCAGTCAAAGTGTCCTTCATTGTTTCATTCATTACACGTCAGAATGAATTAACATTTTATTTTAAAATTTTATGAAATCTATTCCCTTCAAATGATAAAGGCATCACTCAATCTGGATATGTTGAATATATAATACTAATCCTTAATATCATGAAATTGATAATAGATATTTCACACGTACTTATAATAAATATACTTCAAATTAATATTGATTTGATTAATAGTAATAATTATAATATCAAATATATCTATATCAGCTATATTGATAGTTATATAAAAATAATTGGGCAGAAATGTGATTATAGCAAAAATCACACATATATGTAATTATGTAAAGTTGAATGCGCAAGTGTATATTTATATAATGTATCTAATTTAATATTATATTAAATGTCAGAGTAAATGCCAATCATCGTGAGTATTCCAAATTTTGCCCTTCTCTGATTAAATAAAATACCACATGGAATTGTTTTAGTAATCATCAATTAAAGGTAACTCTTAACTAGAGATATACATGTAACCTATCGTTCTGTTTCAATATTTTCCTAAGATTGAAGTGTTACAGTACCATGGTGAACTTCCAGCAGGTAAGGCTTATCCCTCCTGGGATTCCTGGGTTTTATCAATGTGTATGCCTCACATGTACACATTTTAAAACTGTTTTAACAAAGAAATGAGCACGGCAGTGTGCATTTACAAAACTTTTCACAAACTAGAATTGTCCCGCACAAACAGGTACCTTCCTCAACATTGTAATTGTTCAATACTACAGCCAATGAACGCCAGGATGAGGGAATACTATGTTATTACAGAACAGCTACTTAAGGTACAGGAAATATAGGCCCGAATTGCAAATGTCAAGATTGACCTTGACCCCTGACCTTGAAATCAGTAAGTTCCCTTTTAACGAAATTGGCAATCCATTTATGGAGCATCATTGAAGCAGGTTAAAAAATGCCCTAGTATTCATGCAACTTGTGAACTTTGACCTTCTTTTTTCCAACATTTAGCAAAGACCCTGTGGCCATGGGCAGATTCGGGGGCATATAGTTTTTGGCCTGTCCGTCTGTTTGTCTGTCTTCTGTCTCTTTGTCCAAACTAAAAACTGTAACATTGGGCATAACTTTTGAATGGTACGTAATAGGCCCTTCATATTTCACATGTGTATTCCTTGTGACAAGACCTTTCCATTGATACCGAAAGTTTTGACCTCGTGACCTTGACCTTTGACCTACTATTCAAAAACTTTAACATTAGGCATAACTTTTGAATGGTAAGTGATAGGTCTTTCATATTTCACATGTGTATTCCTTGTGACAAGACCTTTCCATTCATACCAAAATGTTTGACCTTGTGACCTTGACCTTTGAACTACTTTTAAAAAAACTTTAACATTGGGCATAACTTTTGAATGGTAAGTGATAAGGTTTTCATATTTCACATGTGTATTCCTTGTGACAAGACCTTTCCATTGATAACTAAAGTTTTGTCCTCGTGACCTTGACCTTTAACCTATTTTTCAAAAACTTTAACATTGGGCATAACTTTTGAATAGTAAGTTATAGGGCTTTCATATTTCACATGATAGTGTATTCCTTGTGAGAAGACCATTTCATTGATAGCAAAAGTTTTGACTTTGTCACCTTGACTTTGACCTTTCATGACTCAACAGAAAATGGTGTTTATACTAACAAAGCCTGTGTTTGTGAAACACCAATGCCCTCGGTGGCATCGGTGTTTCACAAACACAGGCTTTTTTTTTTTTCTTTAAAAATGTATGTACCAAGCTTGAACTTCTTTCGATATTCCAAAATTAAAGTAGATCCACCTCCAATCATAGGGAAATGAAGTACATGTCTAAAGGATCATCATTCTAGGTCATGAAATTCTTGAATCTTTATGCAAATAAGCTTTTTTCAGTATTCACTACGGGCATTTAACTGTTGCCCTTAAAACCCATATGCTACATCTTTTGAAAATTGGAAATAAACATGTACAGTACAAATCATTACACGTGTCTCACTTTTTTACACATTGGATTTACACGTTGACCTTAAGCTAATATTACATGTAAACATGTCATAATTGTCCTATGTATATGTTGACAGGCAAATTGATCTTTGACCTTACTGTGGTTGATTTTACATGTAAATTTTGAAAATTGAAGTACATCAAACAGAAGGTGATGAAATGAGCATTTGACCTTTGACACCAGTGTCTTACTTTAATTACATGTAAAAGAGATGAATTCTTACATGTAATTCTTTAAGGTGAGATAAGATAAATTAAAGTTTAATTAAATGTTTTGGTAACCTTTCACCTTAGGCTTAATTAGATTACATGTAAAAATATATTTACATGGAAAAATACCAATAAATTAAAAAAAAATAGATAAATGATTGGTCTAATCATTTGACCTCATTGACCTTTAATTTAATTTACATGTAATATTTATGTGTAAAAAAAGAAGATTTTTTACATGTAATTCTCTAAAGCGAGATTTAAGTAATATTATATGTTTGGTAACTTTTCATTTGAGGCTTTATTGTCCCCCGCTTTCGCGAAAGCGCGGGGACATTAAAACCGGTTCGTCCGTCCGTCCGTCTGTCCGTCAGTCACAAAAACTTTAACCTTGTGCATAACTTTTGAATGGTAAGTGATAGGGCTTTGATATTTCACATGTGTATTCCTTGTGACAAGACCTTTCCATGGATACCAAAATTTTTGAGCTTGTGACCTTGACCTTGGACTTTGACCTACTTATTAAAAACTTTAACCTTGACCATAACTTTTGAATGGAAAGTGATAGGGCTTTGATATTTCACATGTGTATTCCTTGTGACAAGACCTTTCCATGGATACCAAAATTTTTGACCTTGTGACCTTGACCTTGGACTTTGACCTACTTATTAAAAACTTTAACCTTGACCATAACTTTTGAATGGAAAGTGATAGGGCTTTGACATTTCACATGTGTATTCCTTGTGACAATACCTTTCCATGGATACCAAAATGTTTTACAGTCAAACCTGTCTTAAAGTAGCCCTCTTTTTAGCGACTCCCTGCTTTATGTGACCATTTTTATTCCTCCCGAGCAATTTTCCTATCAAATTAACCTGTATATAGCGAGAATCTGTCTAACGCGACAACGACCGTGATTTTTTCTGTCCCGTAACGAATTCCGAACCTGTATATTACGACTTTTAGTGTTGCAAAGGAATCCAAATTATATACTATTTTGCATTAAATATCTTTATCAGTGTCTTTCATAATTAAACTTTCTGTGATAAATAAAATCTAATGTAATTTTATATGTACAATACGATTAATCAATAAATATACGAATTGATATATGCAGTGATTCATTTAATAGTATTGCTCTTATACTACGAAAATTTTGTAGGATCAGGTTGAACCTGTATTCAGTGACCACCTGTCTTATGTGACCTATTTTCTGTCGGCCCTTGCAAAGTCACATAAGACAGGTTTGACTGTACCTTGTGACCTTAACCTTGGCCATAACTTTTGAATTGTAAGTGATAGGGCTTTCATATTTCATATGTGTATTCCTTGTGACAAGACCTTTCCATTGATACCAAAAATTTTTACCTTGTGACATTGACCTGTTTTACCGACAAAGATGCAAAGAGGGGCATTCATGTATCACATACACATTTTTTTTATTCACCTTAGGGTTTACATGTACATTGCTACACAATTCATCTCTAAGAGAATTACATGTAAAAATTCTTCTTTTTTTACACATAAAGATTACATGTAAAATAAATTGACAAATGTCAATGAGGTCAAATAATTGGACTAATCATTTATCTATTTTTTTTTTTAATTAATTGGTATTTTTCCATGTAAATTTATTTTTACATGTAATCTAATTAAGCCTCAGGTGAAAGGTTACCAAAACATTTAATTATACTAATTATATTTTATCTCGCCTTAAAGAATTACATGTAAGAATTCATCTCTTTTACATGTAATTAAAGTAAGACACTGGTGTCAAAGGTCAAATGTTCATTTCATCACCTTCTGTTTGATGTACTTCATTTTTCAAAATTTACATGTAAAATCAACCACAGTAAAGTCAAAGATCAATTTGCCTGTCAACATATACATACGACATTTATGGCATGTTTACATGTAATATTAGCTTTAGGTCAACGTGTAAATCCCATGTGTAAAAAAGTGAGACACGTGTAATGATTTGTACTGTAAATGTTCATCATCTAAAATTAAGAAGTTATTGAGTATGATACGGAAATGCATGCAGTTACGCCCATGGAATAACACAGAAATGTTAAAACCAGCATTCCCCTTAACTTTGCAGGTGAAGGTATTTGCCCTAGTCAGTATACACATTTTCCATAAGGATAGTCTTTACATTGTATCTTACCAAAATAAATGTGAAACGCATCGCTAATTACAATGGTACATGTAAGATAAAAAAAATCATTAAAAATAGTGTGCAAATATTTGGCAAATTTAATGAATCAATAAATAGGTTATTCAAAAATATGAAAATACTGAAAATATATGAAATCACAAATGACTCAAAAATTAATTGAATTAAAATTAAAATCGGCATAATGGTAATGTTTGATGCATATATATGTAGTACGCCGAATTTTCAAGATCTTAAAAATACTGCATAAAGAAAAACACTAACACATATGTAACAAATGTGACCTTGAGATGAAGCTTGGTGCATGATAAACACCTTTACCAAGTTCTGAGTAAATATACCAGTGTATTGCTTTTTGGTTGTCACAGTGACAGACTGATAAATTCTCAAATTACACAAAATAAGGAAAGCTTGCTTGGGCAAAACCATATTTTCTTAATGTACATAAATTTATGAAACATGATTTGATTGTAAAAGACTTAGACCAATCAGAACAAGGTGGAGTGATATACAAACATGGACTAAGGTTTACTTCATGGTAACAGATTTTCATCCAATCAAAATTGAGAAAATTTGGTACTGTCACAAGGATTACACAATGATGAAATTCTAAGAAAATTCTAAAAAAAAGCTACATTTGAAAATGGTTCACAAACTTTAAGTTTTAACATACAAAAACTCATACAGACAAACACACAAGTATACTAATGACAGATCAAAAATAATGTGTCCACATGCATGTCCCTGACTCATACAAGTATGATAAAATCATCAATGCCACTGACATATGGATACATGTAGCTATACATAAACGTCAATAATGAAAAAAATCAATAAACATGTTGCCAAGAGACAAAAACTAACAAATTGATACCCAAAACCAATGGACTTCTAGATCATTATCTTCCTTTAGATAATCATGAAATACTTGTGAACCAAAATTAAGAAATATTGAAACTTGGTTCACAATTTTAATGAAAAAAAAAAATACATGATAAATTGTTTTCTTTGTGCAGGTTTTGAACCAATTTCATGATATGATTGATAATCATTAATCATTTAATTCAAATGTGAAAAAAATCTCAAATATACAAATTTATGTAAAACATGCCTCTCATTACGGGCAGTGAAGTGTAAT
The DNA here is from genome assembly GCA_028142955.1 of Pinctada fucata. Taxonomy (NCBI): domain Eukaryota; kingdom Metazoa; phylum Mollusca; class Bivalvia; order Pterioida; family Pteriidae; genus Pinctada; species Pinctada fucata. The sequence continues at coordinate 29,600,577 of AP027112.1, read as the reverse complement.
GACTCTTATGTATTTCGTGTCGTTCAATTCTACAGATTTTATTTATCAAATTGTGAAAATGAAGATTCTCTTTAGAAGTAGAAGTTTAGTCCAAATTGCCTTAAAAATAACAAACATACATCTACATGTATCACACTAAATAATACATTATATAACAAACTTACAAACAAAATCATAATTCATTGTATCACAAGCACCGATCTGAGCTGTTTACCAGTATTGCCATGAAAATATGCTAATTTGCAAAAATATAATACTAGAAGCTCAGCTTAAAATTTACTTCATCAAAAGCAAATGGTATTGAATTTAGCTTATAGAAGTTCATTGCATTTTCAATTTTTTACGACAGTCCTTAGCTAATGTAGAAACAATGTTCAGCAAGCTCATAAGAGGTCATGAGCTCCAAAGTGCTTAAAGAGCTCCAAAGAGCTTAGTGTGTTCCTCAGAGCTCAGTGGCCATTTTTGAGGACATGGCTTGTATTCTCTTGGCATTACAGTTTTTACAGAGGATGGAGTCGTCTAAGGGATAACAGCCTCTACCTTCTGCCTCGGATGATAATAACATGGAACAGTCCTGAAAAACAAATCAATTACATATATTAGATGAATATTACCATGTTAAACACCAGTACATGTATATACATGTAAGTTGTTTCAAACAGAAACTGAATTCATAATCAGTTGTTTTGTTAGGGTAAGAAACATTTTGTTCTTTTAAATATTTTCATTTAAAAGCAATATAAGTAAAACATACATGTATTAAGAAATTAATAAAGGTAATATTGGGATATCTCTATAGGTAACTTGTAATGAAAATAAATGGAGGCCTACACTGATCCCAAAGTTTGGATATACTTTGCATGAGATACTTTACATGTACTGATATGTATTTTTAGGTGGAATTCAAATTTTATTGGAGTAAGCATTGTTAAGAGTGTGTTAATTCAAGACTTTGCAGAATTATTTATTTGTGATAGATTATGAAAAAGACTCAGTCAAGTTCACAGATTCTTCATTACACTTAAATATCAATTCGCTCAAATTTGCACCATAACCACCGAAATTTTGTTCTGCTAAATAAAGTACACATTTAGCACAAGCAATGTAATTTATTTTCTGCAATGCACAGAATATTGTCCCATATCCACTAAAATTTAGTTGCTCTAAATTAAGTTCACATTTAGTGCAGTAAATGTGATAAAATTCTGCAGTTCATCGAATATTGGCACATTTCCGCTAAAATTTGGTTGCACTAAAATAAGTCCACACATACATTATATCAAATGTGATAAAAATTCTCTCATACTCAAAAGAATCTTCTCACCTCACATCGGTAACATTGTATATGGAAGCTCTTGTCAAGGGCCACAACTCTTACTGTCTCTTCCATCCCTTTTTCTGGCATAATGGGCTGCTGGCATACACAGCATCGTGGGGCAAATTTCCTAAATAAATATCAAATATCAATTATTATCTCAATTTCTAACCTTGGTGACTGAACTTTAAGAATTGTAATCATAGGAAATCAGACAATTTTACTAATCTATGCAGAAGATATACCTCAAAACTTGCAATAATCAAACGACAATTTGGACTGGAGCGAGAATTTGGACTGGTAAATTTTCAATCATCTTAATATAAGATTAACCTAAATATATCCTGGACGTTCCAGAGCCCAGTTTTACGAAAATTCTGATGAAAATTATCAAAAAAGAATTTTCCTAAATTTTCATCACTGAACAAAAATATTACAGACATTTTCATTAAACATGTTTCATTTTTCAAACGCAATAGAAATTCTGATACAAAACTTCTTGAAATCTTGTTTATAAACGGAAGAATTCAAAAGCACTCAAAGATTACAAAAAGTTCTGAAGAAGTTCTTCAAGATTTTTTTATGAACATTAATCCATTTGTTTCTTGACCTCAAATGCAATTTGTCTATTTTGGGCCCTTTATAGTTGTTATAATTTTCTTTAATGAAGATCCTCTATGCAGATCTTCAATCAATTGTGATGATGTTTTAGCTTTTTACTTAGAAAGGAAGCATTGACCTTATAAATATGACCTAGGTGCAAGTTCATGCAGGGGTTGAAAATCTACAGACTTGTGTGCATGTGACTACAAATGTACCCATTTTCAATAGCACTGTGTAGCATCACGTGACATAAGTTGGTGAAACCACGAATAAATAAAATGCTCAGTTGGAGGAAAGAAAACAGGAACTGCAATACTTGCTTTGATTAGATTCTATCTTTTCATAGCCTATATCCTTGTCTAAACTGATACCTTTACAATCATGGACTCATAAGTAAGTAAAACGCCATTGATTTTACAAACATTGTGACAAAAGCTGTAGATATATGCATGGAAACCACCACAACATTGTGTTTAACATATTTCGCCCACGACATTCCTTTCGTCAAAATGTTTGTAAAAACTACAATGATTTTTTGATTGACAAACAAAGAATCATCAAAATATCATTTTTTACTAGGACATCGGCTATGAAAAGATACAATCAAATCAAAACAATCATCACAGTACCTGTTTTCTTTCCTCCAAACAAGCGGTTAGCCTCCATTTCGTGTTCGTGGTTTCACCAACTTAAGTCACGTGATGCTACACAGTGAATAGGGGTATAATAAAATAATTCTGCTTTTAAGCAGGAGAATTAGGAAGGGAAGGCCCGAAGCTATGACAATAATGTCTGTCACTTAGTATATTAAGAAATTTCAATAACTTACTTATGGAAGCAATCAATACAATGGATTTGATTAGTGGCATCTACAGTGAAGGGAATTCCATCCAGGCTCATACCACATACGACACAAGTAAAACACTCAGGATGGTACGGCTTCCCTGTAGCTCTCAGCAGCTGTAATGTAACATAAATCTCTGATTACTGGCATCTACAGTGAAGGGAATTCCATCCAAGCTCATACCACATACGACACAAAACACTCAGGATGGTACGGCTTCCCTGTAGCTCTCAGCAGCTGTAATGTAACATAAATCTCTGATTAGTGGCATCTACAGTGAAGGGAATTCCATCCAAGCTCATACCACATACGACACAAAACACTCAGGATGGTATGGCTTCCCTGTAGCTCTCAGCAGCTGTAATGTAACATAAATCTCTGATTAGTGGCATCTACAGTGAAGGGAATTCCATCCAAGCTCATACCACATACGACACAAAACACTCAGGATGGTATGGCTTCCCTGTAGCTCTCAGCAGCTGTAATGTAACATAAATCTCTGATTAGTGGCATCTACAGTGAAGGGAATTCCATCCAAGCTCATACCACAAACGACACAAGTAAAACACTCAGGATGGTATGGCTTCCCTGTAGCTCTCAGCAGCTGAAATGTAACATAAATCTCTGATTAGTGGCATCTACAGTGAAGGGAATTCCATCCAAGCTCATACCACAAACGACACAAGTAAAACACTCAGGATGGTATGGCTTCCCTGTAGCTCTCAGCAGCTGAAATGTAACATAAATCTCTGATTACTGGCATCTACAGTGAAGGGAATTCCATCCAGGCTCATACCACATACGACACAAGTAAAACACTCAGGATGGTATGGCTTCCCTGTAGCTCTCAGCAGCTGTAATGTAACATAAATCTCTGATTACTGGCATCTACAGTGAAGGGAATTCCATCCAAGCTCATACCACATACGACACAAAACACTCGGGATGGTATGGCTTCCCGGTACCTCTCAGCAGCTGTAATGTAACAGATTATTATTATTTTTTATGCTTCACATTTCAATGCTACAAGGGTATGCTTGCTTAATTGGGAAACAGAACATTCACACAAATTACCTTAGTTTATGGATCTAAAACATCCATACATGATCAGATTAAGACTCAATCTTACCCTGTCTGTGATTGGTTTAAAAAAATCAAAAAGACTCAATCTTACCCTGCCTGTGATTGGCTAAAATAAAACTCAAAAGACTTTATCTTACCCTGTCTGTGATTGGCTTAGAGCAGACTGAACATCTCTCCAATGTATTCTGTAATGAAACATGTTATGTGTCAACATAAACGTCTACTATGTGATTTACCAGTTGTACATGTATGTACAGTGTTTAGTAATGGGTGATACAAAATTATATTGGGTCAATCAAAAAAGTTGTACTTGTTTTTTTTGCAATTGAGAGGATTGAAGATGTAGCATGATAATTAAACAGACCTTCAAAGTTATCACCTTAAAAGAAATTTTATACTTAGAATATTTCAATATTTCTATCAGTCAGATTGTCTTTTCTATGAAATTTCAAGCCAGAACAAAATAAAACAAATAACTTACAATATAGCATGGTTCACAGTACGGTTTGTTGTCCATCGAATAGAATGACTTCCCTCTCAGTAACGTACCTAGAATTGAGAAAGTCCAATTTAGAAAATTGAGAGTTACCTCTCTTTGACTTCTGAAAAACTTTTTTAGCATGAAATCATGATACCATTTATTCAGCATTTGGACCATTTCTAATCTTGTTTTTCCAATCTCCTTGTGGAGCTCAAATGTCTTGAGTTGACATCTCTTGGATATTTTTCATTAGTGCATCACGTGAAAAATCCTTGGAATTCCATTGGTTGAGCATGCGGGGACTATGAAAGAATACCGTAAATCTAATTATTTTTGCTGTCGATTAATTTTTAGCAATTTTGCGGGCATTATGGATTCGCAAAAATATTTTTCTTAAAAAATAATTTCCTGTGAAGAAAATTATGCTTCCGATACATCAATTTAACATATACGTCCTTGCACATGCATATGTGCCTTTTTTTTAACGCCACATGATGTCCGTTTTGACATTCGGAAGGGATGTTGCATATATCTTATTCAGTGACCAAAAACGAAACAAAACAAAAAACTTTCGAATTGAACAAAGAGCAATTCAAACTTTACAAAATCAAAAGGGAAATCACATATGTTCGTGCATATGTATGCGTATAACAAAACATGTATATGTAAACATGAACATGTAAAATACACTGTCAGGTAGACTGCACCGATCAGCGAATAGGTGTGAAAAATAAGTCATAAGACAATTGAAATGGGTCTTTGTTTGCAATGAAGGAGTTATATTAATTAATATTAGTTAATTATTACATAATGTAAGTTAAGTTCCTCTGATTGAGGCTGTCATTACTGAAATCATTTGCGACTCGTATATTTTTCGCATTCATTTCATTTCAAATGGTTAGCGTACGTGCAAACTACGCTGCGATACGAGCTCTAAATATGGTGTATTTACGTATCGGAAAACATATTGTTATCAATTCATTTGTAAAGAAATATGAGATAGGAACCTTTTTTTTTTACTCTCGGGTCAGTTTTTTATGATTATCAATTAAAACATGCAACAATATTGTACATCAAATTAACAAAACACTGTATACTATAGTTGTATCTTTTAAGTCGCGATGGATTCGTAAAAATTAGAATCACAAAAATATATCTATAGGCTTTTAACTCAAAACCGCAAAAATAAATCGACGCAAAAATTTCCAGATTTACAGTAGTGCCCAACGACTAAGCACTATTGCTTTTTGCTTTACAGAGTTACATCACTTGGAGAGTAATGCACTATAGGAGTCGCCACTTCCTTGTACAAATCTGAATAGCTAAGTATGTCCTTTTAAAATTGCTATCGAGGTCAAGTGATGACCTGAACCTATTAATGCCCGTTTGTGTGGGTACTATTCTCTCATAGTGTTGCTTTTGGAAGGTAAATTGTGTCCTCGCTGATGCTCGGGCACTATTCCTTCCAAAAGCAACACCATGAGAGAATAGTACCCACACAAACGGGTATGATGCTACTGTTAAAGGCACAATTCCATTGTAATGTATAAGACTGAATAGTACGTCTCATCATACACATGTATGACCGGCGTATAAAAAGAGTGCAAAAAATTCCTACACGTACCTCAGACATTTTTTTGTCATTTTATCATACAGTAATGAATTTTGGCAATTTATCTGTTACATGACTCATGCATGTACATTTTATTCCTTTATTCCAAACAACTATATACAAAAATAACAAAAATACAAAAATACTATCTGAGATGCTTTTAAAAAAACTTTTTCAGAATTTTCAAAGACGTCAGTTTTCTATGGGATGGCAAAAATTTTATATAAACTGAAAAATTGTTTTACTATGTCTAAATGCTTACCACAGCTAACACACACAAAGCAGGCGATATGATAAATCTGGCCGTTCGCTGTACATCCGTTATTTTCTCCGATTACTTTCTTTCCACATTTTACACAAATACCTGTGCAAAAGTAAAAGAATGGTAATTAAAGTTAAAATTACAAACTAAAAACGACTGAGAAAATCACCTTCCATGCAAAATTAAACATCTTGATTTAGGAAAATTTTCAGAAAATGTGAATCTAAATTCATCAAACAAAGTTATTGATGAAGACTTAATTTACCCATCATTTTGCTCCGTTAAAAGCAAAATCCATCTTACCAAAAAATTCGGGTTCATTAGAAGACTCCATATTCTGCATTAGAAGGCTGGTCAGTGCGTCTACTTCTGCTTCCTTGCCCGACTTTTCTTGTCCAGATCCTGGGACCAATGGCTGGACATAATCAGCCATGGGCATCTGCTGATGTTGGATAAACTCTGCCCGAGGAACCTGAGGCCCGGGCTTAGGTCTGTCATCATACTGAAGATATGAAAAAATAAAAAATCAATACTCAAACTTTTTCTTTTCGGAAAATTGAATCTGAAGCAATCTTCATCAAAAAGGTACTTAAATTAAAATAAAACCATCAGATAGGAGGTATGTAAGCCAAAAAAAAATTTGATATTTCTTTAACCTGGTGCACACCTGGTACATGAGATATTTATACAATAACTGTCTTTTCGGAATGTGATTATACTGTGATAACCTACAATGGATTCAGGAATTATGTTCACATGCACATAATTCCTGGATATACAATGTATTGTAGGTTATCACAGTATAATCACATTCCAAAAGACAGTTATTAAATATATTTACATTCCATTTTTCACGTTTAAAATGATGTTTAGATATGTATAAAACTCTGTTGCTAAGGCTCTGTTACTACATACTGTCATAGTTCAAATCAAGCCACTGCGATTATACTCCTATAATCACAGTGTAAATTCTATACAAATGAATGGGTATATGTAAATATACACCTTTAATTAACAAATTCCATCAGGATTTTCATCTTCCTACAGGATCTTTTGAATTGCAAAGTTAATGTTGAAAATCAATTCATTTACTTGCATAAACAGCTATTTCCATTTATCACAACCTAGCAGATCCTGGTCAGGGACTGAATTGGCGTTGGCATTTTGGTACAGTCACTAGATAGTCATACAAATCTTTTGTCTTCAGCATACCTTTCAACTTTGAAATCTTAAAAAGAGGGAGATCTCCCTCCTTGGCACTTGAAAAAGAGGGAGATTGCGCGTGAACCCATTTCGCTACATTTTTAATGAATTGCGACATTTTGTGCAAAACCAATTTTCAAATAATTTCTTTGTGCTGACTAGTGTTGTACATCGGAAGACTTTTAAGAATCGATTATCGGAATATAATCGGAAAGAGTAAACCGATCGATTATCGATTTAAATCGGAAAACAAAAGTCCATGAAAAATGGAACATAAAAGATAAAAAAAATGTATTTTTCTGCATAAAATTCAGAAAACTTAGCTGAAGTGCTGACATTTCAATGCAAAAACATTTATAAACTATGAAACATGTATCAATAGTTTATTGCATTCTATACATCTTTTCTTACATTTTGTCGCGCAATTTCTAATGAAATGCTCTGAATGTCCCTATTTAGAGTGATTTTCTTTGGTTAATATGCCAAAAGAGGGAGAAAGAGGGAGATTGGGCCAAAAAGAGGGAGATTTTGGTCTCCCTCGAGGGAGAAATGCTAAAGAGGGAGATGTGGTCAAAAAGAGGGAGTCTCCCTTCAAAAGAGGGAGAGTCGACAGGTATGCTTCAGCATAATTTACCTAAGTTATCAAATTTCCATAATTCTCCAAAGAATACAGAATAGCAGTGAGATCAATTTCTATAAATAATACATACATCATATCCAGGTGAGAATCCTGTAGAACTTGTGCTCTGTGTTCTGCCGTAGTTATCAGGCTGGTGTATGTCTGTCCGTCTGTCTGTGTCATATAGCCTATGTTCCCCCATTCCTTGTCGTACGTAGCCCGGTGGAACATCAGGAGTCGTACTGTGGCCATAACTCACTGTCTCAGGGGAACGTCGATTTGTTATCTATAACATGTAAAACAAAACAAAATAGTTTTAGTGTTATTGGAAATAATATGAGAGAAGGATAAGTCAAACTCGAATCAATTTCAAGTTCAATGTGTGGAGCCTTTAGAAAAAATATACAAGTCATATAAAAGTCCTAAACTTCTTCACAAAAATATACGCACAAAAGGTTTTAGAGTCTGATAGACTATCAGACAGACATAAATAAATTTCTTTTCAAAGTTGGCAAAAAGAAATAAACATACCTTGACTGGTCTTGCATAAATGGTTGAGTCAGCCTGAGATGTGGGCCCAGACGAGGAATATACAGACTGAATGGACGACAAATTGGCATAGTTTCCAGGTTGGTTGTAGGTGCTGCCACCTGTTGACTGGTTGTAGGTGGAGCCACCTGTCTGCTGGATGTAGGTGCCGCCACCTACTGGAGATTCATTTCTGATGTAAGGTGACTGTCTATCTCCACTGTAATCTGTATTGTACATCCTACAAAGATATCATATTCTCTACTTTATTTCTCACAAGCTTTCATATGGCATAAAAATGTAGATGACAGATTCAGGATCTGGAAACAAGTTTGGAAATAAGCTTAAAATGCATCAAAGATGCAAAGTGCCGAGTTGCAAAACTTGAATATAAGTAAAATATACATGATTTGAATATGGTCTCGACAGATGGGAAACATTATTAGCATGTTTCAGGTTGATCCACATTCATATATAATTCAGAAACCATTTTCAATTAACGAGTCCTATGAATTTGACCTTTGATCTCTTGACCCCAAAATTAATAGGAAACATTTCTGGCAAGTTACATGATAATAGGTGCAATACAGGCTCAAATTCAGTCGGGAAACCATTTTTAATCATCTTAGTCCTGTGACCTTGACCTTTGACCTTTGAATCCCAAAATTGATAGTGGTCATCCTTGATCCATGGGAAACATTTCTGGCAAGCTTCATGATTATAATTGCAATACAGGCTGAAATATGGTCCGGAAACCACTTTCAATCATCGGAGTCCTGTGACCTTGACCTTTGACCTTTTGACCCCAAAATCAATAGGGGTCATTCTTGATTCATGGGAATCATTATTGGCAAGTTTCATGACTTTAGGTGCAATACAGGCTAAAATATGGCCAGGAAACCATTTCAAATCATCAGAGTCCTGTGACCTTGACCTTTGACCTTTTGACCGCAAAATCAAAAGTGGTCATTTTCTATTCACAGGAAACATTTCTGGCAAGTTACATGATTATAGGTGCAATACAGGCTGAAATATGGTCCGAAAACCAATTTCAATCAACAGAGTCCTGTGACCTTGACCTTTGACCTTTTGACCCCAAAATCAATAGGCCTCATCCTTGATTCAAGGGAAACATTTCTGGCAAGTTTCATGACTTTAGGTGCAATACAGGCTAAAATATGGCCAGGAAACCATTTTCAATCATCAGAGTCCTGTGACCTTGACCTTTGACCTTTTGACCCCAAAATCAAAAGTGGTCATTTTCTATTCACAGGAAACATTTCTGGCAAGTTACATGATTATAGGTGCAATGCAGGCTGAAATATGGTCCGAAAACCAATTTCAATCAAAAAAGCCCTGTGACCTTGACCTTTGACCTTTTGACCCCAAAATCAATAGGCATCATCCTTGATTCAAGGGAAACATTTCTGGCAAGTTTCATGATTATAGGTGCAATACAGGCAGAAATATGGTCCGGAAACCATTTTCAATCATATGAGTCCTGTGACCTTGACCTTTGACCTTTTGACCCCAAAATCAATAGGCCTCATCCTTGATTCAAGGGAAACATTTCTGGCAAGTCTCATGATTATAGGTGCAATACAGGCTGAAATATGGTCCGGAAATCATTTTCAATCATCTGAGTCCTGTGACCTTGACCTTTGACCTTTCGACCCCAAAATCAATAGGGCTCATCCTTGACTAATGGTGAGTAAGTGTATGAAGTTTCATTGTTATAGCCTCTTTCGTAGTTGACTTATAGTCCGGAAACCAATTGTTGACGCCCTCCCGCCCGCCCAGACGCCCGCCCAGACGCCCGCCCAACCGCCCGCCCGTCTCACATCAAATTAAGAGCCGAGTTTTGCAACTCGGCTAAAAAGATAGCTTGGTACAAGATTATCTTGAAACTGGTATTGGATAGAGTACAAAGGAACTGAACAAACACAGACCTAGGGAGGGATTGGAACTAACCTCCCCTTTGAATTTCCTTAAAAAAAACAATCTATCTGTCTATCAGTATATTGTTTCCAAAATGATATCCTGGACCCCCACATGCCCCTGGCAGATTTGAACCTCCCCCACATACCATGAAAAAAGTTTTATATTCTATAGATTTAAAACACTGAAATACATTCAATATAAAATGAGTGAAAAACTTGAAACAGAAACATCTGCAAGTACAATGTATATCGTATGCCAAAGTCTTTGATTTTCTGTAAATCTGCTTTAACTTTATAGCCTTTATCATGTCCATCACGTTTATCATGTTTACTGGTAACACATTATAGCTTCTGAATGCAACTGTACAACATGTGTAAAATTCTGCCTTCAACTTGAACATGTTTAACACATTTTTTAGCTTGAAATTGTAAAGAGCCATTACGCTATATGTTCTAGTGCTCTACATCTGTTACAAATGTCATTATATAATACATCGATCCTCTATAGGCACATTGTGACAATATTAGCATGATTAGGTATGAGAATCACTTTCTATATATATAATTCATCCTCAATTTTGATTTCTTTTCTATACTGGTTCAACATTTTTACTCTAAAATCTGTATTTCTTTACGAAAATTGATGAAATTTGCACAGAAGGAAGAACAACTCTCGATACACATTTCTTCCAATCTTCATGGAAATCTGATTATCAGTTCTTGTTTACCAGTAATTTGAGAACGTAAGGGATGGGCCAGGTTTGAAAGAAGGGAGGGTACATATGATCGCTACCTCCACCTGTTCTTACTGAAAAATCTTAAGCTTTTTCTACAAAATTCATATTATTTGTCAATGAATCTTTAAACTTTCTTCTTTTTGTCCTGTGAAAAATTCATACAAAAAGTTTCAAAAACCAAAGAGATATAGGAAAATGAAAAGACCTACCCTTTCCCCAGAGAGGCGGGGGAAATACATTCAGATGTACCGACTTTCTATCATAAAATTCAGTATTTGCAGATTGTGGAATTTTCTTTAAACTTTGTCTCATGTTTTAAAGATGTAATTTTGGTGGAATAAATTAATTTCCTACATCAACAATATGCAAACTGAGATATAAATGAAGTGGCAATAATATGTGCCCTGCAATAATATTTATCCCACCTCTGACAAGTTAGCTGGGAGATCCCGAATAACGATTGGCAAATAACAGTTACGTGAAGACGTGATATATCTGGTGCCTAGACTCTTATACCAGGCCTTCAATGATGTCACAATGTTTTCTCTCGCGTTGACTTAAACAAAAATGATGTTCAAATGCTTCACGAATATTATGAAATAGGTCATCAGTGAGGTAAATTCATTACCTAGTCATCTGGTGACTTTGTACCGGCTTTGCCTCGTCCAGTACAAAAACCATTAGTGACCTAGTATCATCCTGTACCAGGTCACTAGATGACTAGGTAACTAATAGTAGCCAACCAGTAATACCAACCTGGTGGTAGGTGAGTCCCTGTATTCTGTCTGTGGTGGTGGGGGTGGGAAGTCATCCCTACCGTCCTGTAACAAATGCAGTCATGTTGAATATTCGAATAAAAATAAATACATAATGTCTATTGTCTCAAAACACATTCAAATAAAACAGTATCGTAAAGTATTCAGAAACTGACGATCTAATCATTCTCACAAGTTTTCTTCAATGCACATGTATCAATGTTGTATCATGTTAACTTTGGACCAGTCTAAGACCTGTAAAAATTTATCCATAATTTTAAGTAAACTGGCGAGACAGAAAGGAGAGATGGAATTCATTACTTACCCTGTTTTGGTCAATTTTGGGGGCTTATAACACAAAAAGAATCCCTATTCTCATAAGTGAATTAGTGTTGGGGAGTTGGTTAGACAATTCTGGTTATTTTTAAATTTGACAGTCCTTCTGTATAATTCTGGTTTGTCATGTGCAAATTTGTGATTCTCAGAATATTTGCACATGGGTAACCAGAGTTAATACATAGATGAGCACCAAAATTAAAACAGTTGCACCTTATATCTAATTTCATAATTATGCATACATGTACTAAATTCAGCCCTTTCTGCACAAACAACAAGTTTTCTTCAAACTTGCATATTATTAAGTAGGATTATCTTTAGTGACTGTCAATTCTCCCTATGTTCAAAGCCTGAACTATACTTCCCAATAGGCTGGCTTCTTGTATACTTTTCAAATATAAATCCAGGTGCCATTTGGAATTCTACTAATGATGTTTACAAATGATATGAAACTAAGCTTGTAAAGGGTAAACAAACCTGGTAACCATATCCCCTTAGTTGTTCAGGAGGGGGAGGGAGGAAATTCTGGTCATCCTGGAATGAGTCCTGTGGGGGAGGGGGAGGGTATACACACAGGAGCTAGACGCCAATGACCCACAATGACATTCGCCTCATCTTTTTTCCTTATTTACAGTATTTCACTATTTTTGAATGAAATCATACAGTCCAACCTGAACATTGACTTTCTCAAAACAAATCTGTTTTGCAAACAAATTTGTGCCTGCAGTACTTCTTACGTCAAAATTAACCATAAATACAACTAAGTTGACCGTAAATATAAAAATAGATACAGAGGAAACCTTCATTTTTCCCACAAATTAGACTGTGAGAGTAACTGTAAAAAAAATGTATTACCCTTAAAATATATATTCTTACCACAGAAATTATACCAATCAATTATCATAATTAACATTCCTCAAATACTGAAGTTGTGCATGTTTTTTTTCTATTCTAAAAGTACAGCTTACTAAATGTATTGACCAATCACAGAAGGGCTTTCCCATTAGTACTTTCACATTTTCTACTGTCGTTGCATTCATTTCTTCAATCTAGTATCATAATTATGGCTTACATGTATTTACCATGGTTTGTGATGAACTATGTTCTAAAGTTTTGTATATTTTTGGTAACTAAAAGTTTAAAGATAAGAAAGGAATGTAGCAAATATGATTTCCTTTGCTAAATTTTTTTCTTTTGTGTAATATACATTTGTATCAATCAAATTGGTCGGTATATTTCCGAAAATGAGTAACAAAACTCCTCGAACTTTGACTTCAGAGAAATGGGAAGGGACAGATGTCATTGAGGGTTGTTGGCGTCCAGATCCTCTGTGTATACACTAACCTGGTAACCATATCCCCTTGGTTGGTCAGGAGGGGGAGGGGGGAAATTCTGGTCATCCTGGAATGATTCCTGTGGGGGAGGGGGTGGGTATTCCTCCTCAACATCATTGTACTGGATGTATGGTGTTTGACCTACAAAGAGATGCATCAGAATGTATTAAAAGTATCAATAATAATAACATGAATAAGTTAATTAAGTTTTGCTCATCGATGGATTTGAATTTTACTTTTGATGTTCTTTTCAAAGGCATCATTTTGTTCTTGAAAGAACTTCTTTACCATCTTAATTAAATTAAAAAATATCTTTCACATTTCACAGTTATCAATTTAGTTTAATTTCCCCCTTTATCATTTATCAATTCCTTTCTAATATCAAATAACTTTATAAGAATTGTAACTCTCATAAAATTTTCCATCGATTATACACCAACAAGAGCAAAAAATTTACTTGCACTCCAAATCAATTAAAAATTTTTTTTTATAAACGTCATGCCTAAGAAATCTCACTAACATAGAGCAAACTGGCACTATGTATATATACTGAAATGAGAAATTCAATTCAAGAAATTGATATTAATCATTTCCTAAATTTGACGGCATATAGCAGCGAACTGAATGAAGTTCGAAAAATATCTCAATATTACATATTACATTAACATATAAATCATATAATTATATTATTCCTCTATCGGTACCTTATTGTGTATTGTACATGTTGTATTTATACTGAAATGAATACTGTAAACATGGAAATTTTTGCATGGGGGTAATTTTCCCTTTTTTTTTTGTTTTTTGTTTTTATTTTTTTTGCGAATAGAGGGATTTTTCGAAAAATTCCCCCATGCAAAAATATCCCCGTTGCATTCTTACAATGGGAAAAAGTTCCGAAAAACATTTTTATTGCAAATATTTCCCCAACGCAAAAAGTCTTGCTGTTGTAATCATGAAATTCCCCCCCCCCCCCCCCCCCCAAAAAAAAAATAACTGCGAAATAACCACGTATACAGTAATTGACCCTTCCGAACGCGGGAAAAATTTGAGAAAATCCATGACGTCACAATGCAATTTCGATGTTTGACCGAGGTTCGGAGCTTGTTTGTCCGAGGTAAACACGTGGTAAAAGCATTGTGACGTCATGAAATTTTGCATTCTTTTCCCGCAATCGGAAGGGTCAATTATACAAGGACATTGTTTACTAGTGTAAAATTCTATCATAAATGTTTATGTCAGATCAGAGAAAGATGAAAACAGATAATATATGTTTTATATGTTTGACATCTATCGTCATATGTCATCCCCTATGTCATAATATTACGATTCTGGTATCAGTCCAAGAGAATACTGAAAACAGTAATATTACTAAAACTAATAATATAACTTTAATTGGAGTTATCTTTCTTGGAAATTTATCTCTTTATATTACTGAAAGCAGTAATACTATATGGATAGTCAGTTCGCTCTTATACCAGTGGATTCGGGGAGAAATGAGGGTGATTAGGAGTTGTATCACATTCAAATGTATACTGAAAAATTGTTTAAAACATCAGGAAAATTTTTTTCCTCAGCATATTTGAAGAAAATGTGATATCGAAAAGAAGGAAAAGTAAAAAATAGGTTCCAAATGGACATTATTTTCTCTTTTAGTATAAAAGTTTGTTCATATTTAATGAATTTATTGTTGAGTGAAAGAATAGTGTGATAAAAGCTCTGCTTTTAGCTTTAAAATGTTGCTTTGTCTATATTACAGAAAGATGTAATATAAGGTGGCAACGTTACTGTTTTCAATAATATAAGGGATTATTGTTAACAGTAATATTACAGTTCTAAGTAATATTACTATTTATAGTATTCTCCTGGACTGGGTATACATTAGATATAAACTGATATCTTAAACATGTTAAAGAACAGTTACAATATGTATACATATTATATCATCATTACATTAACTGGAAATGTATGTTATTCTGATATGATTTTGTTTATCACCATGAGATAATATTGTAACTTCTGAGCATAATATTGTAGATTAAATGAATTCAATGAGCATTATACGTACCTAAAACGTATATATGAGTCAATGCATATGTCATATGAAAATATAAAATCTTGAAAAGTGTCAAAGAAATAAGAATTTTCAAGTGTATTCATACAGCAGAGCTAGATGTGTGAAAGAGAAAGGAAACATAGGAATTGTCTTTAAAATTTATGGATAATTGGTCTTTCCAGTGCAAAATGGAGAAGGATAGAAGATTGTGTATTTAGAACATAGTTTTATTCATTGGAACTTCTAAGTAAGCAGCAATAATTCGTAGCAAATTCACATCTGTTTAGGAACTATTTAGTATGGGAAAAAATATTGTAGTTTAATTGTTTTATTCTACCACAAATCATGAATAATAGAATTATTCTCAGCATATAAATTAAACATGTTAAAGGGCATTATTTAGGTTGTATTATGTCAATATATCTGAAGTTCCACTTAAGTTGCTACCTGCTCATGTGGTCAGCTTTTATGAAGCAGTTAGAAGAAATTTAGAGGACTTTTTCATCAATGACAAGAATGAGAAAATGTTGATAGGTAATAATTCAACAATTTTTTAATGAAAAACTACTTCAATTTCAATATGAAAATTTTAAAATCTTTGACTAGTAATTCAATTTCATAAAGCTTTCTGTACTTGCAAATTTTTATCAAACAATTTCACACAATCGCACCTAATTCCTATTACTACCTATCACTCATCACTGTTACATAAACCTTTCCCTCACAAGCCCGTGCAGCTAGCCTGCTATTTGTCTAGCATATGAAGCAGTGTAAACATGATAGATGTGTTATAGCCTGTAGCAGAAGTAGGTAATTTGCATATATGCAAATGAGAAATGTATTCAGCAGTAAAATCTTACTCTTCCCAGGGTTAAACTTGACTGATGAGAAACCATTCACTGACTCTACTATAAAATGTAAATCATATAATGTATCAATATTCTACTACGAATCTTGTCAGATGTTGAACAACAAATAATTAACTTAAACATGTTAAAATACTTTATTTTTTTTTCAAAACTTTATGCTGTTGTTTGACATTGTTAATATGTTAGAGTTTCTGGCTGTACATCATATTTCCTAATAACAATATGATATTGGTATTATATAGAATGAGTTAAGGATATATGCATAAATTTAGGTGCACTAAAATGTATCCAGAGCAATTAATATAGAACTTTGTATTCTCAGAGTCAAAAGATTCACTTAAATATGAAAAGGTATTAATAAATCAAAATGATAAGATGCATTTCTACTTTTCTTAATCTTCAAGCAAGAACTTAAAAATTATATACCTGTATGCAGAAAGAAAGTTGATGTAGAAATTGAGAATCAGTTATCTCAATGCAAGACACATTTTTTTTCCTTAAACATTTAATACAATGTATTTTTAGTTTATTATGGGTTTTTTTCCTTCTTTCTTTTTTCCTAAATGGAGAGGGACTTTCACAAAAATATCAAATTTGAAAATAACAACATAGCGAAATCAGTCAAATATATGTCTTCAAGTTCATATTTCATGATCATGATTCAGATGGAAATCTTGAAATCTTCCGATGAAATGTCAGACATGATTTGGGAATTTTTATCTGACCAAATAATTTTTATCGGCGAATACGAAAAAAACGATACTGTTCATGAACTCTGATTATAATTTATACATACATGCACATGTTGCAATCAAGATATTCTTATCTTCCAATATATCATAAATTCATGTACATGTATACTAAAATAATTGTTGATTGTCTATAAACATAAATAATAATGAAAGGAATCATTTTTTTTTAAATGTACAAAGTCATGCAGCTTTGATAATATTATCAAATAGCAACAGACAATCTAGTAAATGAAAAGAGTCCAGATTAATATTTCGGAATTCCAGTTTAAAATATGATAATAATTGATTGTTATTTGTAAAGGATCAATAATAATCTCAATATCATGATTGTTTATCAATGAGTAAGACTTGTATGATGTATAAGAAAATAAGAAGACAAGTGATGAATTGTATCATCATGTATCATCATGACTTTGTCTTTGTTCAGAGTCAAAAATTAAAATTGCGCAATTAAAACATGTTCTTGAAATATCTTTATTCTCTCTAAAATGAGATCAACTGAACCATCATACATGTAATCATAGAAACATTCATCATATAATTATACTATATTTACATAATTTATAAATAGTGCCATGATGACCTACGTAACAGGAGTTGTATAAGTTACATCATTTCAAAGTATTCATTTATATACAGATGTAAAAATCATATCTTATTAAACCAATTTGAAAGTCATGGTCATAGTCAGTGTGTGACTAAATCGAGTGATACATAATGACTTAATTCTTTGGAGAGGGGATATTTTTCAGCTGGAAGCTTAGCATTTACTAAACCTGAGGCTTTATATTTTCTTGCATTTGTGATTTAAATTCCCTAATAGTAATAACACCATTTAAACTCTCATATTCACATGATTCATTCGCCATATTCTTGCATGTCAGGAATGAAAATCAATTTAGGATCCTTTATTTAAAAGTCTAGCAGTAAATACAGATCTCAAGACTGTAATTATAGCATTCTTTTACATGCAGAAAGATTGACTTGAAGACAGTAATTTCTACAGTGTACATTGTCAAGTACCTGTGGCCGTATACGGCTTTGCAGTAAATTGTGTTACATCGAGCGGTTTAAGTACAGGGTAATACAAATCGTACTTTAAAAATCCTGTTAAAAGCAAGCAAAGGCTAAGTGCAAAGTGAAAGTATTAGGCAATGTACATAATATATAGTCTTTCTAAAAGCAAAAGGAAATACTTTGATATGTACATGTATCCTTCCATGGGGCGAGACATATAAAATCAAAGGCAGAATCATTCTTTCTTTCTTTAAACGTGTTAAAGGTTCATATTGACTGTAACATAACAATTATCATGCACATCAGATGGAAAGGAAGTCAAAACACTTTTATTGTAAGAGTATTAAAGAATCATTACTTATACATGTACATGTACATGTTACAAGATATTTTCTTTAAAAAAAAATTTTTTTCTTAGTATTCAGCCAAATTCATCAGTCAATAGAAAACAATGATTCTTCCACAAATCATGCGTAGTACTGGGAAATGGCAGTTACTATTAATATGCTTAACTCTATATTAATACATTGCAAATTTAGACAGAATACTCCCAATGTAAATACAGTGCCCAGTGCTGTATGATTTAAGAAGTGCAAGTTGTGTTTTAAAAGCTTTATTTCAATCAATTCAATGAATCAAAACAATATCATTATACATGTATTATAGTATATGTACTACTATTCAAAACTAAGCTAAAAGTAGTAACACAAATCATAAATGTAATGGAATCAATCTTTAAATAAATACAAGGTACACATACCTGGTTTATAGGGCATTGGTGCAGAGTTATGGATCTTGGGTTTTGGGGCAACGGCAGGCGGAAATTTTTTTGGCCCCGACTCTGAGATACTGAGTCCTGTAAAACCACGCTCAATTCCGTGCTGTGTCATTCTTTAAAAGAAAAACAATTTTGCACGAAAATCATTTAACTTGATTTGCGCTCTAAAGGAACCGAAAATTAAAACAGAGAGATACCTGTACATGTACAACGTCTAAGTATTCACTGAAGTCATAAGCAAAATAGCCTTGTTAACAATAACATCACTTTTAACATGTTAAAATGAAGTGCTCTTCATTTTTTATCAAATTTTATAACCAGCTCAACCATTTTCATTGTCATATATCAATGATGTACATTTAAAATTTCTCCCTTTCCCCTTGGACCAGGGTTGTTTCATCCTTCATGCCAATCTCTAATGAGGGTAAACATGGTAAAAGGTTCCACCTGAACGGGAAAAAGGGTGTAACAACATGGGCCAAGAGCAAAAAATTTCGGATCATGTAAACTTGGCGATCGCAATACTGGTATACCAGTATTGTTGACAATACTGGTATACATTTTTGTTCCAGTATTGTTGTACAGATACTGGTATTCCAGTATTGTTGGGATAAAAAAATTATTTTGTGAAAGTGACAATACTGGAATTCCAGTATTGTAAATTTTACAATACTGGAAGATACTGGAAAAAATAACAATACTGGAATATCGATTTTACCAGTATTGTCCATGTCACAATACCGGTAGACTAGTATTGTCCAGTATTTTCCAGTATTGTCATATATGCAATACTGGAATACCAATATCGTAAAAGTAAGAATACTGGAAGACCAGTATCGAAATTGTGACAATACTGGTATTCCAGTATTGTTGAATTTACAATACTGGTATTCCAGTATTGTTGAATTTACAATACTTGTATTCCAGTATTGTTGAATTTACAATACTAGTATTCCAGTATTGTTATATTGACAATACTCGTATTCCGGTATTGAAATATGACCATATTGGACATGAATCCTACACATTATTTACTTTCAAATTGAAACAAAATAGAGAAATATAGAGTATTGTAAATGTGACAATACTGGTGTTCCAATATTGTAAATGTGACAATACTGGAATTCCAGTATTGTTACTTTTACGATACTAGTTTTCCAGTATTGTTCTTTTGATAATACTGGTATTCCGGTATTGAAATATGACCATATTGGATCGGCATCCTAAACATGAATCTTATACTTATTTTCATATGTTTTATTTTGTATACCGGTACTTATAGGTTGATTGCAGATGATTCCTTGAAACAAATTCTGCTCTTAAAACCTTTGCAACAACTAAATGGAGAAATATGTGGTTTATATTAACTTTGATGTAAAAAAAGAGAAATAGATAGTTTTGTGTCAATTCTTGTTAAAATGTTATCCTTAAAACCTTTGCATTAAAATTGAAGAAATATATAATTTATTAAATTTGAAAGAATCGAGAAATATATAGCTCGTTAGAGTAACAATACTGGTTTTCCTGTATTATCAGATGAACAATACTGGTGTTCCAGTATTGTTGGATATACAATACTGGTATTCCAGTATTCTCAATTCTAGAATACTGGAAAACCAGTATCTGCAAAAAAAATATTTTGTTAATTTAACAGTACTGGAATACCAGTATCTTCCAGTATTTTACCAGTATTGTACATAACGAACAATACTGGAAGATACTGGTGACAATACTGGAACAAAAAGTTATACCAGTATTGTCAACAATACTGGTATACCAGTATTGCGATCGCCAAGTTTACATGATCCCAGGATCTGCAGGAAAGACGGCAAAACTATTACCTGTATATTTAGTTATATAAGTCCCTGAAATAATTTACTATTACTGATCATTACAGTACTGCCACTCTAGTCAGGATTGAATCTTCAATCATAAAATGGATACAAAATCATGCAGTTTTCTAAATAAGAAATAAGTTTTAATCATAGAATCATTCAGGCGTATACTGACACAACACCAGAATCAGATAAATCAAACGTTTTCTAATATGGGAGTAAATGCCAGTTTACTTGTTTACTCACTGTGAATCACTGTTTTCAGTCAGGCCTCAGTTTTGTTTACTTCTGTATTTTAGAGCGTCATTCTACTGGTCGGGCACATATTATCGCCACTTTTTTCAACATTTTTTGCTCTAAAATCTTTATTTCTTCATGAAATTCAATGAAATTTTCACAGAAGGAAGAAGAACCCTTGATACACATTTCATCTAATTTTCACGAAAATCTGATTATCTGTTCTTGTTTATCAGTGATTTGTGAACGTCAGGGTTTAGCCAAGTTTGAAAGAGGGAAGGGTACATATTATCGCCACCTCTATCTGTTCTTACTGAAAATCTTACACTTTTTCAACAAAATTTATATTATTTGTATCTTTGAACTTTCTTCGTTTCGACTGTGAAAAATTCATACAAAAAAATTTAAAAACCAAAGAGATACAGGAAGATGAAGTGACCTACCCTTTCCCCGAAGGGGCGGGGAAAACATATTCAGATTTACTGACTTTCTATCATAAAATTCAGTATTTGCAGGCTATGAAATTATTTGAAATTTTGTATACCATTTCATGTATCAAAGATGTAATTATGGTGAAAAAAATGAAATTTCTACATCAACAATATGCAGAGATATAAATGAAGTGGCGATAATCTGATAATATGTGCCCGGCGATAATATGTACCCGACCAGTATTGTTTATACGAAAGAGGATTCTCTTGATATGGTAGCAAATACACAACGTACCTTGATTCTTTATATTTCAACTGTTCAATAGAAAATTAGATCGAGTCAATTCGGAGTTCTGTCAAAAAAATTCTCTTTCCATAAAAGGTAAGTCAGTGTCCGTGACGTAATTTCCGCAAGTTCGATAACTCTTCTTTTGTGATTTTTTTTCTTACTCTGAACTCCTAGCTCCTCATGGAATAACTTCTTGTAATTAGTTTAAAAAGATCAATTCTGGTTGCTTTGTTATTGAGGACCTTCTATATCTAGTGTATGACGGATGTTAAACCCGTTTCAAGAGGTGCCACTTGCCACCGTCAACAAATTATTTCCGGAATTTCGAGTATTCAATACAAAACACGGAAGTGAAACAATCCTGTACTACGTACGTGGGATATTTAAGGATCCCACCGCATGTCAATGCCCACTTGACGACGTACATGCATGACAATAAATGCACAGTGCATGATTCATATAATTTGTAATTCTGCGAAGAAGAGTACACAGATTTTCAAAAATCCAATAATTATTTGTGTTTTAAATACTTTTATCACATGTTTATTTGATAAAACTCGTTTGAAAACATAAAAAATCATGAGAATGAGGATTTCTGACTATTACATATAAAACATATGACTGAAATTATATGAATTACATTAATTAAGTCTTAAAGATACACAGCTTAGCTTAACGATGCCACGTACTTCTTGACCTAAAACCCCCATAATTTTAATCTACTCGTTTTTAAAATATCAGTTTAAAAGAAAGAAAAAATCGACATAATACAAAAATGCGCAAAATCAACCCCCAAAAGTTACAATTTCATTTCATAACGCAATTCGTTTCATTCGATCAAAAATCCTATCGTTTCAAAGAATTCGATCAAAAAATTCGTTTCAAAATGCAGTTTGTTTCAAAAATATTCGTTCAAAAATTTATTTGTTTCATAAAATCAAGGACTTGTAAAAGTTCTTGATAAAATTAATTCGTTTCAAAATTCAAAATTTGAGAATACTTTTCCTGTAGGACAGAATTGATTCACACAATTATCTCAATAATCTGGTTGGTTTGATACATGTAAATTATTCATGCCGATATATTGGTCAAAACGAGCGTTTCCCTAGAAATCAATGGAAAACGATTTTTTTTCTGGAAGTTTCACAGAATTACTATGAACTTATTTCTAAATTTAGGACAATCCAGTGAGAATATTGAAGGCAGATTTTTTAACTTAAATCGCATTTCTGAAAAGATCACCAATCGCCTTCTAAAAGAATGCATGGTGCAACGTAGGGAAAGTTGCTGGTATACAAAACTGTGGATTGTACAATTACAATCCACATGCAGTTTTGTACCAGCAACTTTCCCTACATTCCACACTCACCGATCATGGCAACGGGACTCCATGAAAAACTCTCCAGATCTCATAGGCGAAAACTGGACCCAGACGCATAGATCATGCTATTGACAAACTATTTATTTCCATTTTGATAAACAACGAAATATTATATTTGTGTGAAAAAATTGACATTTTAATTGATGAACAGTTTGGCTTCAGACTCGGTTATTGTAAAATAGTCCCTATATTTATTTTGCAAAGTTTGATGAATAGAATATTAAGAGCTGTTGCTTCAAGGCGTTCGACTCTCTTTATAGGCTATATTAAGCAATTTGCACTATAAGTTATGTTTAATAGACATAACTTAAAGTGCAATTTGCTTATTATACATGTATGTATACATGTCATCATATAAAAGGGAAACTATTGTTCGTTATATAAGATCACTTTAGGAAAATGCGAAATCTTGTATGAAATATAATGAACTTCTACGGAATATCTGCATCTACATGTATAGACAAATATCGGCCTAATTGACGAGGGGAGGTAATTCCATCTATGTGTAAAAGATTTTTACATGCATCTTACTTCACTCCAAGTATAGCCATGTATATCTATAGTGTAAAAATTTGATAATATCACCAAGTATGGTACATTTTCTCATTAATAACTTTTGTTCTTCAAAATGATCACTCTCCGCCTCCTTAACAGCTTTCTTACCTCTACCACTCTACCAAGTTTGTTTTTTTTTTCTTCACGAATATACGAAGGAATTTCACGAATCTGAATCGGGAAGAGTGCGAGTTTCTCCCTCTCGTTTGCAGGGAACGGGCCTTCCCAGAGAAACATTTTGAAAAATGAAGGAAAATGGTGACTTCTGAAGCGCATTAGTGTATGGTGAACCTGAGATCTAAATTAAGATGGGGAAAATCCGATATGCACATGAAATGCTGTCGCTTTTTCGTCAAACATAGATGTTCGTCCCCATAAAGATAATAAATAACGCTGCATTCCCAACTGAACGTACGCACATTGATAGCGATCAGTGAGTGTAAATTTGAATATATAAACATACGAACATTTTGAAATAAAATGTATATTCAAATCGGTGCTATCTGGGGATTTAACCGACAAGTTTGCTTTAAAAAATATGACTGTCATAATGGCCAACTTCCTTTAAGTACTGCCCAGGAGGACATTTCCTTCCTCTTTTTGCGAAAACGATGAGGGCGATTTTGTGTACTGGCAAATGTATGCCTAGCTATACCCCTTTCGCCAGATTTATTTTATTTATTCAAAACAACCAATGCATGATTACTTTCCAAACAAGATTTCTAATTGCTAATACTACATTTCCGTATTTTCTTATCTTACAAATACCGGCTCCTTCACATAAAATGATTCTGTCGTCGAGGAGCCCCCCCCCCCGCCCCAACTGGACTTCGCCCTGACCCTAAACTCAAATCCTGTAAACACCCCCTATGACCCAATGCAACTTTTGCAAGCTGATAAAAACTACTTGGTATGTCTTTTCAACGATAAGGGGGTTGGATAGGGGTGGTCCAGCTTGTTAGGCGAAGCCTGATTTTAATAAGGCATTATATATATACTGACATGCACAAAACCGGAAATTTCAGCATTTCTGGCAGATACTAGATTCTAACTAGACCCAACCAATCTTGCCTCCTTAAGATCCGCCCTTGGCCTTATCTTCATCAGATGTATCTTTGATAAAACAATTTCTAACCAAACACTCCATTGTATTTGCATAAGATTGAAAAAAACTTTTGCTTACCATACTGAATTCTTTACAGATCTTGTGCTTATCAAAATTTATCTTTTCTTTATTAATTTGTAATTCTCTATAATTCAAGTCATCGATATGACAAAAACAGTGACAGAACTAGTAGTCCAGTCAATATAGAGCAAAATGGGGCTAAACCTAGAAATAATTGCAACAGAAATTATTTTGGTTGGAATTGATTCTTTACAGGACCACCAACTAATATCTAAATTTCGCCCAAAATCGGAAAGGGGGAAATAGTGATTTTGGGGCTAAAAATGAGGAATTTTTGTGAAAATCCTGAAAATTTTAAAAACTATCTTCTTAGCTGTGAAGCAATTTACAAAGTGTAATAAATTCGATTATATGAGCATTTCCGAAGTATTCTCACCGATATGAATAATTTTTTGACAATATCTATCCGTGAGAAGGATGGGTTTGGGGCTAAAAATGTGTAATTTTTGTAAAAATCTTCGAGTTAGAAATGTTGTCTTTGAAGCATTTTAGCGATTTTCTAAATGAAATAAAATTGATCAAATGAACATTTCTTTATTATTGCAATCGATATAAATCATTTCTGACAATATAATTATGCATAAAATGGAATTAGTTATGGGTTAAAAATGCGAAAATTTTGTAAAAATCATTAAAATTATTCAAATGCTGTCTAAAATGCTCATTTCCAATTTAAGAGTAAAAGAACATCGATCAAATGAACATTTTTATCTTCTTCGAGTCGTTATGAATCATTTCTGAACATCTGAATGCGTAATGGGTTCATTTTTGGGATAAAAATACCGGATTTTTGTAAAAATCATGGGAATATGATTATGAATATGAATTATTTATAGATTGATGGCATGAGCAGGGCTGGTGCTTCCATTATTACATTAAAGACGTAGCAGGGTTGGAACACTTCCATTATGATAATAATGGAAGTGTTCCAACTCTTTACCTTCCAATGATTGAGGACATTCTTGAGTATACGACCAATCCAATTGATCGTCTTTTACGTATTTCGATATTACTGGATTCGACACTTTTACTATTTGACGTTCGCAAAATACCTGACAGGTTCCTTTATTCATACGAGGCAGAATCAATAAGTCTGCTTTCAAACAGCAAATAGAAGCTAACATCGCAATTCAACTCAACCTGGTTCTGCCTCCATTCGAGGGTTCGCGATTGCCTTGTTAAAGCAATTACTTGAACGTCTGATATATGTATTCGAGTAGTCAAAATGACAATTAGGATTAAGAAAAATAGAAAACCCCAGAAAACATAACACCATGAGTTTTAAGCTAGGTATTGATAATTTATAGGTAGATCAAATGAAGATTGCCTCATAAATATTATATATGAATGATTTTGAACTAAATTATATTTATTTTCTAGTAACATTCTGCATTATGACTTTGGTGCTATATTCACTGAATTTGAAAATATTCACCATGCTATTACAAGTAGCTGAGAAATCGTCCAAATAAAAATGGTCTCTTAGTGTAGATTGAATACATCAGGCAAATCTTTGCAAATATCTTTTTAGATACGATGACAATATGTAATTGTACCGTCAAATGAATATTTTTCTCATCCTATTTTTTTTTTTTTGAAAATCAAAATTGTGTTAATACGAGATACATTCCACCGTAATCTCATGATTTGTTAGAGTGTCCTAGCATTGTTTGCCCCGCTGTAGTCCATGGGCAATATAAACGTTGCAAAATGGGCGGACCACACCAATGATTCTTAGTTAATTTCATTTCGCTCTGATAAATTCGTAAACTATTTCCATTTTTCATTCTATCGTGCAAACCCCCTGGAAGAAAATCCTTTTTTTTCAACTTTTTACTACATCCGAAGGCAATAACAGTCGCACCCATATTCGAGTTGCACCTATACTTGTTTTTACCACAATGCATTCGTACACGAATATAAGTTAGATCCATCCTAAACTCCAATGAGATACTCCCGGGGATAAATAATTAAGCACGGAATGCAACAATGACTACAGACATTTTCGTGTAAGGACTGTTTTCGCGTATTTTGAGAGAGGATGGAGTTTGCGAAAATTTCCGACACGCAAAAAATGACCCTGCTGCATTCTTACAAATTTCCCCTACGTGGAACGTCTTTATGTGATGATCATGAAATTTTCCCCAGTGAAAATATTTACGTTTACAGAATATGTGCACCTCAACATTAAATCACACAAGTAAAGGTCTGCCCGCTGAATGATATCAGATTTCCAATAGACTTTTAGTGTCATCACCTAATCCACGTCAAACCCTCTAAGTTGGAGAAGCTCCTTTCAAATGAGAGTCAATACAAATGAAGAATCGCCAAATATTTGACATTGCAACTTTTGATTGCCTTAGATGTGGTGAGGTTTTCATCAAGACTTTTCAAAGCATATTGTTTGATGGACTATTGCTTGTGACGTCCTGGTATCAATGTCTGCCAGAAAGTGCCATGGTTGTGGGGTTTTTTTTTTGTGTGAAATATAGTTAATATACCCCAACCATCCTTTCTATCCTATAAATTTTGTTTTTACCGAACGTTTCCATGATTTCTTTCGTCCAAAATATCAAATATTTTTAGAACGTTGTGTTTAAGTAATCAGTGCTCTGACTCGGATGCAAACCGTTCAAAATTTACGTAAAAAATGTAGATAGACTACTATTCCATGAATGGACCCAACACGTTAGAAAGGGGTTGCCATATTCTCCCTCTGACACATAGAGAGAAAGAGATAGAAAAAGTAATCCTTTTAACAAATTAACGTGCACTTGCAAGGTAGAACACATACCGGTTTAGCTAAGCCTAGTATCACTTTTACATATATGAAAATTAAATGAATACTAGTAGAAGGAAATATTCTTCGATCCCGCTCCGTTATTTTTTTTTTGGGGGGGGGGGGGGGGCTGTTACTAGTATGTGTATCCAAACACTCCATTATAGTTTTAAACGTATTTCAGCTCCCCCCGCCCCATATTTTCTCTCGCACTTTCTGACCTTTCTATACCATAAATAAAATTCCTTTACCCTCCTTTGCATTCAAGGTGAGCTCAGCAATTAAATATATGTCTAGCTATGAGCATAAGTTTTTATATGTGAAATAGCATTTTTGTTTTGGTTGTAAATGCCCTCCATACATTTTTATACCACTTCAGATTCTGACTGCTTTCCAGCGTTTCTTATGACAATTTTAAGACTTTTAAAGCAAATACATAAATTTCTATTTCGTAACATCGCATGTATTTTCCATGAATAGTGTACTTTCAGTGTAAAGCCGTACAATATTTTATCTTTAGCCTTGATCAGAGGAAAAATGATAACCAACTATAAATTCATTGTTAAACAAGTACGGCATCTCATAAATACCGTATTTATTTATATTAGACATTTTTTTTTTCTATAGCATTTTTCACTTCTACTTGTCTATAATCATATATATTTTGTTCAAATTATTTCATAAAAATTACTGTTTGAAAACCGGAAATGCTATCGGTAGCGTAAATACTGAATCGGAACGGGTTATGGAAGCCTATTTCAGCTATATTTATCGCGACATTTTCACAAAGTTTTATCTCTTTAATTTTCACATTTCCACTTTGCCGATTTTTGGCGAAACTTGGTCACATTATATATTGGATGTGTACTTTTGTATAGTAGTTTCAGAATTTCTGTTGCAATTACTTCTAGGTCAAAAGTTATTTTGACTGGACTATAGCAATGAATTTGTGCATTAATTTAAACTTCTGTTTAATGTTAAGGCTTTTAAGAGTTGTTTATCTATGTATAAATGTGTTTTTTTACATTGATTATCAATGATTATTTTCAAAAATCGAAAGAAAATTGATATTACACCTTGACGAGAATAAAACATCACTATGGCGTCAAAGAGAAACTCAGGGTCTTTCTGCAAGCGCGTTTTGTTTTGGGCATGCGCCGTATAAAAACACATTTTATCTGTTTTTCCTGTTTGGAGGGCGCATCTTTGTTTCTAAAATAAAAAGCATGTTCTGTTCGGGATTTTGTTCTTTTTACGAGAATTATTCATTTTCGTCAATTTGGTCACGCTCCAGTATTGTCACCTTATATTAAACCAAAATTACGAGAAAAAAATAAAGTGAAAGTATTATTATTAATCTGTTATACACTTTTCACTAATGAAAAGTTATTCTTCATAAAATTCATTCGGATCAGCCTCGAACTTTTCCTTCGAAAAAAGACTCGGACGTCAGACGGCGCCATTTTAAAAATAGTTCCCCGTTGATTTATTAGTTTTGTTATAATCTATCATGAAATACAAGTTCCAACATTGGATCGTATCTGTTAATTATGTTACTCACAACATTACTCACTTAGGTTGGAGAATTTTGAATGTTGAAAAAGTGCCTTTTTACTTTTACATCGATTTGATGTAAAACCTTCCACCATTCGGTCTTTTCGAAATACAGAGTTACTTCCCATTTGTGCAGGTATCTGACGTCAACGCATTGTGACGTCATCAACTTGTTATGGGTCAGATACCCCAAAACGCCAGCAAAAATCAGACAAAGACAGAATATAAATTTACAAGTTTAATTATGTACAAAATATATATATTTCAAATGATTACAACTTACAATACAATGTCCGGATCAAAGTGTCCGTTACGGTCCACAAAGTCTATCGAATGTATGGTTTCCGGTAATCACAAACGTTCTCGAAAGATCGGTGTCCAAACGTTGTCAAATGGATTAAAGTCTCAACAAATAAAGTATCCCAGTATATCAGAATAGATGAATGAATCGTGTCTACGAATGTGTACGAATGTCCCTTCAACACAGTTCCTCAGAGGTATTTATACTTAATACCAATGAATTTACCAGAAGCTTCTAGAACAATGACTCATAACCCATGATTAACAATAGAGTAAATTCTAGAAATCACAGTCATGTGATGATAATGATGTAACATAGAACATACTGGAATATTCTCTATTGAAATAAACATGACATAGTAAAATCTAGAAAGAACCATTATGAAATCATGCATAATACAACATGACTAAGTACATGTGTACCTACACATAAAGTAAAACTAAAATAGTACATGACTCACAACACCTCCCCCCTTAAAAAAGTTTGAATGTCAATGAAAACGTAGGTGGTAAATTATGTAAAAACCACTCATGAAACTCTCGATAGTGCATCTGCAATCACATTGTCTTTGCCCTTGATATGGTTAATAATGATATCGTACTCATGCAACAATAAACTCCACCTTGTTAGTCTTTGATTCTTGTTTGACATTTTGTGCAAAAATGTGAGAGGGTTGTGGTCAGTATATACAAGAATGGGATGTAAAGTAACATTCAAATAAACATCAAAATGTTGTAAAGCTAACAATAATGCAAGACACTCTTTTTCAATAGTAGAGTAATTCTTTTGACATTTTGTCAATTTCTTAGAAAAATAACAAACAACTCTATCTACACCATCATCATTTTCTTGAAACAAAGCCGCCCCGATTCCTACGTCACTGGCATCAACAGTAAGCTTAAATTGCTTATCAAAATTTGGAGCTGACAGAACAGGACTATTCATAAGAACACATTTGATCTTCTTAAAAGATTCGTCACAGTCATTGGTCCATGCAAAATTCACTCTCTTTTGTAACAGATTGGTAAGTGGACCTACAACTGGTGAGAAATTTGGACAAAATTTTCTGTAAAATCCTGCCATTCCCAAGAATCTCATTATCTCTTTATTATTGGTAGGAATCGGGAACTTTGAAATAGCTTCCACCTTGGCCATGATAGTAGTAACAAAACCTTGACCTATTTTGTGACCCAAATATTCTACAGTCGCGTGACAAAATTCACTTTTCGCAAGGTTCACTGTGAGGTTTGCTTTCGCCAGTATGTCGAAGAAGGTACGCATGATTCGGAGATGATCATCCGAGGTGTCGCTGTAGATGATAACGTCATCGATGTACGCCTCGCATCCTTCGAGATGATTTAGGAGCGAATGAATCATCCTCTGGAATGTAGCTGGTGCGTTTTTCATACCAAAGGGCATTACTTTATATTGGTATAGCCCATCTGGAGTCGCAAATGCCGATATTTCTCTGGCTCTCTCGGTAAGCGGGACTTGCCAATAGCCTTTAAGCAAGTCCAATTTGCTGACAAATTTTGCACTGCCAATTTTATCGATACAGTCATCGATTCGTGGGATCGGATAAGAGTCAGTTTTGGTGACTGAATTGACTTTTCTAAAGTCCGTACACAATCGGTAAGTTCCGTCTGGCTTCGGAACCAGAATACATGGGGAACTCCAATCACTATTGCTGGGTTCAATAATGTCATTTTCGAGCATGTATTGAATTTCTTTCCGCATGTATTGAAGTTTTATCGGGTTTAACCGATAGGGATGCTGTTTGATAGGTGACACATCACCTACAATGACGTCATGATGAGACGCATTTGTCTTTTTGGAACGTCCGGAAAGATGGTCGTATATTCCCGCATTAATTGGTGTACTTCCTCTTTTTGATGCACGGTCAGATGTCCGAGTTTCACTTCCGGACTTGTTAGAATTTCAGAATTCCTTAAACGGACACTTTGAGCGAAGTCTTTTTCAACAGTCTCTTCATTACATTCCGGTTCAACACAATTTTCAAATGTATTTACATTGGCCAAAGTGGAAACTGGTTTTACAAAATTTCGATCACTTCTATCAAAATACTCTTTCAACATGTTAACATGACACACTCTTTTTTCTTTTCGCCGACCTGGTGTCTTAACCACATAGTTAACATCACTAATTGTACTCTCAATCTCGTAAGGACCGAAATATCTAGCTTGCAAAGGATGACCCAGGATAGGCAAAAAGACAAGAACTTTATCGCCTGGTTTAAAAACTCTGTTTCTAGCATCTTTGTCATACCATGTTTTCATTTTCATTTGAGATGTTTTGAGATTTTCTTGAGCCAATTTGCAAGCATTATATAATTTCTCTTTGAAATTAGACACGTAGTCTAAGAGATTCAAATCGCTAGTCTCAGTCAACCATTTTTCCTTCAATAACTTCAATGGCCCCCTGACCGTATGCCCAAAAACTAGCTCAAAGGGACTGAACCCCAGGGACTCCTGAACTGCTTCTCGTGCAGCAAATAACACGAGGTGAACCCCTTCATCCCAGTCTTTTTCATACTGGTGACAATATGTTTTCATCATAGTTTTAAGGGTCTGATGAAAGCGTTCAAGTGCCCCCTTGGACTCAGGATGGTACGCAGAAGACTTATACTGCCTGATACCTAGCTCATGCATAACTTGCTGAAACAACCCTGACATAAAATTCGAACCCTGATCTGACTGAATAGCCTTGGGAACTGAAAAACTTTGTAAGGGCCTTAACTATGGTCTTTGCCTTAATATTCCTAAGAGGTATGGCTTCAGGAAACCTAGTCGAAGTACACATAATTGTCAGTAAGTACTGATTCCCTGACCTAGTCCTAGGCAAAGGACCTACACAATCAACTAACACCCTACTAAAAGGTTCCTCAAAGGCTGGAATGGGTTGGAGGGGAGCAGGTGGTATAACTTGATTGGGTTTACCTACCATCTGACAACTATGACAAGACTTACAAAACTCAGACATATCTTTTCTCAACTTAGGCCAGTAAAAGTGACTTAAAATCCTATTATAAGTCTTATTGACACCTAAATGACCTGCCATGGGTGTGTCGTGAGCTAAACTCATGATGTCCCCGCGATACGCTACTGGAACCACTATCTGGTGAACGACCCGCCACACTTCATAAGGGGGTGCATCGGGTGGTCTCCATTTCCGCATGAGGATGCCATCTTGTATGTAGAAGCACTCTCCGACTTTGTCCGCTTCTTCTCGGGGAAGGGCCCTCTTGCTTAGTCGGATGATCTCCGGATCTCTAGTTTGTTCGGAGAGGAGCTGCTCACGGCTTAAGGCATCTGTATCACTGTCTAATGGCGGATGGGAATCATCACCAGGTACTGTCGGAGACTTGTCAACATGAAGTGGTACTGACGTCTCAGGTACGCTGTCATCAATGGTAGACATGAATGTGTCAGAAAGGTCTATATTTTCGGAGGGATGGTCCTCGTTAAGTGCAAAAGTACTCTCAGCCTCTTTTTGTCTGTTCCTGGCCATTGCCCTGGTAACTGCGCAGGCTGGGTACAAGTCGTCGTCTTCATCATCGGACACGACATCGGACGTGATTTTCTCACAAACAATCGGATCGGCTACAACTTTGCCGCCAGCTAAATCGTTGCCAAGCAACAAGGAAACGCCTTGAACGGGAAGAGTAGGTCGAACACCTACGATAACAGGTCCAGTAATTAAGTCTGACTTCAAATAAATTTTATGAAGGGGAACATCAATGACGCCTAGCTCCACACCCTGTAATAAAACTGACCTACCAGTAAGAGTGTGCTCAGACAAAGGCAATGAACCCTCTAATAATAAAGTCTGGGCAGCACCAGTATCTCTCAAAATCTGAACAGGCAACGCTTCGCTAGAATCACTGAGTGAAACAAATCCCTGTGACAAAAAGGGCTTATAATGATCCTCCACAAAATCATCAGAACTGGACTTAGAACCCTGAATCTCAGGAGTGTCAGAACAAATCGAATCTAAGGCTTTCCTATCATTTCTAACAGACGCACAGGCCTGTGACTTAAGTTCTTTTTTCTTCTTAAGCTTCAAACACTCACCAATAACATGACCTTTTTTCTTACAATAATTGCATGTAGGAAGCGACCCCACCCCTGGGGATGCCTCAGAACGCTCAGACCTAGGTCCGGACGTAGAACCACCTTGAGATAGTGACTGGGAACGAATGGACGACTGAGACTCTTGTAAATTTTTCTTTGGAAAATCTGACGTTTTAGCACTATCGCTAGATTGAGTTTTTGACACAAAATTTTTCTTATGAGTGAGAGCATACGTATCAGACAAAACAGCGGCTTCTTCAAGAGTTTTAACATTTTTGTCTTCCAAATGAGTTCTTAAATCTTGATGTACACACTCTTTGAACTCTTCTATCAGAATGATCTGACGTAAATTGTCAAATGAATTGGGAATTTTCTTAGATCGAAACCACTGATCAAATAAATCTTCTTTTTCTCGAGCGAATTCAACATATGTTTGATTTTCAAACTTTTTGTACTTTCTAAACTTTTGTCTGTACGCCTCAGGTACTAACTGATATGCTCTCAAAAATCGTGTCCTTGACCTTGTCATAGTCTGAACTCTCAGCAATACTGAGCGCCGAGTACACTTCAGCCGCTTTGCCAATAAGTACGCTTTGTAACAAAGTTGGCCAAAAATCGCGTGGCCACTTCAGATTGGCCGCGATTTTCTCAAAATGTGGAAAATATTTGTCCACGGACTTTTCTTGAAATTTTGGTACTAATCGGATGTTTTTGGCGGCGTCGAATTCAGACTTGACAAGCGAAGGCACAGGATTTTCCTTAGCGCTTTTCTCTAATTTTAACTTTTCTAACTCAAACTGGAGTTCTTTCTCGTGCATACGTTCCTGTTTCTCTCTTTCTTCTTTTTCTCTTTCAAATTGTAAATGTCTTTCTTTTTCTTCTTTTTCAAATTGTCTTTCTTTTTCTTCTTTTTCAATTTGAAATTGTCTTTCTTTTTCTTCTTTTTCAAATTGTAATTGTATTTTCATTTTCTCTAATTCAAACTCATATTTTGACATTTTGGTTTCGCTTGAAACAGGTTCAACAGGAAAATCGTATGACGAAAAGATTTCCTTAGCTAAAAGCTCTTTAGCCACAATATTTCTAATTTCTTGTTTTCTCATAGAAGATTTTACATCTAACTTCAAGTGAAGACCTAAACCAATCAAATCATCTTTCTTCAATGATTCGAACTCTTGTACAGTCGGCGATTTCAAAAATTCAGTGACCGAAAATACCATGATTGATTTCTGCTGGCAAAAGTTTTGAGAATTTTCCTTTTTTCAAAAAACGAACTTTACGTAAAAATGCAAATATGCAAAGATTACTATCCCGGACGAGCCCCCAATTCTGTTATGGGTCAGATACCCCAAAACGCCAGCAAAAATCAGACAAAGACAGAATATAAATTTACAAGTTTAATTATGTACAAAATATATATATTTCAAATGATTACAACTTACAATACAATGTCCGGATCAAAGTGTCCGTTACGGTCCACAAAGTCTATCGAATGTATGGTTTCCGGTAATTACAAACGTTCTCGAAAGATCGGTGTCCAAACGTTGTCAAATGGATTAAAGTCTCAACAAATAAAGTATCCCAGAATATCAGAATAGATGAATGAATCGTGTCTACGAATGTGTACGAATGTCCCTTCAACACAGTTCCTCAGAGGTATTTATACTTAATACCAATGAATTTACCAGAAGCTTCTAGAACAATGACTCATTACCCATGATTAACAATAGAGTAAATTCTAGAAATCACAGTCATGTGATGATAATGATGTAACATAGAACATACTGGAATATTCTCTATTGAAATAAACATGACATAGTAAAATCTAGAAAGAACCATTATGAAATCATAATACAACATGACTAAGTACATGTGTACCTACACATAAAGTAAAACTAAAATAGTACATGACTCACAACAAACTTCTATGGAAACCAGCATGAAATTCAGGGAAACAGGGTTACAAATATGACGTTTTCAAAGGAATTTAATGACGTCACAATACTTTTACGTCAGATACCTGCACAAATGGAACATCGGCCTGTAAAATCGAAAAGACGGAATTGGTATCCGAGTCTTTTTATGTCGTTACAAATAAAGGGCGAGGGGATCCGAATGCATAAAATTATGAAAATTAAAAAAAGTGCTCGGTTAGAAATTTTGGCCAGTATATTGGGTCTTTGCGGAATACAGAGTTTTTTCCCCTTACAGACAGTAAAACCATTGTGACGTCATGAAAATGGTATGGTAACGTCGATTTTATACCGTCCTTTCCCAGACTTTTAGGACTGTTTTCATGGAATTTGATGACGTCATAATCAGTCTACGTCAGATACCATCTCAAATGGGTATTGAAAGGACTGCGTTTATTCTATTCCTGGAGACGGATAATGATTGAACATTTGGGTTCATTTTGACTACTTTTATTTCCTCTTTCATGGTCCATTTTGTACTCATTACACGAGAAAACACACTAGAAAGAAACCTAATTAATGTTAATTTACATATGAGATGGTACATAATGCCTCAAAATATAAATATTTACATTACTAGTATATTCCCTATGTTAAACGCCCATTAAGCGACTAAAATTACATTCCAATAACTTAGGTTGATATTCCGACGTCACGTTCAAGTTTTGCATGTTGGGAGAATTTACCAATGTTCAAATACATTTGACGGTGTTACAGACAAAATGCGCTAAGTGCTTGCAAATAAGAATGACCTATATTTAGAATAAATGTAAATATAAGTAATGACTGTCGTAATTACTTTTGGTGTTCATGGGTGTATAATTCTGGTTGGAAACGTGCAAATTTTCCGAGAATCGGAAGCGATTCACGGAATTTGCACGTGACCAACAAGAATTATACACCCATGAACACCAAAAGTAAGACAGTCATTTCTTAAATATCTTGGCCTTAAAATCTTACTCTCTGGATCTTTAAAAAATACTCGGGCATCATTTACAATTCACCGTGCATGCGTAAAATAATACGATGCTACGATGGCGATGACACGATGTTACGATGGCGATAACACGACAGCAATTACAAGATGGGGAAGACACAATGTTACGTTGGCGATGACACGATGTTACGATGGCGATAACAAGATGTTACGATTGCAATGACACGATGTTACCATGGCGATGACACGATGGCGATGACATGATGTTACAATGGCGATGGTACGATGTTACGATGGCGATGACACGATGTAACGATGACGATGTTACGATGACACGATGTTACGATGGCTAGCATACGATGTCACGATGGCGATGTCACGGAGTGAACATCGTATCTTCGACATCGTAACGCCATCATTGAATAGTATTTTCGCCATCGTTGTGTAGTAACTTCGCCGTCGTAACATCGTAGCATCGTAACATCGTAGCATCGTAACATCGCCATCGTAACATCGTAGCATCGCCATCGTGACATCGCTGGCGATGGCACGATGGTACAATGGCACGAAGGGGTCCAAACAGGATTCCATTTAATATAAACATCGTCCATTATTATTCTTATTCATGGGGAAAAAAAAGAAAATGTCAACAACAATGCCTCTCTTGTGAGGCGTGCTTTTGTCATCGACGCATTATCATTTATTTAAACTTTATTTATTTTACAACGTTTAAAACAAACAAGTTACACAACTTATATTAACTTAATGTCTCTCGTTGGCTCAGATGTTGGCGTGAAGGGGTCCAATGAGCAGGAGGAAACCGGAGTACCCGGAGAAAACCCCCTGCTAAGGTCTGGGTGGGGGACCACCTACCCTCCCACTTCGCCGAATCTGGGATTCGAACCCGGGGTCTTAGAGGTGATAAGCGAGCGCGCTACCATTGTGCTAACCCGGCTACTTTGCATTTGTAAAAGTGTAGGTCGAGCAATGTCTTAGTAGTTTTTATTTAAGGTGCGTCAATTGCTTGGACCCACCAATCAGTATGATTTACCTTTGATATAGAGTTTCTTTAATCCAGTCAGACAGATCGACCTGTATTTATTGAGTTAATTGCTCCAAGTCATTGCTATGTATATCAAACTCAGTGATTTAATTTACATCTCCATGATGACTACATATCCCTCTGTCGCTAGCGTTGTCCAGACAAACGTCACTTGTACGAGATAGCAATTGACTATTCCTTTCATGTCTTTAATTGTGTGCCAACTGTCTGTTTAGTAAGGAGACTTGTAGTTTGAGAATTTCAGATATTGTGCTTTGAGGATCGGGTGATTCCCTATAATCATTTATTTCGACGTCACTGTCTAACACTCTTGCGATATGCTGTGATACAGGAATACCTAAGAATGGGCACATGTCACAAAGAAACATTATAAAATCACATAAATCCATAATTACCGGAAGGTAGCTGATTAGCTGTTGATAAAACCGATCAATAAATTCCATCGAATCGAGCGATAGATCGATTTTTGTGACAAAGTCGATGACTGCCAGAAATTCGTGCATAGACTTCTGGAAAAATTCTATCTCAACGTTCCTTGTAAGAAGATTAGGATCTTCTATCCGGCTGATCAATCCAAAATGAGTGAATTTGTTCAACACTACGTCTTTTTCTAGTTTAAATTTCTCTTTTCAAATACTACTATATCTGACTTTAGATATAGAAGACCTTCATATGCAAACTTTTCCAAATATTCTCCATTTCTAACAGTATTTCTGGACAAAGGGGACATGTTATAATTAGATTTGCTCTTTCTATAAGCATGTCAACCAAAGATGCATAGAAACAAGTCAAACTGTACCCAAAGTGTCTGTCCTCTTTGCACATCTCTACAAAAAATTAATGACCGCTAAAAAGGAATCTTCGAATAAACCAATGAAGGTTGACGTCAGATACCTGTAGCTGTACAAAATGGGAAGTAACTCTCTATTTCGAAAAGACCGAGGGATAGTTGAATCTGTCTTGTCATGTCATCATTGATTTGTATAAGTTTCTTTTTCATATTGCTGATATTTAATTTTATACCTGAAACAGGAGATATCTCAATTAATGAACTAAAAAAGCATGCGTTTGAAGCATTTTCGTATTCCTGTTTTAAAATTAAAAAAAAAAAAACAAAACAAAGAGTATCAACCGCGGAAGAAAGACTCTTGTCAGCAGATTTTGCTTTATTCTATGATCTATCGATTGGATGTTTAGTCATGTTAGTCATTAGTTATGTATTTCTGTTTGTTTGTTTGAATTTTGTTTTCATTTTTTCCAAGAATTTTGTTAATTTTTATTTCAAGAATTTCTAAGTCCTTTTATTATGATTTTGGATTCTGATTTCGAGATATTTTTTTGCCTTTCATTCACTGATTCCTTATTAGTTGATTAGTAGCTATGGTCCGATGTAGACGATTTTATTCTTAAATAGCACAATAGAAACTTTAGACTTTGCCATGCTATTTCAAAAATCTTTTGAGATTCCTTTCAGTTATACATGTATTACAAGTAATGGTTGTCATAATAAACAACTGCAAGCTACTAACAACTTCGCTATTGGATATAAAGAGATTGAATTTTAATAGTCAACAAAATAATCATTAAAATAAATACCTGCTTATGAGTCTTTGTGTGTGTGTGTGTGTGTGTGTGAGGGAGGGTGTGTGTGTGTGTGTGTGTGTGTGCTCATTTAATTTCTGACCTCAGTGACCTTTAGATCTAATGTATTTTGTTGGACTTGAATAGCTATTATTCTTATACAATGATCTTCAGTGAGTCTATTCTGATAACCATATCTCCATACAGAGTATAAAATCGATAATTCAGAAAATCAAAAGCCCAAGGCAGGGACCAAAGCAGACAAACAAAAACCTCCACCACACGAAAAGAAGCGAACTCCCAAAATGGGAGTGAGACCAGGTGTGCAAGCAATACCCGTCGCTTTAATTCGGTAGAAAATTCTCATCCATTGGAATTCTCAATATTGAAATTGAAAGTCAGAAGAAGAAATAGTGAGATGTTTTGTCTCGATGTCCATAGATAAGGAAACGAAGCGAATGTGTTCTGCTCTGGTCAGTACCGAGTGGTTTCGCCTGGACCGTCTTCCATACCCTTATTATAATGTTAAACGTCTTCAAATTCAATGATATTATATTTTTGAAAAAAATTGTTTCTAACCTTGTCAGTTCTAGATAGAGCATTATTCAATAACATGAAAACAAAACAAAAAAAATATCTATACAAGGATTTCATTTGATTTAATTAAAGTGACTGCTAGTTATACTCATGGGCACTTCGGTCTATTCCTACCATTGCGTTCATAATTTATTTTTAATTCTGATACTTTTGTGAAATGGATTCATGTTTTCCAGAAGCACTATGTTTGATATAAAATACAAATGAAATTTATTGTTGATCTAAGGATCAATGATACCCCCGCCCGGCATATTTTACATATAAGCAATGTATAAAAAGTTGGAAGGGGCACAATTCAACACAAAATTAAGGAACATGACCCTTTATTTGAACATGACCTGTATTTCTCAATGTAAAGCTATATCTAAGAAATAAATATATTCCCTGTTACAGTTTTCATTTAAATGTCAGGCAAGCGCAAAATATTGATCTTTTTCCAAGTTTAAAGGGGCACAACTCTGCATAAAATTGAGTCATATTCAAACCTAACCTGCAATTTTTGAAATAATAGCTACATTCAAGAAATGAATTTATAATCTGTAACAGTTGTCCTTCTAATGTCCAGAAACCACAAAACTGTAATTGAGGGACATGACATATATAAAAACTTGATCTGTATTTCTTGGTGTAAAAGCTATATGCAAGAAATGAATTGATTATCTGTAATGGTTTTCCTTTAAACGTCCGGAAACCACAAAATTTTGAAATTTTCTAAGTTTCAAGGGGCATAACTCTGCACCAAATTGAGGGACATGACCCATATTCGAACTTGACCTGTATTTCTTGGTATAATAGCTATATGCAAGAAATGAATTGATTATCTGTAATGGTTTTCCTTTAAATGTCCAGAAACCACAAAATTTTGAAATTTTCTAAGTTTCAAGGGGCATAACTCTGCACCAAATTGAGGGACATGACCCATATTCGAACTTGACCTGTATTTCTTGGTGTAATAGCTATATGCAAGAAATGAATTGATTATCTGTTATGGTTTTCCTTTAAACGTCCGGAAACCACAAAACTGTGATTTTTTCTAAGTTTCAAGGGGCATAACTCTGCACTAAATTGAGGGACATGACCCATATTCGAACTTGACCTGTATTTCTTGGTGTAACAGCTATATGCAAGAAATGAATTGATTATCTGTAATGGTTTTCCTTTAAACGTCCCGAAACCACAAAATTTGGAAATTTTCTAAGTTTCAAGGGGCATAACTCTGCACCAAATTGAGGGACATGACCCATATTCGATCTTGTATTTCTTGGCCTGTATTTCTTGGTGTAAAAGCTACATGCAAGAAATGAATTGATTATCTGTAATAGTTTTCCTTCAAATGTCCGGAAACCACAGGTGGGACGGACGCACGCACGGACACACGGACGGACAAGTGCATCACTATATACCCCCACCATTATATGGCGGGGGTATAATTAATTAAGGGATGACTCTTATTTCTTTTCATTGGATGGAAGTACTAGTATATGAGCAAACGGTGTCACTGCGCTTCACTTAACAACGTTCTAAAATATTTCGTCTGCGGTAACGTCACCAGAGAAATGTTTGGTATGCAGTATACCGTGAATGTGGTGACCAATCAGAATCGTTGTTACAATCAACATTAAATAAAAAACAATAATCTTTTATTTATCCTGTAGATGTAAGTATCCCCCTAAAAATGGACGGTATTTAAACTGCATCAACGCCCAAAATGCAAAAGGTTTTGTAAGCAATCGTCAACATATTGTAATTAAGGATTCCGACTTCCGTCGGAATCCTTTCTGTTATTGTATTGTCTTTTCTTTATTCTTATTATTCTTATTAAGGATTCCGACTTCCGTCGGAATCCTTTCTGTTATTGTATTGTCTTTTCTTTATTCTCATTATTATTATTCTTACCCCCACCTCTTCCGGACACTTTACAAAAAAGTGATGTATCATAGTATCAAATGAAAAGTACCATGAAAGAGAGCATATAAAGATCTTAATTTAAGTTTTTTTTCTTGTCGAAAAGTTCACATATGCCCCCGCTAGAGGTCATCAAAGGTCAAATTTCTAAACTCTTATAACTCCTAAACTAACCATACGATTTGAACGAAATTTGTTTTATATTGTTCTTTGGAAAGTTTGCAAACTTTTTAACGTTAACATGCTCGATAAAATATTCACGGTTTTCGCGCTATTCCGAGTTGAAAATGGAACTTTAAATTGGCATGGTGCCAATTTCTACAGTTTTTGAGATTTTGAGTTGAAACTTGGATGGTTGGTTACTTATGAGTAGTCATATAATGTTGACTTAGTTTCAAGGTCAAATTTTCATTCTCAAGGTCACAACAAACTTTTGCCTATAGAAGAAAAACTATTTGACCTTCAGAGTTCAAACTTCATACATATTATCATTAAACCAAGCTCTTTCACCTTGACCTTGACCCAAGGTCAAATATCAAGGACACAACAAAATTTTGCCTATAGAACAA
Organism: Pinctada fucata; assembly: GCA_028142955.1. Lineage (NCBI taxonomy): Eukaryota > Metazoa > Mollusca > Bivalvia > Pterioida > Pteriidae > Pinctada > Pinctada fucata. The sequence continues at coordinate 29,558,192 of AP027112.1, read as the reverse complement.
AGACTATTTGACCTTAAACTTAACACAAATATTCCTTGCATCAAACCCTTTTACCTTGACTTTGACTCAAGGTCATTTGTTCGAGTTCAAGGTCACAACATACTTTGGTTGATAAAATATTGAACTTTGATCAGATTAAATCAATCTTGAAAAGAATTACCACAAATACTTATCTTTTTTCCGTGACCTTTATTCACGGTCAAGTGATCATTCTCAGGGTCATAACAAACTTACTCTTGTAGAATTAGCAGTTTTTTGTCATACGCTATTTATTCTTCACACAAGTAGTCTTTCTTATTTGAACTTAACATAGTATAAGAAACATAACTCTTTTACTCTTGTTCTCTGTTTTTTTTTTTTTTCTTAGTAGCATTACTTGGCTGTATTTTGATTTTATTGTCATTTTCTATTTATAGAAATGTTCTCATTGCAAAATCATTGTGCAATTCTAAACATAGTATAAGAAAAATAACTCTTTTATTCTTGTCCTCTATTTCTTTTTTTTATTTTTTTTTTTCTTAGTAGCATTACATATCTGTACTTTCATGTTGTTGTCATTTTCTATTAATAGAAATTATCTCATTGCAAAATCATTGTGCAATTCTGTTTTGAGAAATAGTTGTAAAGGATTTAATTTTGATAGAGCATGGAGTTTAAAGCTTTCGTAAACATTAAAGGTATTTAATATTTATTCTTCTATTTTGTTGTTAAATAAAAAAGAGTCCCAAATTAGACATACGCTCCTTTGACTCATTTGCTGAAGTGAATAAGGTACTACAGCAACTATTCTATTTTCCATCTTATTTATTCGGATTTCAATACTTCAGTTCCGAGGAAGATCTAATAAAGGAGGAATCCGTCTGTTGCTTGCAACAGTAGCCATCTAGTTATTATTAAGGATTCCGAATTCCGTCGGAATCCTTTCTGTTATTGTATTGTCTTTTCTTTATTAAGGATTCCGACTATTCCGTCGGAATCCTTTCTGTTATTGCAATGTCTTTTCTTTATTCTTATTATTAAGGATTCCGACTATTCCGTCGGAATCCTTTCTGTTATTGCAATGTCTTTTCTTTATTCTTATTATTATTCTTATTATTATTATTATTATTATTCTTACCCCCCATTTTTTCCAGACACTTTATTCAAAGGTCTTTAAACACAGAGCAAAAAGGATGGTACCATCAGAAAGAGCATAACAAGATCTTCTTTAACTATTTTTTGTTTGTCGATAAGCTCACCAATGCCCCCGCTGGAGGTAATCAAAGGTCAAATCTTTAAACACCTATAACTCCTAAACTAATCGTACGATTTGAACGAAATTTGTTTTAAAATGTTCTTTGGGAAATTTGCGAACTTTTATACGCTTACATGCTCGATAAAATATTTACGGTTTTCGCGCTATTCCGAGTTGAAAATGGAACTTTAAATTGGCACAGTGCCAATTTCTACAGTTTTTGAGATTTTGAGTTGAAACTTTGATAGTGGGTTACTTATAGGTGGTCATTTAATGTTGACCTACTTTCAAGGTCAAATTTTCATTCTCAAGGTCACAACAAACTTTTGCCTATAGAACAAAGACTATTTGACCTTCAAAGTTCAAACTTGATACATATCATTGTTCAGTCAAGCTCTTTCCACTTGACCTTGACCCAAGGTCAAATTCTCATTCTCAAGGTCACAACAAACTTTAGTCTATAAAACAAAGATTTTTTGACCTTGTGAGTTCAAACATTACACAAATATTCCTTGCAACAGACCCTTTCACCATGACCTTGAATTAAGGTCATTTGTTCGATTTCAAGGTCACAACCGACTGTAGTTGATTAGATATTGAGCTTTGCTCAGATTAAGATCAATCGTGATGAGAATGATCACAATACTTATCTTTCTTTTATGACATTGGTTCAAGGTCAAATAATCATTTTCAAGGTCATAACAATAATTTACTCTTATAGAATTCACACGTTTTGTCCTATACTATTTCTTCTTCATACAAGTAGTCCTTTTTGCTTGAACTTAACATAGTATAAGAAAGATAACTCTTTTATTCTTGTTCCCTGTTTCTTTTTTTTTTTTTTTTTCTTAAGTAGCATTACATATCTGTATTTTTATGTTGTTGTCATTTACTATTAATAGAAATTATCTCATTGCAAAATCATTGTGCAATTCTGTTTTGAGAAAGTAATTGTAAAGGATTTTGATATTGATAGAGCATGGAGTTTAAAACTTTCGTAAACATGAAAGGTATTTATTTATGGTTTTTTTACTATTTTGTTAAAAAGTGAATAAGAGTCCCAAATTAAACATAAGCTCTTTTGACTCATTTGCTGAAGTGAATAAGGTACTGAAGCAACTATTCTCTTTCCACCTTCTTTATTCGGATTTTAACACTTCAGTTCCGAGGAAGGTCTAATAAAGGAGGAATCCGTCTGTTGCTTGCAACAGTAGCCATCTAGTTATTCTTATTATTCTTATTATTATTTTTATTCTTACCCCCTCATCATTTCCAGACACTTTATTCAAAGGTCTTTTAACACAGAACAAAAGGGATAGTACCATCAGAAAGAGCATAACAAGATCTTCTTTAACCATTTTTTGTTTGTCGATAAGCTCACCAATGCCCCCGCTGGAGGTCATCAAAGGTCAAATCTTTAAACTCTTATAACTCCTAAACTAACGGTACGATTTGAACGAAATTTGTTTTAAAATGTTCTTTGGGAAAATTGTAAACTTTTATACGCTTACATGGTCGATAAAATATTTACGGTTTTCGTGCTATTTTGAGTTGAAAATGGAGCTTTAAATTGGCACTGTGCCAATTTCTACAGTTTTTGAGATTTTGAGTTGAAACTTGGATGGTAGGCTACTAATAGGTAGTCATTGATGATGACCTAGTCACATTATGATTCTCAAGGTCACAACAAACTTTTGTCTATAGAACATAGACTATTTGACCTTGACAGTTCAAACTTCATAAATACAATCATTGAGCCAAGCCCTTTCACCTTGACCTTGGCCCAAGGTCAAATTTTGATTCTCAAGGTCACAACAAACTTTTGCCTATAGAACAAAGACCATTTGACCTTGAGAGTTCAAACTTGGTGCAAATATTCCTTGCATCAAGTCCTTTCACCTTGACCTTGACCAAAGGTCATTTGTTCGATTTCAAGGTCACAACAGACTTTTGTCGATAAAATATTAAGCTTTGATTAGATTAAGAGGACTCTTGATGAGAATAAATTCAAATGCTTATCTTTTATCCATGACCTTGGTTAAAGGTCAAATTACCTTTTCCAAGGTCATAACAAACATTTACTCTTGTAGAATTCACAGGATTTTGTCCTTAACTATTTATTCTTCACACAAGTAGTACTTCTTATTTGAACTTTACATAGTAAGATAGATAACTCTTTTATTCTTATTGTCTGTTTCTTTATTTTTTTCTAAGTAGCATTACATATCTGTACTTTCATGTTGTTGTCATTTTCTATTAATAGAAATTATCTCATTGCAAAATCATTGTGCAATTCTGTTTTGAGAAAGTAATTGTAAAGGATTTGATTTGATAGAGCATGGAGCTTAAGCTTTCGTAAACATGAAAGGTATTTAATTTTTTTTTTGTTCTATTCTGTTGATAAATGAATAAGAGTCCCAAATTAGACATAAGCTCTTTTGTCTCATTTGCTGAAGTTAATAAGGTACTTAAGCAACTATTCTTTTTTCCATCTTCTTTATTCGGATTTTAACAATTCAGTTCCAAGGAAGGTCTAATAAAGGAGGAATCCGTCTGTTGCTTGCAACAGTATCCATCTAGTTCTTATTATTCTTCTTATTATTATTATTATTCTTACCCCCAAGCCATTCCAGAGACGTAACAACAAAGTACGGCATCATAAGATAAAATGGAAAGTGTCATGAGAAAGAGCAAATAAAGATCTTCATTCAAATTTTTTTCTTGTCGAAAAGTGCATATATGCCCCCGCTGGAGGTCATCAAAGGCAAAATCTTTAAAACCTTATAACTCCTAAAGTAACCGTACGATCTGAACGAAATTTGTTTTATATTAATCTTTGGGAAATTTGCAAACTTTTATACGCTTACATGCTCGATAAAATATTTACGGTTTTCGTGCTATTTTGAGTTGAAAATGGAACTTTAAATTGGCACAGTGCCAATTTCTACAGTTTTTGAGATTTTGAGTTGAAACTTGGATGGTAGGCTACTTATAGGTAGTCATTGATGATGACCTAGTTTCAAGGTCACATTATGATTCTCAAGGTCACAACAAACTTTTGCCTATAAAACAAAGACTATTTGACCTTGACAGTTCAAACTTCATAAATACAATCATTGAGCCAAGCCCTTTCACCTTGACCTTGGCCCAAGGTCAAATTTTGATTCTCAAGGTCACAACAAACTTTTACCTATAGAACAAAGACGATTTGACCTTGAGAGTTCAAACTTGGCGCAAATATTTCTTGCATCAAGTCCTTTCACCTTGACCTTGACCCAAGGTCATTTGTTTAATTTCAAGGTCACAACAGACTTCTGTCGATAAAATATTGAGCTTTGATTAGATTAAGAGGACTCTTGATAAGAATAAATTCAAATGCTTATCTTTTATCCATGACCCTGGTTAAAGGTCAAATTTACTTTTTCAAGGTCATAACAAACATTTACTCTTGTAGAATTCACAGGATTTTGTCCTTAACTATTTATTCTTCACACAAGTAGTACTTCTTATTTGAACTTTATATAGTAAGATAGATAACTCGTTTATTCTTGTTCTCTGTTTCTTTCTTTTTTATTCTTAGTAGCATTACCTATCAGTAGTTTCATGTTGTTGTCATTTTCTATTAATAGAAATTATCTCATTGCAAAATCATTGTGCAATTCATTTTTGAGAAAGTCATTGTAAAGGATTAGATATTGATTGTGCATGGAGTTTAAAGCTTTCGTAAACATGAAAGGTATTTATATTTAAGGATTCCGACTTCCGTCGGAATCCTTTCTGTTATTGTATTGTCTTTTCTTTATTCTTATTATTCTTCTTCTTATTATTATTATTATTCTTACCCCCAAGCCAATCCAGAGACGTTACAACAAAGTACCGCATCATATGATAAAATGGAAAGTATCATGTGAAAGAGCAAATAAAGATCTTCATTCAAAAAATTTTTCTTGTCGAAAAGTTTACATATGCCCCCGCTAGAGGTCATCAAAGGTAAAATCTTTAAAACCTTATAACTCTTAAACTAACCGTGCGATTTGAATGAAATTTGTTTTATATTGTTCTTTGGGAAATTTGCAAACTTTTATACGCTTACATGCTCGATAAAATATTTACAGTCTTCGCGCTATTTTGAGTTGAAAATGGAACTTTAAATTGGCACAGTGCCAATTTCTACAGTTTTTGAGATTTTGAGTTGAAACTTGGATGGTAGGTTACTTATAGGTATTCATTGATGATGACCTAGTTTCAAGGTCAAATTATGATTCTCAAGGTCACAACAAACTTTTGCCTATAGAACAAAGACTATGTGACCTTGACAGTTCAAACTTCATAAATACAATCATTGATCCAAGCCCTTTCACCTTGACCTTGACCCAAGGTCAAATTCTCACTCTCAAGGTCACAACAAAATTTTTCCTGTAGAACAAAGACCATTTGACCTTGAGAGTTCAAACTTGACGCAAATATTCCTTGCATCAAGTCCTTTCATCTTGACCTTGACCCAAGGTCATTTGTTCGATTTCAAGGTCACAACAGACTTTTGTTGATAAAATATTGAGCTTTGAATAGTTGAAGAGGAATCTTGATGAGAATAAACTCAAATGCTTATCTTTCATCCATGACCTTGATTCAAGGTCAAATGAACTTTTTCAAGGTCATAACAAACATTATTCTTGTAGGATTGATAGGATTTTGTTCTTAGATATTTATTCTTCACACAAGTAGTACTTCTTATTTGAACTTTACATAGTAAGATAGATAACTCTTTTATTCTTGTTATCTGTTTCCTTTTTTTATCTTAGTAGCATTACTTGTCTGTACTTTCATGCTGTTGTCATTCTCTATTTATAGAAAGTTTCTCATTGCTAATTCATTGTGCAATTCTTTTTGGGATAGTAATTTAAAAGGATTCAAAATGGATAGAATAGATCTAGGAGTTTAAAGCCTTCCTAAACTTGAAAGGTATTTATCGTCGTTTTCTTCTTTTTTTGTCGATAAATAGATAAGAGTCCCAAGTTAGACATAAGTTCTTTTGACTCATTTGCTGAAGTGAATAAGGTACTTAAGCAACTATTCTTTTTTTTTCATCTTCTTTATTCGGATATTAACACTTCAGTTCCGAGGAAGGTCTAATAAAGGAGGAATCTGTCTGTTGCTTGCAACAGTAGCCATCTAGTTCTTATTATTATTCTTACCCCCAACCGTTCCAGACACTTTACAAAAAAGTACCGCAATACATGATAAAGTGAAAAATACCATGTGAAAGAGCATATGAAGATCTCAGTTCAAAATTTTGTTCTTGTCGAAAAGTTTACATATGCCCCCGCTAGAGGTCATCAAAAGTCAAATTTTTAAACTCATATAACTCCTAAAGTAATCGTACGATTTGAACGAAAGTTGTTTCATATTGTTCTTTGGGAAATTTGCAAACTTTTATACGTTTACATGCTCGATGAAATATTTACGGTTTTCGTGCTATTACGAGTTGAAAATGGAATTTTAAATTGGCACAGTGCCAATTTCTACAGTTTTTGAGATTTTGAGTTGAAACTTGGATGGTAGGTTACTTATAGGTAGTCATTTAATGTTGACCTAGTTTCAAGGTCAAATTTTGATTCTCAAGGTCACAACAAACTTTTGCCTATAGAACAAAGACGGTTTGACCTAGAGAGTTCAAACTTCATACATATAATCGTTGAGACAAGCCCTTTCACCTTTACCTTGACCCAAGGTCAAATTCTCCTTCTCAAGGTCACAACAAATTTTTGCCTGTAAAACAAAGACTGTTTGACGTTGAGAGTTCAAACGTTACGCAAATACTCCTTGCATCAAGCCCTCTCGCCTTGACTTTGACCCGAGGTCATTTGTTCGATTTCAAGGTCACAACATACTTTGGTTGATAAAATATTTAATTTTGATCAGTTTAAGATCAATTTTGATGAGAATAACCTCCAGTACTTACCTTTTATCTGTGACCTTGGTTCAAGGTCAAATAATCATTCTCAATGTCATAACAAACATTTACTCCTGTAGAATTCACAGTTCTTGTTCTATACTACATGTGTATTTATTCTTCATACAAGTAGTCCTTTTTATTTGAACTTAACATAGTCCAAGAAAGATAACTCTTTTATTCTTGTTTTCTGTTTCTCTTTTTTCATGGTGTACTTTTATGATGTTGTCATTTTCTATTAATAGAAATTATAGATCTCATTGCAATATTATTGTGCAATTCTGTTTTGAGAAAGTAATTGTAAAGGATTTGATATTGATAGAGCATGGAAATTAAAGCTTTCGTAAACATGAAAGGTATTTATTATTTTTTAATTCTATTTTGTTGATAAATAAATAAGAGTCCCAAATTAGACACAAGCTCTTTTGATTCATTTGCTGATGTGAATAAGGGACTAAAGCGACTATTTTTTCCCCATCTTCTTTATTCGGATTTGAACACTTCAGTTCCGAGGAAGATCTAATAAAGGAGGAATCCGTCTTTTGCTTGCAACAGTAGCCATCTAGTTTCATATATGATTCGTGTCTGAGGGAATTCATGGTTCCAAAAATAGTGAAATAAATAAACTTCCGAGAAAAAAAATTTTAATCGATGTTTGAACAAAATTCCTCATCCAATGAGTCTCTTCGTTTTTATTTTAGATGTCAATGATAATTATAATAGCGAACATTTATCATCAACTTGTTTAAGAACATTAAACCACATACATGTATACAGGATGACTTCACATGCCATCATTCTGTCTAGCTCTTTCAGAAAATTATTTGCATTTGGGCAGAAGGTTTTCATTCTTGTAAAAATGTCATTTAGTGGCTTCCAGTTATCTGCAAATTGTTGCTTTGGTTAGTCAGCATGCGCACGGTGATCAATTTAATTCCTGAGAATTCGTATACGATCGACGTCATCTCCTTTGTGAAAGGTGGATTTCCCCTATCCACGCCATGGTTGTGCAAATGGAGGTTTACTAAGCATTTGCGCAGTAATATGTAGCAAGAAGTGATATCGAAATCTTTATATCCAACATAAGATGCCTTCCTGATCAGATCTCTGTATTTTTATAAAGATTCTTCAAACTTGAAGGATGTGATGATGAACGTGACATTGAAATAAATGTTCCTCGATGAGAATTTCTTGGAGGATTCTAGTCCCTATCTCTACTAAAGCATGAACAAAGCATGTGACATTTTCGTCTTCTTTTGTGATAGTTCGATCGTCTGTGTTCCCTGTGTCTTGAAACTCTACAAAAAGAAGTTACGGTTTCATGATAACAGGATTAAAGCTCATACTCGTGAGATTCCTACCTTAGTCTTCGACTTTAAAGTCAAACGCGCCATAACCTTTGCAACCTTTTGCAAACAAACACTATATCATACTACAATACAAAGATACGATATCAAATATGTATACTGTGAAATCATATATTTTCAGTATGATTTGAAATGTTTCATTGGTACTTTTAGGTCCCTGAATGATATTCTTACTATCGAAAATCCTGTTTTTGAACAGTATTAAAATGTTATTAATCCACAAGAATTGACTCTAAACAAGGCAAACGTTACAAACACAGAATCACCAACTTTGTCGCTAATTTTCAAAATTGTTAATTGAGAGATTCCTTCAAGTGTGTATGACAAAAGAGATGATTTTTGATTCAGAATAGTAAATTTTCCCTTAATTGACGGTGATGTTCCAAGATTACCGTCATGCGGTATACATTTCAAAGCTCATCCGGTATGCATGTACAGATGTTATGGATTTTCATTGTAAAAATTTACAAATTACCAAGAAACTTTTAGATCAGGGTTTCGCTTTCACAAACTAGTAAAAACTTTCTGGAAATTTTACAAATATTAATGTCAACTTCTTTTGAAATTTGGACGCATACAAGGAACAGAGTATATTTTGAGTATTTCACAACCTGCATTTTAGATTTGACATTATTAAAAAAATCAAGAAATCGAAATTGTGTTAGACCCATCAAACACCTTTTATATCCTTCTGTAACAAGACGGACACGTGACTTGATACTGGACCAATCTACCGCCTTGTACCAGCACATTCTTAAGAAATGCACTCTGACTGACTGTGACGACAGGACTCCATGAGGGGCCCTATCCAAACCTCTTTAGAGAACACAGGGCCCCCTGTCTTCTCTGAATGTCATTCGATCTCCTCGGATGATCACACGCATGAGCTCGCTACAGCCGGTGGACTTAGGTCGGTCATCCGCTATGTTAGCAACAAATGGTGACGGTTTGTCCGGTTGCCACGTTGTCTCGAAGAAGGCATGAAGAATGCATAAATGTAATGCATAATTAGTATTTTAATCAGACACTGGAAAATGACGACACAAGCAAGACATCAAGACGCAGGGGTCTGAGTGACAAATATGGATAATGACCATATCCCTGTCTACAGTACAAAATCGACAATCCAGAAAATCAGAAACCGAAGGCATACAAAACCAGGATAAAACAGGAACCAAAGCAAACAAAAACAAAAACCTCCACCATATGAAAAGAAGCGAACTCCCGATATGAGAGTGAGACCAGGTGCCCAGGAAGAGTAAGCATCTCCTGCTTGCATGCAACACCCGTCGCTTCAATTCGGTAGAACTGTCACATCCGGTTACTTCCATTTTGGAAGATATAGAGTACAATCTTTGGTTGGATGGTTTAAATGGTCTATGACAGAATATCATCCACCATTCTGGATAGTGGGACATCATAGTGTATGACGAGTTCCCCATATCGACCGTAGAACTTCCTCAGTGACGATGTTAGTCGGTCACAAACATATCCCTGACTGAGAAGCTTATCTGAAAGACGCCTAGCTCTTAGAACAAAATCCGTATATTTGGTACTTGCTCTGGCATAGCGTATCAACTGAGATATGAACACGCCATAAGCAGGCGATGAAGGGATGTTGCTACTCAGAAAAGGAAAGTTCGTAATGCTGAAATTGAAGTCGTCACGTTTGTCATAGAGTGAGGTGTTCATGTGACCATCAGTGTCGTAGGACAACATTATGTCCAAATAGGATGCTGAATTATTTGTCTCTGTAGTTTCTTTGACTTCAAGCTCCGAAGGATAGATACTGCTCAGGTAATCCGCGAATTTTGGATTATTGATGGACAACACATCGTCTATGTATCTGTAAGTGAAGTTGAAGTCAGAAGCTAAGTATCTTTTCCCTTCAGAGACCAAAGATTGAATGAATTCAGCTTCGTACGAGTAAAGGAAAATGTCGGCAAGGAGTGGGGCACAATTGGTCCCCATTGGAATTCCGACAATTTGCTGGAAGACCTTTCCTCCAAACACCACAAAAATGTTGTCGATCAGAAAGTTTAACATCTGAATAATGTCTGTTTCAGTGTACTTATTTTCAGAATCTGACTTTTCTTTTACAAAGTAGGTTTTGTCATAGTTAACAACGAACGAATATGAAACACACGAACGAACACACGAACGAATATGAAAATGGATATAGAATGGAAATTCGGGGGGGGGAGTTTTATTTTATGGGGGGGGGGGTTGTCGGGACAAGCTTATGTTTTTCGCCGCGGACAAGAACAAATTACTGTATGTGTACTTATTTTAGCGGGATTCATATTTTACCGGAGTAATCGCTGCTAAGACTGCGCTAATTCAAGAATACGCTAAATCGTGAATCTTTTATACATCAATGTGCACAACAAGTCAGATTTCTAGTTCATGATTATGCTAATATGTCAATTTACCCAATTCTGCTAAATTTTGTTGCACTAAAATAAGTACACGTACAGCAATTCTTTTCTTGAAAATTTGGAGCAAGAATTTTTTTCTAATTAGTGATGTTCAAATTATGTTTTGATGTACGAAAATTCTGTGTTTAATCAATAGACTTGAGAGAAAGAAGACCCTGGCGATAAGTTCAACAGCACTCACAATAGAGCAAAAAATTAAGAAGTACTTAATTATTTGTACTCAATGCATACTGAAAATATATTATTAACTATTTCTATGAAAAGTTGTATTCATTAAAAACTTAAGTTCAGTATGCATGTGCATGTTTGATATAAGCATGCATAGCGATAAAGCTAAAACAGTTTGTACAATATCAACCAAAAACCTCCACCACATGAAAAGAAATTACGTCTAAACCTTCATTTTTGCGACGAATATGACGTCGTAATTCCATTTAAGCCTGTATGTATATACTAGTATTTTTCTGTATTTCTTCCGATTTCAGGAAGCATTTTTGTAATTCTAAGACTTTGATAAATGTATGAGATGGATCAAAAGACAATGTGTAATTGTTTGACTTCATTATAATGGACTTTAAATGAAAAGTGAAAAAAGCAAATCCAGTTACAGCTAAACCTTAATTTTTGCGATGTATGTGACGTTAAATTCCACAAAAACCTACATTTTAGAATTCAAAATTCCACATAAACCTTTCTGTATATATACCTAATGTTTCTGAATTCTGATTTACTTTTCCTTCAGCTGCATTAGAATTTAGACTATGATAAGTTTATCAGATTGATCAGAAGACAATGTTTAATTGGTGGACATCATACGAGTAACTTGATTTTTGCAATGTCCGTGACGTTAAATTCCACCCAAACCTGCATGTTAATATACCTCAAATCAATTTCGCTAACGCTCCACCCACTTCTTATTTATGTAGAGACTTCAAAGTACCTTCGAACCGACTAAAATGGCAACTACTCCGTTAGCGTAGTGAATAGGGCGCCTGGCTTAGCATGCTAGATAACATGCTGAAAGTTTGGGTTCGAGCCGCCGCGCTCATGCGATTTTTCTGTTCAGCTTTTGTAGGGCGCTGAATTCATGAAGGCCATTAAGACAACCGGTTTCTTCACGGATTCTTCGCAAATAAAACAAGCTATTTCAGAGCCTGTGATTGGCTTAGCTCAAATGTTGCCATCTCAATACTTTTTAAGTACTAGTATGTTTTCATTTATTCATCAGATATTGATGAGCTAGAAATAATTTGTCAATTTAAGTTTTCTGAATTTTAGATTTATTTTCTTTCAACTTTATTAGCATTTTGTGTAATTCTAAGGTTTTGATAAGTACCAGAGATAGATCGGAAGATATTTTTTAATAATTGGACATCATAAGAGTGAATAAATAAACATAAAAGAAGTACCTATCAGTTATTCAGTCTCAAAGTCGAGAAGCCAAGAATCATTAAAATTTCCATTGGAACGATTGCGAGTTTCGGGAAGGAATGACATTCCGAAGTGACACCATGTACCCAGGGAGAGTCAACATCTCCTAATTGCATGTAACATCCGTCGCAACAGCTCAGAGAAATTTGTCAAATTCGGTTGTCGTCTCGATGTAGAAATTGATGTAAATAACAGGTAAATGTTTCTTGTTTGGTGGTGATGACAGCAATCCAATCGCAATCCAGAATGTCACTGATCATTCTGGAAAGTGGATCTGATGTGCTTTTATCAAATCCCCATAGCGACCAAAGAACCTCTTCAAAGATGATTTCAGTCGTTGTGTAATATAACCCTGAATAAAAATCTTACTTGCAAACCGTCTGGCTCTAACGATTAAATATACGCACTGGCGTACCGTATAAGCTGAGGACAAAATCGCCATAAGCAGGAGACGACGGAATGTTACTATTCATGAAAGGGAATTTCGTTATGTGGAAGCTGAAATCATCACGCTTGTCATACAGTGAGGTGTTCAAAATGCCATTTGCGTCGAAAGATAGAAGTATATCCAAGTACGAAGCAGATCTGTCGCTCTCGGTTGTTTCCTTCATCCATAAGGATAGATATCATGTTAATGATACTTAAAGCTAGGATTATTGATAGACAACACGTCATCTATGTATCTGAATGTGAAATTGAACTGTTGTGCGATGTGCTTTCGTACAGAGTAAGGTCTGGATGAAGTCAGCTTCGTATGGATATAAAACTAAGACAGCAAGCAGTGGGGCGCCATTGGTTTCCATTGGGATGCCAACTATTTGCTGGAATACGGTTCCTCAAAACACCACAAAAAAGTTTTCAGTCAAAAACGCAAGCATCCGGATAATATCGTCTACTGTATACTTTTTATTTGAATCAGAGTGTACCAAAATAAACATCCCCCCGTTCTATGACATGGTATTTGTATCTCATGCAAGCGCGGATCCAGAGGGGGGGGGGGGGGGGGAGGGGGGGGGAGGGGGTCCGGACCCCCCCCCCCCCTGGAATTTCGAAACATTGCTAAATTTTTGTTATTAATATGCTTATTTCATAAGATTAAGTCCCAATTCCCCTTTTGTTGTCATAATATTTGAAAAATATATCATGAATTTGTATTAGAAATCTTTCATTATGATAATATTTTGCCGTCAGTATTTCAAAAATTTTCTTGCTCGCTTCCGCTCGCCAGAATTTATTACATACTTGTACGTTATTTTCAAATGTTGCTGCGCTTTCCTATATACAACACATACATTACACCTAGGTCAATAAACAAGGGCACTAAGGAAACGAACAGAAACTGAAAAAGACACGAATAGTGAATTTTAATCCAATTCTTGGGAAAAAAAATCGCTGGCTCGCTATCGCTCGCCATTTGTTGTATTTACATATTAGAACTGACGATAAATTTAATCAATTACTATGATGTGAAAATTTAAAAGTTTTTAAGCTGTTAGCTCGCCATTGCTCTCCAGTCACCCGTTTTATTAATAATTAGAGACAGAACTGACAATCATCAATCAATAATTTACTTTCTTGCGTTTGCGGTGTTTTTTTTTTTTTTTTTTTTTTTTTTTGCTCTTCAAAAAATTCGGACTTTAGGACCCCCCCTGAAAAAAATTTCTGGATCCGCCCATGTCATGTTCCCATTTTTGGAAAAAAGATGTTGCGAATAATATTGGCCGGTCTGTTTTAGGCTTTTGGTGTGGAATGGTAGTGTAGATCGTGAAGTATCCTGTTACATCTATTCCTCGATTTTTGCCGTGACCTTAATTTACACCTAAACCTATATGTATATAGACCTCAAATTTTCCGTATTTATGAAAAAGAATTCTTAATACTATTTAAAAGTATGTCTTCATTTCTTCATGTTTGGAATGGATCAGACATTGATCAGATAACAATAGTTTGACAATTTACATCACAGAAAGTAATTCATTCGGATTTAAACGATGCAAAATCAAGTTACATCTAAATCTTGATTTTTGCGATGTCTGTGACCTTAATTTACACCTAAACCTACATGAATATATATGCCTCAAATTATAAGAATTCTAAATACTATTGACGTATGTCTTGATTTCTTCATATTTAGAATGGATCAGATATTAATCAGATAACAATAAATTGACAATTTACAGCACAGAAATTTATTCATTCGGATTTAAACGATGCAAAATCAAGTTACATCTAAATCTTGATTTTTGCTATGTCTGTGACCTTAATTTACACCTAAAAATACATGAATATATATGACTTAAATTTTTCGTATTTTTGAATAAGAATTCTTAATACTATTGACGTATGTCTTGATTTCTTCATATTTAGAATGGATTGGACATTGATCAGATAACAATAGTTTGACTATTTACATCACAGAAAGTAATTCATTCGGATTTAAACGATGCAAAATCAAGTTACATCTAAATCTTGATTTTTGCGATGTCTGTGACCTTAATTTACACCTAAACCTACATGAATATATATGCCTCAAATTATAAGAATTCTAAATACTATTGACGTATGTCTTGATTTCTTCATATTTAGAATGGATCAGATATTAATCAGATAACAATAAATTGACAATTTATATCACAGAAATTTATTCATTCGGATTTAAACGATGCAAAATCAAGTTACATCTAAATCTTGATTTTTGCTATGTCTGTGACCTTAATTTACACCTAAACCTACATGAATATATATGACTCAAATTTTTCGTATTTTTGAATAAGAATTCTAAATACTATTGACGTATGTCTTGATTTCTTCATATTTAGAATGGATTGGACATTGATCAGATAACAATAGTATGTCAATTTACATCACAGAAATTTATTCATTCGGATTTAAACGATGCAAAATCAAGTTACATCTAAATCTTGATTTTTGCTATGTCTGTGACCTTAATTTACACCTAAACCTACATGAATATATATGACTCAAATTTTTCGTATTTTTGAATAAGAATTCTAAATACTATTGACGTATGTCTTGATTTCTTCATATTTAGAATGGATTGGACATTGATCAGATAACAATAGTATGTCAATTTACATCACAGAAATTTATTCATTCGGATTTAAACGATTCAAAATCAAGTTTCATCTAAACCTTGATTTTTGCGATGTCTGTGACCTTAATTTACACATAAACCTATATGTATATATTCCTCAAATTTTCCGTATTTGTGAATAAGAATTCTAAATACTACTGACGTATGTCTTCATTTCTTCATATTTAGAATGGATAAAGCTACTAGCCAGCCAGGAAGAAAAACAAATAAGCATATAAAACAAAGTTGCATTTCATATTATATGACTGTGTGAAATCTGACAGAAACTCTTTCCATTAACCGATTTTAGTCAACATAAGAATGATAGATAATGCAATGTGTTGAATTATTGCAGTAATTTTTACATGTTTACATGAATTACGGTATTAACGATAAACAATGGCGAGGACGCAAAACAGAAAATAGCAGAGGAATGGCCTTAACAACGAAGCACACATTTGCGTGGGAGGGTTGTGCGCAACGTAATCCGGATAATCACACCGTCTGCTACTTTTTCACGTGAAACACAATTGGATGTGTAAGAGACAGTCTATGTGGAAAGAAATTGAGAACCTGTGTTAGAATTGCTATTCCCTCCCTCCCTATACCCAAAAGAACCCGATGGGATCTGCATATTTATTGTGCAGTGCATGGTTGAAGTCCTATTTATATGCCGACATACGCTACTTTTCGAAACATGTTCTAACACAAGTATTTCCAAACTTGAGGAGGGTGTTTCATTAAATTGAGGAACCGCTTCCCGCCGCCACTCCCCCCCCCCCCCTTTTTTTTTAGCTCACCTGAGCCATAGGCTCAAGTGAGCTATTGTCATAGTGTTGCGTCTGTCGTCCGTCGTCCGTCGTCGTCGTCGTCGTCGTCGTCCGTCGTCGTCCGTCGTCGTAAACTTTTCACATTTTAAACTTCTTCTCCAGAAGGGCTGAAGGGATTTTGATGAAACTTGGTAGGTATGAAGTACTCATGGTCCCCTACAAGTGTTGTTGTTTTTCGTCCGGATCTGTCAACAGGTGGCGCCACCACAGCCAAAAGTAGGTCACGGGGGGTACCCTCCTTTGACAAACTTCTTCTTCAGAACCGAAGCATGTATCGACAAACCGAAAGCATCAGGATGATCTAGAGAGATGTCTTAAGAAGTGTTGTTATTTTTGGTTCCACTTCGAAGTCAAATTTTTGACGCGTTTTTGACGTCTTTTCGGACTTAGTCAGAAATGCACATTTTTGCACTATTTCTTTAAATAACTCAATAAGTGTATGATTTTACACACTCATTTACTACATATTTATCATATTTAACTTACTTAATGCTTTGATATGTATTTTATGCTTAAATTTTATTTTTTTGATTTTTTATGAATTTTTTTCTTATGTAAAAAGGAAGGGGGGGGGTGATTTTCATACATTTTCTGCTTCTTTTCTATAACCACTCTTCAGATTGTCATGACAATTTGTAGGTATGAGGTACTCATGCATGGTACCCTACAAGTGAAAGAATTTTGTCAAGATATCCACTTTTGGATTTTTAAGGAATATTTTTTTAAGATTGTACATAGGTATAATGTATGTTTTCCATGCCCAATGGACCCATGGGGAGTGGCTTCAAACCCCGGCGGGACCCCAACAAAATTTTTTCCCCCTTTTTAGCTCACCTGAGCCATAGGCTCAAGTGAGCTATTGTCATAGTGTTGCGTCTGTCGTCCGTCGTCCGTCGTCGTCGTCGTCGTCGTCGTCGTCCGTCGTCGTCCGTCGTCGTCCGCCGTCGTAAACTTTTCACATTTTAAACCCCAAGGAAATTTTTTTCCCCTTTTTAGCTCACCTGAGCCATAGGTTACAGCTGATAATTCAACAAGTGACACATGCTCCAATGTCTTATTGATTGACCTTTCATGTGATATGATTCAATTATTTAAATTCTTTATACTTGTTTAGAATTTTATTTTTAAAGTCGGGAAGAAGCCATTTTTTGCCGTGTAGGATCCAGATCCCAGTTATTTTTCAAGTACATATGTACTTTCTTACCAAAAATAGGAGAAAAATTCTCAATTTGCACCGGCTTAAACACATTGACACTACTTTTGAATGTTTAGAAATTTTATTTGAATTACATGTACATAGAAAAAAATGCCGTAAAGATTAAAAGTACACAACTTTTTTAATATTTTTTCAAAGCCATGCACCTGGTTCTGGACCGGAATTATTCGAATTTTATGATCTGGATCTGAGGACCTATTTTCACACGTATTCTTCCACACATGTAGATGTCTCACACACTTTAAACTATATTCAAAATTTTATTTCATCTATCTAGTAAACAATCACGGGAAGACAATTCAAGATAAACATTGTGTTATTTTCCACCAATTGTTGAAAATAATAAGAAAATAATCGGAACTATTTGACAGGACAATGACCTAGATAATGACCTGGACAATGACCTAGATAATGACCTAGCTATGCATATCTGTAGCCTGTACTCGAAGGGGATTCCCCATGTACTAATGTGATACCTTTAGTACTGCGATACGTTTCAGGAGATACAGTGCAAACGGAAAAGATTTTTATACTTGGAACACTTTCGTAATGGTTATCATTCATGTACTTGGAACACTTGCATGTACTTGTTATCATATATAAAGTTTGCTTGAATTTCCTCTGTCTTAGACTCTGATGAAGTAATTTACGGACTGATTTCTTGAAGAAACGTCTAATGAGTAATCTCTTCCTCTGGATTTTGAGAATGCATAGGACATTTAATATCTGAAATTCTTGAAAATAAATAATTCAGTTCAGACTTCCTGAAATCTTCCAATGAAATGTTGGACCACAGAAAGCTGTTATTTTATTAGAGAAAATAAATTATTATTCACAACCTTAAGCCACTGTGTTCGTCATCTTGTATGTATAATATTTCTAAGAGGAACACAGAGGCCTGAGGTTGTGAATAATAAAACATTTTCTCTCATAAAACGACAGGTTCCTGTGTTAAGACATTTGGGAATTTTTATCTGTTCAAATAATAGATACATTATGAGTTTTTATCGCACCAAATTATTTTTTTGTCGGCAAATCCGATGCAACTGATACATTTCATGAACTCTCTCCGCTAACAACTTGTCCGTGTAACAGACCTATGATGAGGTAAAACAATTAGTTAACAGTAAATTACAATGTCGTAGGTCTGCTAGTTGGACAAGCTTAACAATTTCATGGGCCTTTTAATTTGTTTCAAACTGCGAAACCTAGAGAAACCACTTGAGTTGTTGAACAGCGTATGCTGAAATGCGACGCTCCTTCTCGCCTGTTGAAATATGCATAGGCAAGAAGCGCCGCATTTCAGCATATTTTACTGAAAATTATTTGTTCAAGTGGCTTCACTGGGTCATGAGGTTTGATACAACATACACTGTTTTTTTTGGAAAACAAACTGGCCCAATTTCTGCACAACTCACTTGAATTGATAAATATTGGATCAAAATGATTTTAACTGTATGTTTCATGTATTTGAGATGAAATCAATACTATTCAAAAGCATAATTTATAGATTTCAGTGAATAAAGGCAAAACCGAAAAATCTTTGTTTTTTATGCCCCTGGAATAAAAGATTCGGGAGCATATAGTTTTTGGCCTGTCCGTCTGTCTGTTTGTCTGTCTGTTTTCCGAAAAACTTTAACATTGGGCATAACTTTTGAATGGAAGCATAATTTATGAAATCATTTCATTGTTTTATTCTTTTTCTGCTGCACATTAATGTGGAATGTTACAATATGATTTTATTTTTGATGTTGCATAATTGAAATATACTAGCTGGGCATATGACGTTGGACCACTTTATCCGTCTTTTCAAATCAGTAAAAAAGTTATAGTTATTGTTTTGAAATGTGACTATTTTTTCTTTTTTGTACTTTTAAAGGTTGTCTGAAAAAAAATAACTTCTCTGCATCCGGCAAAAATCTTTTTAGAAAGGTTGTTGGCTAAAATCCTGGTACTGGCACTATCAGTATTCAATGTCAGTATGTCAATTAGAGCGTGCATGGGTATCAGGTGAGCGTTGTGCCCCCTGGGGCTCTTGTTTTTTTGTTTTTTTTTTTGTTCTTACGCCCAAACCATACAGAAATCTTTATGTAACATGTTTAGATGTTTTGATTTATTGGATCCGCCAATATAGAAACACGAAGACAAGATGTTTATAGTTAGAAGGTAACTTAGATGTTAATATAAATGCAAATATCTGTCGAAGAAAGATCAACATTGACGATTTATGACAAACGTTGACAGACAAGTCACAGGGCGTATATCAAATGCATGGTGGACAGAGTGTTATAATATCATTTACAATGAAAAGTTACATTTTAGAATTTTAAAAAGTGAAGAATCAATGTCTATTTTAATTGAAATAAAATTCGTTTCTGTATCACCAGGGAGAAGGTTAAGACAAGCTCGAATCTATAGGGTGTTAGGGTGGTATATTTTGCCCCAAATACTGATATTCCAGATTTTAAAGTATTCATTTTCAGACTGATATACTGTACCCCCATCCCCCACATCCTGATCGATTTTACATCTTCCCCAAATGTCCAAAACAAATCTAGATTCTCCATGAGTCTCAGAGATGTTTCAGTTGTAGCAACCCATGAATCCTCCGTTCAGCTTCGACTTCTGTTATGTCACAGAATTTTATCCAATTAAAAAATACCTCCATTAACGGAGAGCCATGATCATCGACAGAAACCTACGATCGTCGGGGCGGAAACCCACGATCTTTAGCAATCGATAATAGCGTAGCGCAACAGGGAAAAGGTCATTGGTTTCCAAGAGCCTAGGTGTTCCTATTTAGTTTCTGGGCCCAAGGCCAAGCTTCATATGCTCAGTTTCAACCGGATCATTCGGAAAATAAGTTGCTTGGATTTGTTTGGTTGACACATTTTGACATCTTCATTCGCATTCATCGGACATAATTTAACCAAACTTCATAGCTGGACATGCTAATGGGTATTTTTAGGTCTGTCACGGTTCAGCCTCTAGTCGGTTTGGTTCGGTTCTCGAAAATGAACTGCGGTTCTCGTTTTTTTTTTCGGTTCGGCTTGAGTTTGTGATTTTTAATTCCATAAAAGGGTGAAATAATCGTAAGAATAAAAAATCAACAAATAATTCTTTTTTTTTCATTTTCCTGCTTTGAAAGCATTTTTCTTCGAGATTTTATCAACATTCAACAAAGTAACCGAACTAGAACATTTAGAAGACTTCTTAGACTCTACCTGTCAAACAAACAGGTGCACGTTTACAATCAAGAAGTGGAACAACCCATTCCATTGGGTGAAATGCGACAAAGTACCCAATCACAGTCTGTGTATCATACAAAATTGATAAACTACTGATTACCAGATGTAACAAAAAAAAAAGAAGAATCGAACCGAAATCAGTAAAGTACGAACCGACCAAGCTTGAACCGCGGTTAACCGAATCTTCGGTTAACCGTGACAACCCTAGTATTTTTAATAGGCTAATAAGCTGTGTAATAAATGAAGGCTGACAATAACCAGTTTTAGAAATGAAGAGCAATTCTTTTATAATACTTCATAACTTTTCATGGGTGGATAAAGAATATTTTTTCAAGAAGAAGTCCATCATAGTATGCGTATGTGTGTGGCTCCCTTTCGGTAGGGTCAGTCTATTATACTGACTTAAAAAAATTAATAGGGAAAATTTGGGGGGGGGGGGAGTTGACAAATTCCAGGGGGAACGGAGAGGGTTCCTAAATCCTCACCTCACCCTTCAAACCCCCCCCCCCCCCCCCCAGGTCCCTGCTTGTTCTAGATTGTGTCTTTGAGTAGTAAATAAAAATTGCTGCATGGGCCTTTGCATGTTGAATGAGGGGATAAAATAAAAGAAGATAGAGAAATTGTATTTTATTTTTATTATAACTTTTTATTGCCTTCATTCTCTTATTGAAAGTAATCTATAACAGTTTATAGATGTACATGCCTTAAAAGTTTTCTTCTAGCATATATAGGCACTGCTAATAGCTGACGCATATCATATGATTGTTATGGATCTATTTTACACTGAAAAGTTTGATTTTCAAAAAAATAAGTAAAAAGGAACTTTATTGTATTAATTAAACTTTTATTCGAAAACATTTTTTTAAATTAACTATAAGAGTCGTAAGTGAGAAATAAAATGAATTTTCAAAATATTTCTATTAAAACATTTAATTGTCCAATAAATCTAGATACACCTGCATGCTCTCACACCGTGCAGTTTTAACCACTGAAATAAATAGATATTTATTGGTTAAGAAATCACAAAACCGCGCTTTACGTGGAAAATAATGACCTTTTCACATTTTACGTCACTTCTACATTAATTTACGCTGTACATCCTTTCTCTTATTTGATTTCGTACCACTTCAACCAAAAAGACATTGTTTCTTGTTTCTTGTTTCTTGCCTCGGACAGATCAGGTGTAAAACCCTTTTGTGATATTGTTGATATTTGCTATTTACATGTCCATGTTAATTTCTTTCCTACACACATTGTCTTGTTTTCTATGCACGTTTTGTTAGGTAAAATGTCTTATTGAGAGGTGAACGATGCGAACAACTGCCTCGGGCTTTTTCTGTCAGGTCCGGGACATCCCGGACACATTGCGTCGTAAAGACGAAAGGTAATCGAAAAATAAAACCAATCTTTACAAGGCCGTGGTGATTTCCTCTTATTCATATTTTCGTGAATTAAATTTGAAATAAAATTTAAAATGAATTTAAAATTGACAGGCATGGACAGAATTTGTTCTTTGTTTTTCCTACTTTGTTTGTTTATTCACTCGGAGGCCTATAGCAGCGGTGCGCCCAGGGACTTCTGCGAATATGACAATTTACAGAACAGAAACCACATGCTGCGGCCCGGGCACAGCGCCCAGCCCATGAACGCTCTGATGGTGCCCAGTGGATACCGTATTGAGGTTGGACCGGAGATGACCGGCGGTGCCAGAAGAAGTAAGTCCATAATTAAGGGTACCCGTTGTATATTAGGGTGGATTGTTTTAATTGATGCCTGGTAAGGTGCTTTAATATTTTCTTAACGGTAATAATGTCCCGATGTATTAATGTTATCCAAAGCTTCTGACACCAAGCAGTTTGGGGAAAATATATACAAAGCCTATTTTGGCTGCACTTCCTTGGAGGATGATAACTGGAATTTCTTAAATTGTTTAATATCTTCATTTATTTCATTTTATTTCATTTTAGTTTACTAGTATCTCATTATAGTTTTATATCATCCTCTTTGGATTTATCTTATTTTCGATGCTACCTTTGAATTTCGAATCGCAAAGTACTGGTATCTTCAAAGTTTTGATTCTCGTTTTTCATAATGTTTTTAAAGTATTTTACCAGCGAATGCAGAAAAAAAAATGAATTAATTTTCATATATTCGAATAATTTTTAGATAATTAACTATGTCCTCATTAAAAAAAAAGTTTAAGTTGATATATATATAGATATATATAACACATACTTGACATCTATAAATCTAAATACGGCACGGGCGGATCTTTTTTTTTCAGGGGATGGGGTCCAAGCCGTAAGGGTAGGAGGAGGGGGTTCATCCTATGGTTTTGAAAAGAAGATACATAACAACGAGGAAAAATCAGTATTTGGCAAATTCCGGAGGAGGTGTCTCCGACTCCCCCCCCCCCCCTCAAGCCCCTCTAGATCCGCACTGAACTATATATTCTAGATAATTAGCTTTTGAAGAACTTTTAATAGGTCTTTCAACTAAAAATGTCCTTACATATAACTGTTATATGGCCACAGAATGACAAGATGGGGTAATAAGATTTAATATCATGCATGCTCATTAACCTTGTCTAACCCCTGATTAACGAAAGAAATCGAGACATTTTTCTTTATTTTGACGGGACAAGCGTTCAAACATCCTGTCCTATTCTGTACGTGTATGTGTACTACATGGGCGGATCTGGAGGGTTTTTTTTCCAAAGTGGGAAAGGGGGTCCAACCTATAACTTTGGAGAGAAAAAAAAAAAACAGGAAAAAGCAGGAAAAGCATTTTTGGTCGGTTTCAGGGGAGGGGAGGGGGGCTTAGGCTCTTGACCCGCTCCCCTCTCCCTCAGTAGATCCTCTCTTTGATTTGTACGGGATATGAACTGAATATTTCACGTAGATCAGCCCGATGTCAACCTAGTTCATGACAGTTTATAAATGTGCCATGACCTCAACTTTACCTTTGGCCTAATACAGTGTACTCAAAACTTCAAATTTGAAGGAGGCGACCTCCAACTTGACTCCGTTGCAGCACCCATAGCAAAGACGTCTCGTAAAGAAGATGTCCGTTATCTCGTTAAAGTGAGACCTGTTACCTTGTAAAGACGAGACCAGTTATCTCGTAGATAATTTATATTATTTCATTTTGAAAAGTCCATTATCTACTATAGAAATGTTATCTCTTTATTGCCAAGTCTCGTTATCTCATTAAGACGAGGCCCGTTATCTTGTAAAAGCGAGGTCCGTTATCTCATAAAACGTGCCCAGTTA
Source organism: Pinctada fucata (assembly GCA_028142955.1). NCBI lineage: Eukaryota > Metazoa > Mollusca > Bivalvia > Pterioida > Pteriidae > Pinctada > Pinctada fucata. The sequence goes on along the minus strand of AP027112.1, from coordinate 29,534,109 downwards.
TCTCGTAAAGACGAGGACCGTAAAGACGAAGTTATCCCATTAAGATGAGACTTATTGTCTTATTATTTTAAAAACGATGCCCGTTATCTTGTAAAGACGAGGTTGTAAATAGGAGGCCGGTTATCTTATACATACGAGTCCCATGATCTCGTAAAGACGAAGCCCGTTATCCATTAAGACGAGACCCATTGTCTTGTAAGACGAGGCCCGTAATTTTGCAAAGACGAGGCCCGTTATCATAAAGACGGGACCCGTTATATCGTAAAGACGAGGCTCGTTATCTTGTAAAGACGAGGCCCGTTATCTAATAAATACGAGGCCAGCTCAGACGAGACACGATGTCTCGTAGAAAGGAGGACCGTCATCTCGCAAAAACGTGGTCCGTTATCTCGTAAATACAAAGACCGTTATCTCGTAAAGACGAGGCCCTATTTTCTCGTAAAGACGAGTTCCGTTATCTCGTAAACACGAGGTCTGTTATCTTGTTAAGAGGAGACCCGTTATCTAGTAAAGAGGACAGAGGAGGGGATCTCCAACAACACAGGTTGGAGGTCTATTATCCGATTAAGACTAGACCCATTATCTCGTAAAGATGATGTCCGTTACGTTTATTTCGAATGGCAAAGTCCATTATCGATTGAAGATAAAACAAGTATTAGCTTTAGAAAAGGTTACCGTCAGTTAACTGACTTTAATTTTTTGTAAATTCTTGTTAGAAAAAATCGATCTGTATAATGCATTATATTATATTGTTACTATATACTAGTAATTTATTCCGATTCAAGCGACGGAAATTTCCGAGGATGTGCGATTGTTCTAGGACGTATCGCTACAAGGACTATTCGATGCATCTTTATCGATATGATATGACTTTCAGGTCTCCTAGACTCTTGAGCTAACCTGATGAAAGAATCTTATGTACAGGATTTGAATAACCTAGACGAATATTTGCATTTTTTTGCCATTGTCGACCAATCATATTGCCAAGAGGTATTCTACCCGTGCAAGTAAGTCACGAATGATTACAGTATACCGTCAGTAATAATGACTGACGGTAATTTTGAGAAGACGAGATCCATTTTCGCGCAATGACGATTGTAGTTATCTCATAATGACGAGACTCGTTATCTTGTACAGGCGAGGCCCGTTACCTCATAAATATGATGCCCTCTATCTCGTAAAAAGGAGGCCCGTTCTTCGTAAAGCCGAGACCTTTTACGTCACAAATATCTCGTTAAGACGAGGGTGGTTATCTCGTAAAGACGAGGTCTGTTATTTTGTATAGACGAGGCCTATTATCTCATAAAGACCCGTTATCATGTAAAAACGAGTCCCGATATCCAGTAAAAAAACGAGGCCCTTTATCTTGTAAAGGCGAGGTCACTTATGATTGCGAGACCCGTTATCTCGTAAGGATGTAGCTCATTATCATATAGTGGCGAAACCTGTTATCTCGTAAAGATGAGAATCGTTATCTCGTAAAGACAAGGCCCGTTATCTCGTAAAAACGAGGTCCGATATCTCATAAAGACGAGGTTCGATATCTTGTTAAGGTGAAACTCACTATATATCATTAAGGCGAGGCCCGATTTCTTGTAAAAAGCGAGGCACATAATGCCGTTACGGTAAAGATGGCTTGAGGATTTTTTTCTCCGCATCCTCAGCACTGAATAAAAAAAATTACACTGAATACAGTTTCCTGCTCTGAAAAATTAAAAAAAATTTATTTAAAAAATCCAGCTGATTAAAAAACATCCAAATCCCCCATCTGATACAGTGGTCATTTTTGTGTCGCCTGCGAAGCATAGCGACACTTGGGGATCACTTTGTCCGTTGTCCGTCTGTCTGTCCATCTGTCTGTCACACTTGGATGTCACACCCTATAAAAGTGATTCCTGAGCGTCGCTATGTTTCGCAGGCGACACATGCATTCCTTGGAATGCTTTTATTATGTTGAGTGTGCGCAATAATTTTATTGAACTGCTATGGAGGTACATGTATATTGTAAATAGGACTTTAACGTGTTATTGAAGACAATGGTAACATGACAAACACAAAATAAATAACATGTGCGGATCTGGAAAATCTTCAGTGGTGGACTCCGGCAGTTTGATTTAAAAATTTGAAGAAAAAAGATTATATGCAAGAGCTGAAAAATATTTATATTAATATTTGTGGCAAATTAAGGGGGCGGACCCCTCCTCCCTATCCCCACTTTTAGATCCGCCCTTGAATCGTAATATTCATCAATCATGATTTCACCATCAGCAAGAAAGTAAATTACAGATTAATTCACACACCGTAACACAATTGTAAACGTAAACTAGTCCTTGGTGAGGAAAATGCTTATTAATTCGAAAAACTGGAAATAAAACTATGTCCATAATTATGTAACATTAAGCGGAACTTTGCTGTAATAAAATAAAATGATGTCAAAAGATATTTTACTGAAATATTATTTGATATTTACATGTATAATATGTCAAACTTTATTCTGGTCTAAATATAGTTTCTCACATGATTTATGCGTATGCTGTGACATTTACGTCACTGTCTTTGATTCATTACTTATACACTTCTACCAAAATACACCAGGAACTTGCTAAGGCCATTCAATGTAGGATCTTTTTCACTATTCTTATATATATATAATAAGTCGCGCTCTCTTTGCAAAGTAAATGCACAAATTTTAATTCAAAAATAGAGCTAGAGGGCGCTACTAAAAGACATTTGATTATGTCTGAAAATCACGTACTAGGCTTAAAGTACCATTGTATAATTTGTGTTCTTGTGCTCATTATTTGCTACATCGATCTTTTCTTATGCTTCTTGATTCCTCCTCAGCGACATCTTTCAACTCAACACATAGAAAATATTCTGAAAATGTCGAACAGTTAGTAAAATATCAGATTTCATACCATTGGGCCGTTACCGTATTCCTTGCATGTAAGTTTACGTACGAGTTACCTCCCGGTATGACATAATGCCTGTTGATAACTCTACTTACATTGCAAGGATTGGCCTTCACTATGACATTCATATTAGAAAACAGTTCAGCCTCACTTTACTAGACGTCATATTTGCTAATTTTTTTATGATTTCTCGATCAAATGGTATAGCGATAGTATTACTTCTACAATTGCTGTCATGTCAACTGGTCGAGACAACAAGTAACATTAGTAAATCTAAAAACAAAATAAATAAAATGAAGCCCAATCATATAACATGTACAAAATCCTTCATAATTATCTCGTTATCTTGTATCATATCTCTCCTGCAATGTATTTATCTTTCTGGGGACGTAGAGACGAACCCAGGTCCAAATTCACATCTAACACCGTCTTCTGTGAGTTCTGAGAGTTCCATTTCGAATTCTGAAATAGGTACTTACAATGAAGTGTCTTTTATACACCTCAATGTTCAAAGTATTGTCCCGAAAATTGATTTAATTACGGCCGAACTAACCAGTTTTGATATATTGGTATTTACTGAGACATGGCTTAAACCTTCTACACCTATCTGTGATTACGAAATTCCGGGTTACAATCCTCCTCATACCTACATAAGGCCAAATAGAATTGGTGGAGGAGTTTCAGTTTATATAAAACCCGAAATACCATCTAAACGAAGGCCTGATCTAGAGGTACCTAACATAGAGTGTGTCTGGCTTGAGATTAACATGAACAAGAAGAAAATTTTGCTTGGTAGTTTTTATCGGCCTCCTGATTCTAGTAGCGACTACTGGAACTTAATCAACCACTCGATAGATCTTGCTTTTAACTCCAAAATCGATAATATAATAGTCACAGGCGACTTTAACTGCAATCAAATCTCAAATAACCACAATGAAATTAAGAAGATTTCAGACGCATTTACTCTTTTCCAACTAATAAGTGAACCAACACACTATACTGAATCGTCATCTTCGTTAATTGACCTTATTCTTACAAACAACCCTAACTTAATCAGTGTTTCAGGCGTTAGTGATCCATTCCTACCGAATGAAATACGATACCACTGTCCTATTTTTGCTTTTTTGAGTATTCCAAAAACAAAAAAATCATCTTTTTCCAGGAAAATATGGGTTTTTAACAATACGAATTTCGAGCAATACCGTAACAAGTTATCGTCCATTGACTGGACACCAATACTCTTAGAAGAAAATATTGATAAATCTGCTGAAAAAATCACAAACTGTATACTACAAACGGCAACTGAAACGATACCTAATAAATACATAACGGTTAGAAAAAACGACCTCCCCTGGATAAATAATAGTATAAGAAAACTTATACGGAAAAGAAAGAGAATTCATAAATTAGCTAAACAAACAAATACTACGGAAAATTGGTCGAAATTCAGACAAATACGAAACAAATGTATAGGTTTAATAAGAACATCGCAAGTAGAGTACTTCGAAAAATTATCTGAGAAACTAAAACATACCTCTAACTCAAAAGAATGGTGGAAAATTGCAAATAGCCTAAGTGGATTCAATACTATAAAAACAGAAATTCCTCCTGTCAAAACAACAGATAATACAATTGAAGAAATAGACAAAAATAAATCTGAACTATTCAACAATTATTTTGCATCTCAGTCTACTTTGGAAGATAATGGTGTCGTCATTCCAGCCTCCTCTCCTCCTACCCATTGTTGCATCGATACGATTGAAATTACGGACACTGACGTTAAGGACGTTTTAGACAATTTAGACGTAACGAAATCGACGGGACCCGACGGACTGAATCCACGACTTCTTAAAGAAGCATCTTGCGAACTTTCCCTCCCTCTTTCAAAGTTATTTAATCGATCTTTAAATGAGTCAAAATTTCCATCGATTTGGAAGGAAGCGAATGTAACACCTGTATTCAAAAAGGATGATCCTTCTCTGGTTAAGAATTACAGACCTATATCTCTGCTCAATATTCTCGGTAAAACCATGGAAAGGTGTATCTTTAAGCATCTTTACAATTACATTTCTTCTAACAACCTTCTAACCCCCCTTCAATCCGGATTTAGGCCAAAAGACTCAACGATACTCCAACTTTTAGACTTAACAAATCAGTTTGGTAAAGCTTTAGACGAAGGAAAAGAAATTCGAGTTATCTTCTGTGACATATCCAAAGCCTTTGATCGCGTCTGGCACAAAGGTCTACTCCATAAACTTTCAAATTTTGGAATAAAAGATTCTCTTCTAAATTGGTTTTCTGACTACCTACACAGTAGACGACAACGCGTAGTAATAAACGGTTCAAATTCAAACTGGGTTGAAATATCTGCGGGGGTCCCACAAGGCTCGATCCTTGGCCCCCTTCTCTTTTTAGTTTATATTAACGACATCGTTTCCGAAATACAATCAAACATAAGACTATTCGCCGACGATACTAGCCTCTATATCATCATTGAAAACCCAAATACTGCTGCATTAACTCTCAATTCCGATCTTACTAAAATTCATGAGTGGTCAGTAGTGATGGGCCGATTATCGATAATAATCGATTAGCGGCGTGTTGAAGTCATCCAATTTCGATAATCGATTTTAAAATAAATAATCGATAGCGTGAAAGTACAGAAGGGGGGGGGGGGCGCTCAGGGATCAGAGGAAATTCTGTCCAATTGTCTATAGTATTTCCAATAATTTCTCTACTAAATCATTGTTGTTATGATGTTGTAGACTAACAGAAGCTAGCAGCATGAAATTAGAGAGAATAATTGCAAAAGCTACTAAATCATTAATTAATTTAATGACAATTTTCACACCAGACTTTTAGGGATTGTTGACGGACCGACGATGACGGTAAATTCTTCAATTCTAGTCAATTATTTTAGGTAAACTGATTTCATTACTTGAATGAGAATAGTTGAAGACAATATTGTTTCATGTTACTGTTTACGTTGACAGATACTTTGCAAATGCTATTATGACCCCCCCCCCCCTTTCCACTCCTCAACGAACACAACTGAAAAATGATTGTTTCATGAAACAATGAAAAGGGTATAGGGGGTTATTTTTACATAGATTAAGTTTATTCAAGATTAAATAAATCAAATGATCAAATATATATGCATTGCGTATATTACAAAGGTAGGTTTTGTTTGGATAAAAAATAGTAAATTTGAGTAGAATGTGATATTACTGATAAACCGATTATAATCGGTAAAATCGCATCGAATACACCAACCGATTCAAACCGATTATCGATTATGATTCTAAACCGATTTCCCATCACTAGTGGTCAGAGCAATGGCTTGTCAGCTTCAATCCGCAAAAAACAGTTTCCATGCTTTTAAGTAAGAAAAAGTCCATTCATACACACCCTCCACTCTTCATGAACAATACACAGATATCAGAAGTCGACAAACACAAACACCTAGGTCTGATTATTAATAAAACATTAAATTGGGACGATCACATAGAAAACATAATACTTAAGGCATCCAAAAGACTTTATGTACTTCGCAAACTTAAATTCAGATTAGATAGATTCTCACTTCAAAAACTATATTTCTCATTCGTAAGGCCAATATTAGAATACGGGGACATTATTTGGGACGGTACAACACTACAACTTAAACAAAGGGTGGAACAAATTCATTTAGAAGCGGCACGGATCATCACTGGTGCAACTAAACTTACAAACATAGGTAAATTACTTGACGAAACAGGATGGGACACACTATCAAAAAGACGAGAAAAACATAAAATAATAACATTTCACAAAATATTTCATAAAGAATCGCCCACATACCTTCAGTCTCTTATTCCCCCTCGAGGAAATCAGATTCATTCTCATAATACTCGCGGACAAAATAATCTTAACACAGTTCTATGTAAAACCCAGCAATACAACAGATCCTTCCTTCCTTCTGTAATATCTTCTTGGAATAAAATTCGGAGTAATCCAAATCCACTGGTACTTAAATCCTTTTTGAATAAAGATATGATTAAGATTCCATCTTTTTATAATTGCGGCACTAGACGAAATCAAATTCTGCACACGCGCTTGAGACTAGGATGTAGTTCTTTATATGATCACCTATTTTCACGAAATCTTATTCCTACGCGTTACTGCGAATGCGGTCTCATCGAAACAACCAAACACTACTTGCTCCTTTGTAAAAAATATACACAAATTAGGGACAGAACTATACACACTTTACCATACACAGTTTCCATGAATCTACTTTTATTTGGCGATCCTAACTTAAGTGACGCTGAAAACGAAAACGTGTTTCTGACTGTACAAAAATTCATTCAAGAAACGAAAAGATTCCCATAACTTCATTTCATTACATAATTCTGATTTTAGAATGAGTTGACTCGTTCATTTTCTTTGTGTACCAACACAATTTTTCCGACATTTTCAATTCGATAATCTTTTTATTTATAGCTTAACCTCATATAGTATTCTACTCATAAAATGTACCTACTGATACTTGGAAAATATTATCATTTGTTTAAATATATATGTACATTAAATTTACTTGATCAATTGATATTAGTTCATCAGATTATCATTGCTCATCTTTGTTTATATTACAACAACAATGTCTTGCCATATTATTTTGTTGTTCTCTCTCTCTCTCTCTCTCTCTCTCTCTCTCTCTCTCTCTCTCTCTCTCTCTCTCTCTCTCTTAATTCACAATTTAAATTAAGCGTATATGTAAATGTCTGAATTATTAAGGTATTTCACGCATAGTCATTACTGTCCTAAGCAAATATTTGTTTATAGGAAAAGGATTTATATAAGTATCATACTTGTTTCCTAATCCTGCATGATCTTAATTGTACTTATATTACATAATGAAATTGAAATAAATACCAGTTTAAACTAAAGTACCATTGATGAGGAATTACTATCCGAAACACGTGTCTGGTGATAAAAATTGGTTTGAATTTTTATTCAAGAAGGTCACAAATTGGAACACTTCAATTTTCTTTGATGACGTCATCCTGGTCTCCATGGTGTCTCTGTTTATGCTTGACTATACTCTGTGATTTCATGTTTTTGTGCTTCGGTATGCATATTCGCGTTTGGTTGTCTCGGTTTGTGTTTTAGCGTTTGGGTGTTCGTTTTGTGTTTTGGCGTTTGGTTGTTTCGGTTTGTGTTAACTATGGCGTTTGGGTGTTTCGGTTTGTGTTTTGGCGTTTGGGTGTTTCGGTTTGTGTATTCGCGTTTGGGTGTTCGTTTTGTGTTTTTGCGTTTGGTTCTTTCAGTTTGTGTATTGGCGTTTGGTTGTTTCGGTTAGTGTTTTCGCGTTTGGCTGTTTCGGTTTGTGTTTTCGCGTTTGGTTGTTTCGGTTTGTGTTTTCGCGTTTGGTTGTTTCGGTTTGTGTTTTCGCGTTTGGTTGTTTCGGTTTGTGTTTTCGCGTTTGGGTGTTCGTTTTGTCTTTTCGCGTTTTGGTGTTTCGTTTCGTGTTTTCGCGTTTCGGTGTTTCGGTTTGTGTATTTGCTTTTGATTGTTTCCGTTTTTTCGCGTTTGGGTGTTTCTTTTTGTGTTTTGGCGTTTGGTTGTTTCGGTTTCTGTTTTCGCGCTTGGTTGTTTCAGTTTGTGTTTTGGCATTTGGGTGTTGGTTTTGTGTTTTGGCGATTGGGTGTTTCGGTTTTTGTTTTTGCGTTTGTGTGTTTCGGTTTGTGTATTCACTTTTGATTGTTTCAGTTTTTCACGTTTGTTTGTTTCGGTTTGTGTTTTCGCGTTTGGGTTTTTCGGTTTGTGTTTTCGCGTTTGGTTGTTTCGCTTTGTGTTTTTGTGCTTGGATGTTTCAGTTTGTGATTTGGCGTTTGGGTGTTCGTTTTGTGTTTTGGCGTTTGGGTGTTTCGGTTTGTGTTTTCGCGTTTGAGTGTTTCGGTTTGTGTATTCACTTTTGATTTTTTTTTTCGATTTTTCGCGTTTGGTTGTTTCGGTTTGTGTTTTCGCGCTTTTTGTGTTTCGGTTCGTGTTTCGCGTTTGGTTGTTTCGGTTTATGTTTTCGCGCTTGGATGTTTCTATTTGCGTTTTCGCATTTGGGTGTTCGGTTTGTGTTTTGGCGTTTGGGTGTTTTGGTTTGTGTTTCGCGTTTGGTTGTTACTATTTGCATTTTTGCATTTGGTTGTTCGTTTTGTGTTTTGGTGTTTCGGTTTGTGTTTTCGCGTTTGGGTGTTTTTTGTTTGTGTTTTGGCGTTAAGTTGTTTTGGTTTTTGTTTTGAGGCTACAATCAAGTCCTGCTGGAGATTCCCTGCTTTTTTTTTTTTTTTTTTTTTTTGGTTTTTTGTTTCTTTTTTAATGGCAATGGCTGTTTGTTTGTTTTGTGTCTGTTTTGTTTTTGTGTCTGTTTTGTTTTGTTTTTTAAGGTGGGGTCATATCCCACATAAGAGTCCCGTAGTACAAAGTGTAAGTTTGTAGCTATACTAAGCGTATCACAAGACGCTGTGGTTGGTTGACAAATTTTCTATTTCTCCCTCTTAGTATTTGCATATCAACTTCTTTGAAAAGTATACCAAGCAATGCTGCAAACATCTCTCGCTGTAAGGTCTGAAAAGTTTATTTGACACCTTTATGTTCCAGAGGTTGTCACCAAAGCCCTTTTATATAAAGATATCAAATAAACTATGCAGACCTTATAGCGAGGTCAAATGTCATGAATGAGCTAAAATATTGTTGCCGAGATCAGTGGCGGATTCAGTGGTGCGGAGGGGGTGTCCGCCATTTTGGCCCATTTTCAGTTAAAATCGGCAAAATTCGCTCCTTGACCTCCCGGCAAAGGGGGCACTGGATCCGCCACTGGAGATAAGTGATTTTCGTTTTCGCAGACACCTTTTCATATTCATTAATTTAGTATCTGTCATTAAAGCGTAAGTTCTAAAAATTTTGACAGATTACTAAATTTATTATTCAATCGGCGAAGACCAATGATAGACAAACAAATATGATAAATGTATGAATTAAGCATCATGATATATATTATCAATAAATGTTTAACAAGTTCACTGTCGAAGAGGAGCGATCAATCACAATCTGTGGTTACGATTAAATTATTTTTCTATGAGTTTATAGACAGTCCAAGGTGTAATTATCAATCCTGTACGGACATTCAACTTCAATGTTACCACTGTTCTTACATTGTAAATGCAATCAAATAATGACTCATTGTTACAACGTGCTGTTCCGTAAGGGGACATAACCCTGTAATGTTGCTTTGCGCATGTCACTGATTGACAGACGGTAAGATGTCGTAAAATCTTTTTGTCAAATATGATGACAGTCGTCTATTGATGGTCCGTTATGCCCTAACCACGTGACGTGAATCCGTAATTGGGCCCCTTCCGTCGCTTATTTCCCATTGTTTTCCTTTGACTTTAGACTTTTTTTCTAATATGGCCGCTAGTTACCAGAAATTCACTGTAGCAGTGTTAGTTTTGGTTTCTGTGATTCTGTACGTAAATTCCTTCATCATTGGAGCACCCCCGGACACTTGCGGCAACCCTACCACGTTTCACACGGAACCTTTAAATGATTCTCATGTTGGACAGTATCTACCACAAGACATAGACAAAGCACCATATAAACTCTTTGTTAATGCCAGGAGATATGAAAATTATACATTTGCGCGTCTGAAAGGAAAGGAGAAAAACGCAGTTAGAAGTAAGTTCGCTTTAAATCTTTTTCGTTCCTCTGAATTTCGTATGGATTTGCATCTTTTCTATGCGGATTAAATGTCGCAATCTTTATATATGATTATCAAAATATTAATCGAAAAAAAATGCCTTTTACTTTTTATCCAAGTACAATCCTAATTACAATAAAATACAATATGGCGATTTCGTGCCATTGCTCTTTCGGGTTTTTTACGGATTTTGAAGAAAAGATAGTTGATTTTCTAAGTTTATAAATCAAATGAAGGTTTAGGGCTTGTTATCGTGAGTATCAAACTCAAATTAGATATCTGAAGTTAAAAGATACCTTTGTATAGAATTTGTGGTTATAGCTTATCATCGCTTTGTCAACAAACAAAAACCGAACAACAAGACTGACGACTTTTTTACTAAAAAAAAAAAACGCTAATTTTCTACTAAATTAAATCAAGGAAATAATAATAATTCATATCATAATAACATTCGAAAATGTTCAAAACTGTCAAAAATAAAACTAGTATAAGTTAAACCATATTGTACTTATGAAACATATAAATCATATTACTTGTACATTTTGTATTTGTACGTCTGTTTGCACGTCTGTGGTTAATATCAAATTAAAATAAACATAGAAAGAATATAATGCGTGTCGTTGCACGTGAAAAAAAATATTATCTAGTGCAAAAATTGTACAAAATGTTCTTGTGTGATTAGAAGGACCATTAAGTCATTAATTAATCGAAATGACTCATAATAAGAAGGAAGTCTGCATAAAACATTGTAAACATAGGAAAGATCTGTTCCCCATGTTAGTGACGTCTGAGGATAAGTCTAAAAACCGAACACGTATAAAGACACGACAGACCCGAATCATGCTTAATTATCATGATGTCAAAGAAAAACAGAAGTTTTGTCATTTGCAATATACTGTATTTAATTATTTTCTGAACACTGGCAAGAGCGGATCTAGATAGGAGTTGGGAGTCAGCAAACCCCCCCCCCCCCCCGCCAAGAAATTGACACAAAATCTCTTTTTCCCCTAACTTACAATTTTTTTTTGGTCAAAATCCTAGACTGGAACCCCCCCCCCCCCCTTCCTGCGTCTTGGAAAAGTTTAGATCCGCCAATGAAATTTGTCATTTTCAATATAATTATTTTCTCAGCAATGTCATAATGAATATGAATTTTAATGTCAGTTAACGCGATCAAACCCTTGTAAAAGTGCCTGAATTAATTAATGTCTGATTAGAATTATCATTAGCCTTCATTTTATATTTTGCCTTCGGCGTAAATCTGGGAAGCAATGAATGATTTTTTTATGAAATATTTAATATAAACAGAGGATAGTTATAATTCTGATTGACGTTTGTAATCAATATAGACTAACTGATCACGATTATACTGATAGGCACATTGAAAGTAAATATGAAAGGTACATACGCCTCGAATAATAATCAAATTTTGAAAGAAATGATGACAAGTCTATGCAAGTTGAAATACTAGTCAAATTGTGAAAAATATGTAAAAGGAAAAAGTAAATTTGTTCTTAAAAAAGAAAAATATCATACATTCTAGCTTCAGAAAGCATTTCCAGAAATCACGTCACATGAGGTTGTACCCTACTGGTATGGCAGGACCCCCCCCCCCCCCCCCCAAAAAAAATCAAGGAAATTATTCTTTATCTGCGCATGATAGTCTTCCCCCTTTCTACCTGCCCTAATTTGCAGGTAAAATAAGCGTTTTTTGTCGACTTCAAATTTGGAGAGTGGCTGATCCTGATCTTCAGATCTTACTCTGGATTTATTTTTAAAAGTATTGCTAACTTCCTTGTTATTACGTTTGTGCCAATAGATATTGTCCATTGCCTAATGTTTCTGGATGCGCGTCTTGAAATCAGGCAGGTGACGAGCTGATTACGATGTTATAATGTACGTCTTTGAACATCTGTTTCATGTCATTTGAATTTTACATTGTCATCTTCCAATTCCTATATTTCTAAGAAAGTGTTATCTCGTTAAATGCGATACCTGTACGGCTTTTGTGTTTTCGTTGAAGGAGCTGGAATACTATGTTGATGGGACTCCTAGACGATCTATGATACTATAATCATGTCAGCGTAACTAAATTGAATATTCCCATTTGATATATACACTGGAAGTTACCTTTTGATTAAACTTTAATTTACATGTTTTGCAGAAGGGGTTCAGCCCCCCTCCTCGGAATTTGCCAATGCTTATTTTCAAGTTTTAACGTATATATTTTTCCAAAACACTTTGATGGACCTCCGACGGCTTGGAACCACCGCCCTCCCCCTTCCAAACTCGGAAAAATCACAGATGGAGGGGAAAGCCAAACTTCAAACTTCTACCAGCGATCGGTTACCTTAAAACCTTTCAGAAGGGAGCTCGACCGGGAAGTTTTTTTTTTTGGGGGGGGGGGGGGGGGGGGGGGGGGCTTTAACCCAACAACCCATCATTCTTATGAATTACTTTTTATAATATAAAATAAGTTTCACTTCTCTGAATCATTTTGGGTTGAAATACCATCAATACGAATTCATTATCCGAAACACGCATTTCCGGTGCTCAGAGTTTTTTTTTATGTGTAATAATTATATTTTTTCTATCTACGTATACGTAAGTCGCTATAAATATGGTCAGCTAAGACTTTTCAAACAAAACAAAAAGTCGAAAGTACCGAATTAAGAATTGAGTATTATCTTCAATATAATCTAATACACATTCAAAGGTCACCGAATTCATGCATTAGAACATTTTTTATGTAAATGGCAAAATCAATCTAAGAACCATATAACTTATACGTTTATTTTCATAAAGAAAATATAGCTCTTTCATGCCCACTTTTTTTTCATGGTTCAGTATTTTAGTACAGTACTAGTATTTCTTCCCAGTATTTTAGTACAGTACTAGTACATGTATTTCTTCCATTTTGTTTTGTCATCTATTTTCATACCTAATTATGTAACCAAAATATTACAAAATGTTGTAATACGTAATTTTCATTCGTAGATGCATTGTTCTGTCTTACAATTATGTGGTACATCAATTAACCCAATACTGACCTCATGTACATCTGTATAATGATATCTCATAAATGATGTACATCAATATATTCGCGTGCACATGTCTTGACAGAATCTGTTTCCCTGAGGGCATTGTTTTACATGAATCCACAAATATCAGATGATGGGGACTGAATTTTCCATTTAAGCCATCACGACACTACTTTTACTTCAATATATACAACATAGGTATTAGAAAATGTTGAGAAGTTCATCGCATTTCGAAAATCCTCAAACATTCCACAAACATTTCGAAGGTTTTACAATGGCCGTAAATGACTACTTTAGCTGAAACATTCGACTTTCACGAAACAACTTCTTACAGTGTATATATACCAAATAGAACAATCTTTGTTCTGTTGTTGTTTGAAAAGATCCAAAATGGCCACCAAAGTTTCTGATTTGTCGATATTTATAGTTGTCGATTTATAATCCATTACCGAAGCTTTACCGAATGTTACCGGAAGGAAATTCTCAAGGTTGTCCGGAAGTTAGCATGTTCTTACGAGCAATTTATTTATCTATTTATCTAGTCGTAAATTCCCCTCTACGTTCTCACTAGAACGTGCAGAGTGTTCCAACTCTTTACCTTCTAAAGGAAAGATCATTTAAGGGCATATGCGGCACCCTAAATTTTCAGTCTTCTCATCGAAGAGCTCCTCACACTTATCTTAAAACAATAATGTTAGTCATAGCATTATATTACCGACTTGACATGATGTTACATTACCTGTTTATTCCTACCTGATAACATGCAGTGCATTGTTTGTTTGTTTGTTTTGTTGTTGTTGTTGTTTTTTTTTTTTGTTTTTTTTTTTTTCAATATTTGTTTTTGTTTAAGATATTGATAAAGTCAAATTATGCTTCAATTATATAACATAAAGGTACTGAGTAATCTTTTGAAACGAAAACATGTCTAATTAACAGCTATTTGGAAATAGTCTGTATCAATTACTGACTTACAAGAAAGATAACTCCAGTTTGTATAATGAAATATTTGAAAGTGAATTTTTTTATGTCATTTTACACAAAGGTATATGCCGGAAGGTTTCAATTTCTTCGCTTCAATCAATTAGCAGTATATCCAATATATTGTATTACAAGTTTGAAAGAAAATCATACAACAATAAAAAAAGATATAGAGAAATATTTTGAATTTACCATAGATGGCAATGGAAAATGTCTGCATCAGTCACTTTGGGAAGTACGCAGAACTTCAATTTTTCCTATGGTAACCATATCAAGTGTTACTACTTATCACTTTTACATACAATAAGATGAAACTGATTCGAATCTAAAGAATATCTACCCTAAAAGTGAATAAACCGTATAATTATGTCCTTAATGCACCAGACACGTGTTTCGGATTCTTAGTTAAGGTGAAAAGCTAGAAATTATGTACTTCCATATCTTACATATTTTAAGATATTTTGTACTTTTTAAATAATTCATTCAACTTGCCATGGAAATGTATGGCCCCGAACATTGCCGAAATCGTGCGTCTTCGGCCAACTTCGTGGTATTTACCTTTTCTGTTATTATAACAACCGGACGTAGAATTATATACCGCTAGTGCCTGATTTTCAGACACAACCAAACGTTTATTTTAGTATCGCCCTCTAGTTTTATTTTTTGAATATCAATTTATGCATTTTGCAAAGAGTGCGAGGCCGCCTCCAAATATCATGTACGGTCGATTCAATAGATAGTTTTAAACTAAATACTATGTCCAAAATAGCATTGGAGGAACGGGGCTAGGGTGTGAACTTCCTTTAATTCCGATGATTTTTTGGACGAAATGACAAGTTTCCGAAATAGCAAAATAACATATGATGTCAAATTGATAAAGTGTGAAATCAAAGCATCTTTCAGGCGACAGAACTGGAAAGAAGTAATTATTACACTTAAAATATTCAATCACGGTGAACAAGTTTAACTTTTGCACACTGCAAAAAGACACGTGTTTCGGATAGCAAATCCTCATCACTGGTACATGTACTTAATTAAATGCCGAAGTGATTTTCAGACACAACCAAATGTATATTTTAGTCAAGTATTCTAAAAAAGTGTCTTGATTGTGCTCATAACCCCATTCGTCAACCAAAGACTCTAATTAGCTGACACTGAATCTTGGCCGAACCAGATTTTTTCCAGGGATTAGGATAAGGGCGGGGTGGGTCCACTTTGTTAGTGGAATGCCAGCTTATGCTTTTGAAAAGAAATGTGCGTGAAAATTTGGAAAATATGGGGTCTTTTGCTAATTCCGGGGTTGGGATGGGGGTATGAGTTCCTGACCTCCACATCCCCCCCCTTCCATTTCTAGATTCGCGCTTACTACTGTATAGGACTACGAAGTTTTCTTTTCATAATCAGGGTCACTCGGACTCTTGTTTCTCGCTTCTTTTCGTCATTTGAAACAAAGAATCTGTATGACCCAGACAGTTTCTTTTTCTAGACTTATAAGACATATTGGTCAATCTCATAACTCATTTAATTATTATTTCTTAATCTGCCTGGGACATTTTAATCACGATGCATGTACATATTACACATTATCTCTGTAAAGTATGATTGATAAGTATGAAACTGTTCTTGTGGTGTCGCCATCTACATTTGCTTCTAGAACTTTGATTTAGAAGATGAGTAGGGTGACGTATATCTGATCCCAGGTCAATTCGCTTCACTTGATACTCGAACCTAATGACATGTTATTAACATTTCTTTTGATGAAAAACCTGAATTTGTGATATAGACCACGGATGTCTCATTATACTTAAACACGCTAACTCACGGTATTTTTTTTCAAAAATAAAAACCGCATAATTTGTGTTCTTAATTCTTAGGATTATTAGATCTAATACCGGTAGTTTATTTTTTTTATCTAAATCCGGAAAAGATACATCTGAGATCTGTTTCCATGAGCTGAAACGTTTTAGTGACAAGGTAAATTAATATTATTTTTGGCGATTAACAATCAATGTCATTTTTGTGTTCGATTATAACAATGAAAAGTTCCAAGTAATATTATTCCATACAGAAGATTTGCCTGTTTACATGGTTCTACCAAAAAATCACAGACCTATTCCTTTATATCTGGCGACGAGATTCTTCTCAATCATATTGGTTTTTTTTTTCAAATAGTGAGAGGACCATAGTCGATATGATTTTTCCTTGTTAACGTGGTAAACTGAGTTATTCCGGCGACACATTAGCGGAACAAACAACTATAGAAATTCGACGTTATAGTGACATCGCTTTAGAATCAAGGAATTCGAGTTAAAGCAAACTGAAATTAATTGAGAGCCCATTTAGAGCTTGTAAGTATATTTCCGGGATAATAAACAATATATCTGAGAAAAAGGTTAAAAAAAGATTGACAAAAATCACCACGCGTGATGCAAAGAAGACTAGTAGGTGTATAAGTTATGCGGTCAACTAATAAATCAGTTAGCCATATACACAAAAACTAGCAGCTATGTAATTACATGTTTTGATTGGGGACAATAGTAGGAGACGTCATTTCATCCCAAACGTGTCCGGAACAGGTTTATGATTTTATTTACGACAAAGTTATGGAGCTAGCGGGTTTGGATGGTTGTCATGAGGAATATTTCTATTGTCATAAGTGATCAATCAAGAGATTATTTTCCTCTGGACAGGAGGAAGGACAACTTGTATACATAAATACTTCATTCAACGGAACTGATTTTTTTTTCAAATTTCATTTAAATTTCGCTGCCAATCAAGCGGTAACGTTATAAAAAAAAGGGAAAATGCAAATTGTGAAATCCACTCGCCTAGGAGGAATTATTTGTGTATTGTTTTGTTGTGTGTTTTTGTGTTTGACTGGTGTGAATGGATACCCGTATGGCGCCCCGGAAAACTCCTGTAACGACCCGGCTCCCATACATCAAAGACGATTGAACTCTACTCATGTTGGGATATATTTTCCTCAAGACATGTCCACCAGTCGATATAGCTTACTTACATCTTCATCGCGTTATATTAACGGAATGATGATACGGGGTAAGTGTGCCTAAATGTGTCAGGATATGCTTGACGTGCATGTACACGACGTGCTTTTTACCGATATGTCTTCAAATCGAATCTTCCAATTATACAGGGAATCTTGGGACTTTCCGACATTTAAAACATGGCGACTTAGAAGCAAGGGGAGGCAAATTGCAACAATAATCGTCAAACTTGCCAAAGCCTGAAATACGCCTGTATTACATAACTTTAATCGGTACAAAAGTCATTAAGATTCATGTTGAAAAGTTGTCAGTTTCTATCTCAGTTTGATCTATTTATATCTTTTCGGTTATTCGTTTATTTTAATAAGATGTCTCCCTTTGATCTTGTATTGAGAGAGCAACTTGAAAACTCTATGCACTGATTTCATTATCTACCAACTACTAGTAGGTATGTGTATTATAAAGTTACATGTACTTGTTTCATATTTCATGATTGTCTCCAGAATTTTGTGGCGGGGGAGTGACCGGATGTCATTTGATGTTCATGTAAAATCAAGTGTTTCAAAAATACTTACAGACGAAACCAAAAAAAGAGAGAGAGGAACAATATACAACGTCACAATGTTCTTTCAAATTCAAACAAAACTGTGAAATTTTGAGAAAGAAAACAAACAATTTTCTAAATCGGCTTGTCGTCTGCGTCTTCGCCGCCATGTTGCTTGTACCATGGTTACACAAGGAAATGTTTACATAAGGTTTACATCGCTTTGTTCTTCTTTTTATGACCGAAAATGACAATGCAGTACATGAGATACAATGATGAAGGACGTGTTACCGACATTTATTACCGGTGGTCAGCAGGTATAGCTTACACAAACACGATCAAACATTGAAATATTCCTGTGTTCTTCACTTTGAAAACCACATTTTTGTCTCAAAATGGCTACATTCTATTTTTAGATAAAAAATGAAACACAAACACTCAAAATACACAAATTTTCTATCCTTGGCTTTTATCACGTGTAAAAACGACAAATTAAATGTATATATACTAGTTAGTATGTGACCTAAGTGAAAACTATAACTTTGTTTCTAACACGTTCAAGCTTGACTAAATGAATCCCTGAATACATGATGGGCCGAAATACCAATACTATTAGTATGGACAACAAACAAATAACATGATCGCCATATATAAATCGTTATCAAAATTTAATTCAAAAAAAGATTTTAGCTTTTATTTCACATGAATGACTGAAATTTAACTAACTCATCGGAATACTTAGTACATGTATATCTGCAAGCTAAGGAAATCGTGCAAAACTTGATTGACAGCCCGGTCCTCTTTGTACGGGATTTGAGAGTCCTTCTCGAGAGTGATGTATGCGCAGCTGCAGTATCTACAGCCTTCCCACTTTGATAAGCCAAAATAAAACGATCATGCATTTTCAAATGTTATGTTCGTTGCCGAGCTGAGCATAATACCGTAGTCAATACTTTAAACTTAGAAGTCATTTTTATGACTTCATTTGTTTCTTCTTATTTAGGTCATGTTGTTCATTCTCATCTAGATCATATTATTTATTCTCATATAGGTCATGTAGAATAAGTTTACTCTCATATGTGTTGTTTTTTCTCATTTAGAAATTTGTTTCATGTTGTTTAATTCACATTTCAGTTACTCTCAGGGCTGCACCAGGAGATTATTTTAAGGGATTTTTCATTCAAGCCACAAAATCAAACTATTCCCTGGACCGACCAGACAGGCCGGCTTACGGAACCTTCCGTCCGGTTGACCAGAACTCAGCACCTCGTTCTTGTCGTGCGGCTGTCGGCGTCGTCGGCGGGATCACACATACGGGTAACACCAACAAAACGGAAGTGTCTGTTGATTGGATACCGCCAGTCGGGTGTAACTTAGGGGATGTCCAGTTTGTGTAAGTGTTCGATTTTTAACTTATTTTACCTAAGCTATTCTGGTCGTTCTGAATGGTCGTCAGTATTTTGATTTCTGCATTTCAAACGACGCTCCTAGACATAGATTTAGTAATCATTACAAAAGCGCTTCAAGGAAAATTCTTTCATATGTTGTGAAGTGAGCAATTTGATCAAGTTTCACAAAGAAACTTACGAAAAATTTCAGGAATTTTCGTAACTTTTGATAGCTTAGTTCTTCTTTAAAAATAAAAATATCGATATTTTGTTTCTGATTTTTAGATGAAGTATGTAGAAAACATGGTGCAAATTAAACGGAAAATCTTTTGAATGTTTTATCAAATGAAGAAAGCTACGAAAATTCCAGGGTTTTTTTTCGTAAGAACTTTTGAGAAACTGGGCACAGCAGCAAGTTTCTCAAAAATTCGTATGAAATATTTCAAGAATCTTTGAAACCTTTGTCATTATAAAAAGGTTCAAACGTGTTTCCATTTAAATTGTTTCATGTTTTCTTATAATATCATCTCTCAATATTTACAAATGAAAAATTCAGCCAGAAAACATCTTTAGCTTAGTTTATATGAAAAACTACGCGATCAAAAGTAAAAAAAAAAATCCTGAAAATTTTCAAAAGAATTTTTTTGTGAAAGTTGGTCAAATGTCTGTTTTTAGTTACTATTGTGGTAGGTTACAATATTGATACTTAATTGATACTTGGGCTATTGCTTTTAAAAGATATCTATATATGTACGCATATATGTAACTCACGTCATATATTTTTTTATTCAGTGCCACAGTTGTAAGGGGATACAGTGAGTACTGGGTGGATATTAGATCAGATGTAATCCAGCCATCAGGATTTGGTAAGGATTTTAAGAGAAAAACATTTAATTTAATAGAAAAAAGCAAATTATTTAGTTTGAACATCTTTTCACGCACATACCAAAATCTATAGGAAACAACAACATTCAAAATTCAAACCTTCAAAGAAAGTGTTGATGGAAACACTTTATTTTCGCCAGATGGCTTATTATTAGAATTTCCGGGGGGGGGGGGATTCAAATATCTATAATCTTTGAATACCTCTAGAGGATCACGGATTCATTGACATGGACAATATTTCTTTACTAAGAATTATCACAAAATTTGAAAGAAAAGAGCTCACCCATTGTGAATTTGTCGTCCTTACACATTAATTACCCATAATTCTAAGCATCCCGCAATTTTGAACGGTTTGCATACGGACGAACGATAACTCTTTGGAAGAAAATGATCTTCCTACACCGTGAGCCTTACCATTTAATAATGTGTTTCTTTTCCAGTACGAAGAAGTCTGCTTTGTGAATTGTACGTGGATCCATATAACAGACGATTACAGAGACGTGTTTTACAAGCATTGCGTGAATTGAGGAGACGTCAGAGGCAACGCGGGCCAAGAAGGGGTTAATTAAAGTCTGTTGTCAACAGAAGACATTGGTTACAAGCTAATCACTATCTGTCGCACGGAGTTCAAATCAACTTTCATGATAATGAACAGATTTTTTTAAATGCAAAAGTCAATGATTTGTTGGTTTCTTTCACCACAGTTTTTTGTAGAATTTTTTTTTTTTTTTTTTTTTTGGAATATTTTGAAGTGTATTTGTAATTCCTCTTTTTCTAACTCCGTGTTGACGATTAATATTTCTTCTCACTCTTTTTATCTCTTTTTTCTGCGTCCTTAAATTACTTTTAAATCGTAGGGGAACTTACTGTTTCCTAAAGTGCTTTGAAAAAGCAGAATTATGTATGCACGATATAAAAACTAACTTTGACTGATTAAATTCACTAGCGAATTAAATAACGAACATTTATTCGAATAAATAGATAGTAATAAATTTCACAATAAAGTGATTTTTGAAGTCAGTTATAAGTGAACACTGTATTTTCGAATATTTGATATATACGCGAAGTGAATTTATGCGTACATAACAAAAAGTAAGAGAAAAAATACCAAATTGAAAACAAAAAATCGCCATTCATAGTGATGTATGTACATGATTCGACATTAGATTTTGATTACAGCTCTGACTATCGGGAAATGTCTACTTTTAAATGAAATACAAAATATATTACTAACTTAATTAGATGGATAAACTTTCTGAAATCGATGTTAAACAATAAAATCTTATTGAAATGAGAATTGCAACGCCTAATGTTGACCTTGTTAAATTATCTTTACGCGTGTTATCTTTGAAAAAAATGAACTCATTAAAATTAGAGACAGACCGTCATTCTTTTTACCCTTAAGTCAATTGTATCTTACACTCGATGAAGGTTTTATGTCATACTTAATTTTTGTAAACGATATTTTAAGTGATATCTATTAAAAGTTTTAATTACAATGAAAAAGGCAAAATTAAAGTGATTTTGTTCATATTATATTCAAAAGTATCTTGTCCATTAAGAGCTGAAATTGTTTTGTATTCTTGTCATAAAATGTTATAAATTATTTTTATATAAATCCCGCGTCCAATCTAATTGGTTGAATGCCATGTACTTTACTGCTTGGAGAATTTTCGCCCCTTTTAACATATTGGCCATTCGACTGGAAATCGAATTAAAACGATATAAAATTGTATTCATACTTTGCGAATGAAAATTCAAAGATTCGGCGAAACTACTTATCATAAGACCAAGCCAAATAAAATGCTGTTTACGGTGATACATCTCATATAAAATACTTGAAGGGTGATCAAAGGATGAGATAAGATGGGAAATCTCATATCGTTTTCTTATAAATTGTATCTGAGACTTGACACATCACTTGGTTGATGATAAGCTCATGGGCGGATCTAGAAATTTAAGGGGGGTCCAAGCTGTCATGGGGTCTTTGGTTTTGAAAATTATAAATAAAAAGTGGAGAAATCTGCATTTTTGGCAAAGTCCAGTAGGAGAGTCTTGAACCCTCCCCTCATCCCCTCTAGATCCGCCCTTGAAGCTAACGAACGTATATCAACACCAAAGTGAAAAATGACTCAATTTATTATCTTTAGGACTTTGAAATCATTTAATCTAAGTTCGCCTACGTTTCATACCTCTTGGTAGATCTTATTGTTATTTATTAGCGTTCATGCTTTTTTTAATTAAGACAAACATATCTTTTATAAAGATTATATATTATTGTTTAGATCGAACAATATCAATCAAGGGAAATGAAACATATATGTCCAGGCATGCAACTTGCATATTGCTGAATAAAGGAGGTTCGAAGGTAGATAGTGTTTGTTTTATATTTATTTCAAACAATGATTTCAAATGTCTCTATGGATTTCAATGTCAGAACCATGAGATCGGAGTCTAAATGACGACTCGAAGCCAACCAGGGAGGAAAACAAACAAGCATATAAAATAAGTCTCATTAAAGTCGCATTATTTAAGAAATGAATCTTATATTTTTTCTGTTGATGCAGGTATCACGAGAAAAATTGGACAGAAAACTGCATCAAAGCGCGTAGCGCATTGATGCAAAAGTTTTCTGTCCATTTTTTCGGGTGATATCTGCATCAACAGAAAAAATATAAGATTCATTTCTTATTATTTAATTATCATCTTTTTATGGAAAACGGACTGTTTTCTTGGATCTAAAAACAATCAATCACCGCACTATATTACGTTAGTCGGAGGCTTTCGCAGTGATACGTCTGTCAAAACAAGTTAAGCAGCCGCCATGATTCAAACAGCGAACGATCTTCTCTCTATATCGTTGGAATAAGGACCAGTTTGAGCAAATTCTACATGCACTGTTAATTTTTGAGTAAGTAGAAAAGAAATGGTACCCTTGAAATGATAAGCAAACATCAACAAATTGTATTTTCACAAACGAGTTCATTCGTGTTTGAGGGAACCCCCAGTTCAAAAAATAGTGCTATAAATAGACTTCCGTGAAAAATTGTGTTGATTGATGTATCAACAAAATTTCTCAGCCAATCAGAATCTTCCTTTCTTGAAAATGACAATGGAAATTAAATAATATGAATATTATTAGTTATACAGTGTTTTACACTGGGGGGGGGGATACAGGCTTCGTCTCGCCCAATACAACTTTTTTCATCGACCCAATATATTTTTGTATCTCCCCTGTAAAATACTGCATAACGAATTTATCCCGCTGATGGCTTTTGGTTTGTGTATGTTACGTCAACATATTTTAAAGCATTTTGGTGACGTCAAAAGCATTAAGCGTCTTAGCAGAAGCAGGATATTAAAATAATATCCTGTTAGTAAAATAATACAACATAGTATTTGGTTCTTCTCGACCAATCAGATTGCAAGAAATTTGCCAGAGGCGGGATAAGACATAATACATATGACAGGCCTTAAAACTTACAATTAGATGACGTAAACGCCTATCAGTTATTCAGTCGAGAAGGCAATGTAAAATCATTAGAATTTTGATTGGAACGGTTGCGAATCTCGGATTAAATTACATTCTGAAATGAGACCAGGTGCCCCGGAGAGTCAGCGTCTTCTGAGTGGCTTCTCAACAAACAGACAGACGGAGAGAGGAGTGATGCTCTATTGTGAGTGCTGTTGAGATTGTCGTCAGGATCTCCCTTGTCTCATTTTAATGGAAAAGGAGGGGATTTTTACAACAAGACTCGATTGTAACACCCTCAGCAAAAAAAAATGAAAAACCGAAACCTACTAATACAAAACACAGAGTTGGCAATCACAACAAGGGACACCAAAGGCTTAAGGACGACCTTACATCAAAGAAGATACCAGTATCTAACTTTAAACCAACGAGACCAATGGACAATCGGTTCCGATCTAGAATAGGACGGCGATATATATTGTTTCGTAAAGATAAAGAATCACATTTTCTTTATAAATCATTCTTTGCAAGCATTAAAAGGGAAAAATCAGCATGTCTGTCCATGGACCGAGAACAATATCAAAATTGACCTTTACTCGGACTTCCTCCAAGCTGAACCACATATCAAACAAAATGCCGGTAATCCAAAATGCCCATGAAGGATGAACATGATTCACTTTAAAAAGGAAATATCTTGTAATAAGGGAACATTCTCCAAGAGCATTTATGTCATTTCTCCAGTCGATAAAGCAGCATAATTACATATTTAGATGCGACAAGGAAATCTATAACATTAACTTTATAGCTGGAGTATGGACTGCAGTTTCAATCTAACCATGTAAGTTTAAAATTTCCATGAAACCTTAAACAAAACCGCACACAAAAGTGAATATTTTGATATAACTGTTGCAAAAAAAGACACTTTTATAAATAGCGGTCCGACCCAAACCCGCGACCTAGTTCAAGGCTAGTATGGTAACCAATGCGCCACGACACACTTACTGAAACAGCGTGAAAAAAAAATAAACCTTCACCAACGTAAATACCACAACGGAAGATGATCAAAAAAGGAGGGGATCACCAACAACAATCGGTTGCAGCACCCAGGACAAAACCAAAAAAAGCACCCAATGCAAAAACACAGAGCACACACCCACAGAAAGAGACGTAAAAGGGACAAGGATCGCCAACACAAGGTATACGAAATACAGTCCGTACTCTGTCGGCTGTAGCGAGTTTATGTATGTGATCACCCGAGGAGTCCGACTGAAATTCAGAGAGGACAGGTGGTCGGGGTCCCGTCATCTCTAAAAGATTTGGACATAGCCCGTCATGGAGTCCTGTCGTCACAGTGAGTCAGAGTGCAATTCTAATGAATATGCTGGTACAAGGCTGTAGATTGGTCTAGTAGCAAGCCAAGTGTCCTTCTGGTGACATAAGGATCATATCAGCGGTATAAAAGGCGTTTGCTGAGCATCAAACGCTTTTTATACCGTTGAATCTTTTAGGTCAAGGTTTTCGCTTTCACAAACTAGTAAAGATTTTCTGGAAATTTTGCAAATCTTATTGTCAACTTCTTTTGAAATTTGGATCCATACAAGCAACATAGTATATTACTTTGGGTATTTACAACCTGCAAGTTTATGGTGACATAATTTACAAAATAGGAAGGACCAAAGGTAGACAAAATTACCATCGAAAATGTGTTTTAAATCTTTGGCTTGGACACTAAGTAGTTCAGATGTTTAACCTCTTCAAGTTAAATAGCATCATTTAAGAACAGATAAATTTGCAGCATGAACCAGATAGACTTTGAATTGAATTCCAAGAATCCGCAAACTGCCCCAAGACAATATTTAATTGATGGGTCGTCTAAATGCTCTCCTTAATATGTTCATGATTCAATTAAATGAAAACTGTTCAGAATCAATCTTCTCCAGAGGCGGTTTATCATCAAAATGCGGATAGTAAAGAATCAATCTACTCCAGAGGCGGTTATCATCAAAATGCGGATAGTAAAGAATCAATCTACTCTAGAGGCGGTTATCATCAAAATGCGGATAGTAAAGAATCAATCTACTCTAGAGGCGGTTATCATCAAAATGCGGATAGTAAAAAATCAAAACTCTACAAGAATAAATGAAAGTATGTGTTCGATCAAATCACATGACTTTTTCGACTCCTTACAAGACGACATTGAAAGAAAGACCTTCCAAATTTATTTCCTATCACCAGCAAAATGACAATAGCTAATCCAAATTCATTGTTGTTGTAAAATTTTGTAAGGGGGAGATTCTTATTCTAGTGTATGTAATAAATTATACACAAGGGAAGACGTAATCAAAAGTTGACCTGTGTAATGGATAACAAATTAGTAGTGTTAGTAGGAAGTGTTTATCAGCAAATTGTGGGGATTCCAGTCGATGATGAGAGTTTATTTTGTTACATTTGAATATTAAACGTCAACAACAGAATGATTAATTCATGATGTATTGAATCATTGAAGTACATGTACTTTGAAAATTTTATAAGAACTATAAAGAATTAATTACTTGAAAAAAATATTTAATATTGTAGAAATCATATTTAATTTGCAAAATACTTCATCATTTCTATTTTGTTTTGTTTTATGACTATGGGCTCAAAACCTACCCTGAGCGTGTCCATGTGTGAAGGCAATAAGGTGAACATTATGTGAATAGGTGTGTTCGGGAGGCAGACAGATGAGGAGGCGTGAGCGTATTGGTGTAGAGGGTGGCATTTCCGTTCCACATCGTCTACCTTTTATCGTCATTCATTCTTCTTTCACGGTGCAATGCTACTTCAATGAGGTTCTGCGACAAGCAGTTGTCCCTTTTTTGCTGTTCATCGTTATGTCACACAGTCTCAGCAGGAAAATGCACGGCCTCTGTCCGTTTAACGACGACCTTCATGCGTCAACAGCGTATCGACACGCTTCCGTGAACTGCATATTCACCGTAACACGAGTACAATCAAACATTTTAGGGACCAGTTAGAAAAAGCCGTAAGACAACGTCATTCGCAGTTGGAAGCAGCATTGCAGGCAGATAGAGAAACATCCCTTAAGTCAGTATACATTCTGCCTAGATGCTGTACGTGTGTTGCTTCAGGCGGAGGACACATAAGATACTGAATTGTGAATTTTTATTTTAGTGGTGATCTTCATTTTCATTATTGTTATTATCATGCACCAGACACGTTTAAGTTAATTCACATCTTCATTAAGCATTGCGTTTTCATTGATTGTGACTATGTTTTAAGGTCCCTACCCTCACGCTCTATTTTTCTGATACGTTTTGGAGTTATGTCTCTTCAAGTATTGTTACCGTATTTATAATTTATAATTGAAATACCCTAATGCACGGAGATAGGGAAATTTTGCGTGTCGGCAGTGTTCCTCAATAATGTGCATTTGTTAAATTATAAATGTATAATATGCATGAGGGATGTTTCGATCAAATAGGTTGTTTTGATATAGTGAAGTTCTAGTGTACATGCATCTACTCATGAACAATGAATCAACGAAATTTGATAATCACTGATAATAACACATTTGTCCACGTCACATATATAATGAGTATGACGATGTACATTATCGCCTTTGATGATACCCCAGTGTTCTTCCTACCTGATACCACGTGAAGCAACTTACAGTCTCAGGGATTTTTTTAAATTTAGGTACTAAATCTTTTTTTAATTTAGGTATTTTTCATATCTAGAGTCATATTCTTCAAACGATGTATGAGGATTAAGGATTATCTTTTAATCGCCTTGAGTCAAACGTCTTTCAGCTCAAAACTTAAGTCTTTTGTCCGAATACCATATATTCGCTATCAGAAACAACGTGCTTATATAGCTGATCACTGTCGAGGGTTAATTATCCGAAACGTGCATGTCTGGTCCACGCTGCAAATTTATCTGTTCTCAAATGATGCTCTTGAATTTGAAAACGTTTAACACATTAGCATAGCTCTGTCCTAAGATGACTCTTTGGCATACATTTTAAGTCATTTTAGAATTTCGCTCATCTTACTCTATTAAGATTTCTCTCTCCTTCGGTCTCGAGCATTACTGATGGTACATAGTTTTTTGAAATGCACATATTATGCACTAAATAATTACGATAGAACATTATATTTCAATATGAAAATTAGGATGTATTTAATGCAATATTTCTTCCAATATGTAATATAGCAGGTTCTCGTAAAGGTAATCATATTAAATGTTCCGAGTTGGTCCAGTCCTATAGATAGCCCATCTTTCACTTTGTTTTGTATTGCGTATTTGTTTTGAGTTTTCTTGTTTTCCATTTGGTTGTATTGTACTTGGACTTTCTTCTATATATTCTATATATTCACAGAATATGCCTTTGTTTGTTTATTCCAAAATATGTTATCTGTGACAGCTTCAGATGCTGACAAAAACTGGTATAAATGTACCCTTGGTTTAGTACTTTATTTGTAAGTCGCTTTGCCTCAGAACGAAATCGTTGAAGTTTCAGCTTCCTTTGTTCGCAACTGTTTCAATGGAATGCGTATCAATTGCGATATGAATAATATAAGAATGAAGGAATGTTAAGTACTACTCAGTAAAGAGAAATGTGTAATATGGTTGTTAAAACATCCAAGTTTGTCAAATTTGTCATTTGTTCCCCGTGACTTGATGTTTAGAAGTGTATTAATTACTTCTTTTCAGCTCTGTTGCCTGAAAGAAGCTTTGTTTTTGCCCTTCATCGATTTGACATCATAAATATTACTTTGCTATTTCGAAAACTTGTCATTCCATTAAAAACTATCATCGAAATTAAGGGAGGTTAATATCTGAGCACCACCCTCCAATGCTGTTTTGAACACATGTTTTATTTGGATATGCTACTGAATCGATCCTACAGGAAATTTGGAGTCGCTGTAAAGTAAATGTACAAATCTAAATTCAAAAAATAAAAGAGGGCGCTAGTGAAATGAATTTTGGTTTCTCCGCTGGAGGCATCACTGATGAGAATTAAATATTCGAAACACGTGTCTGGTGCAGAAAATTGGTTTGAAATTTTCTTCATGAAAGTATAGAGTTGGGACCCTTCCGTATCATCATATATTGTATATAAGGCATATATACCATTTTCGTCAAAACATAACATGAGATCCTGAATTATGAAGTGTATTTATCAGTGGTCTCTTTTACCTCTAGTTCACACGCATTGTGCTATGGCCATGATGGTAATCCGATTGATACGTTAAATTCCATCTTTATGGATGTCTCTAATATAAAATATCTTCCAATGTGTTGTGTGTCGAGTCTTATGATAAAACAAATTGAAGTTAGGATTCAAATATTTTATTCATTTAGACATAGTGTTTGTTCATTATACATGTATTATGAAGAAACATGACAATAAAATGTGTCTCCAGTAAAAAGCACTCTACAGCGAACATTAAAGAATAAATTATACAATTATATATTTAAATCTATAAATTACAATAGAATCCAATCTACAATTGTCATATATCTTAAAATAGAAAAAAAATTATAAATCATAATAGAATGAAATCATATATTTAAATAAAGAAGTAAATTTTTGGACATAATGATTTTCACACTCTTGTCTATATTACATTGTTTAGATTGAGGATCACTGACGAGGGTTCAGTACCCGAAACGTGCATATCTGGTTCATGCTGCAAAATCTGTACTGAAATGATGCTATTGAGTTTGAAGACATTTAACAACAAACTGAAATACAATTATATACTTCAATCTATAAATCACGATAGAATACAATCACATACTAGTATTTGAATATAGAAATCACAATAGAATACAATCATATATTTTAATATACCGGTAGAAATAGAAACCAACAATATCTTTACACAGGTATAAACGCCCTTAAGGCACTTTTGGCGCCATAATAAAAAAAACATTGTTTGAAAATAACATTCTTAATGAGTTAAAGAAGATCCTGACGATAATCTCAACAGCACTCACAATAGAGCACAAAAATTGAGCATCGGCGGACCCGTAGCAAGCTAGTGGTGAGACAAGGTGCCCGGGAGGAGTAAGCAGTAAATAAATAACGTTTGAAGAATAGAGTTGTACTTGATGTGGATTTGGAAAGAAAAAGGTATGTACACGGGACAAGAACGCCAGGATCAAGCATGAAATGTTCGACAAACTTTTCGTACATATCAGTACAAAAAGCCAATAACGATTCGGGTTTTTTTTTTCGAAATACAGAGTTACTTCCCATTTGTGCAGGTATCTGACGTCAATGTATTGTGACGTCATCGAATTTGATGGAAATCAGCATGTAATACGCAAGATCGCAAATACAGCGCGTGCAGCGTGTCCGTTCTGATTTTTGATTTAGTCACCTACCTAATCCATTGTTCAAAACTTAGGCAACTTTTCAGCCCAAGTAAAGTGATGACGCCATAACAATGGAGAACAATCGAAGAGTGCGCGAAAACATTTGTATAATCTTGGTTA
This sequence comes from Pinctada fucata, assembly GCA_028142955.1. Lineage (NCBI taxonomy): Eukaryota > Metazoa > Mollusca > Bivalvia > Pterioida > Pteriidae > Pinctada > Pinctada fucata. Next base: position 29,503,642 of record AP027112.1, on the reverse strand, counting down.
GAAGTATTTGCGATCTTCCGTATTCAGAGAAACAGTTTTACAAATATGACGTTTTCAAAGGAATTTAATTACGTGGCAATGCTTTTACGTCAGATACCTGCACAAATCGAACATTGGCTTGTCAACTCGAAAAGATGGAATTGCAATAAAATAAAGTACAAAAAGTACATTGAATCATAATCAAAATTATTTTCATACCACACTTTTTCAGTCATTCATATCATACTTACATCTTGATTTTTCACATGTCATATCACGTTTTTGACTAGTTTCTCTAATCTGGGACATACATACTTTTGTTCAGTTTGTTTTTCACAAAAATGTATAAATCGCCTTATTTTGCAGCTTTCGTTGTTGATTATTTTCAACTTCTTTTACTTAGCAGCGCCTTCTATTGTTTCGCTCGATTTCGAGGGGTAAACAAGGAACATTTCGATAACTTTCCTTTCACGACTGTACGATTATCCATTATATTTTCCACGATCTTTCTTTGCTGGATAGCAAAACGTCGAAGATCCGGACTCTGGCATTCTAAAAAATCCCAACAAGAAAGTCCTCGGGAATTCTTGGCATTTAAATTCGCGCCATTTTCAATGATGCTCTGAATCAGTTTGGCCTTTCGTCTTTTCTCGGTACGATCCGTCTTTAACATACAGGCTAACATCAGCACAGTGCATCCATCCTCTCGTGAAGCATTGGTGTCTGCACCACCTTCTATCAAAATCCTACTCAACCGAAACTTTCCCTTTGATACGGCATCCAGCAAATCATTTGAAGACATGTCGGCTGCTTTTTATGTTTCTTTCTTTTCAATGAAGATAGTTGCAACTTCAAATGTGGCTCCTGGTTTTCCTCTCGCTTTCCTTTTCAGTGGACCTTTACTCAATGCCGCTGGTTAGAGTATGGACAAAACGAGAATTTGAAATCGGTGCATTCCTCTGTACAGTCTCCAACTGAAACTGTTGGTGAATCTATAGACCAATGCTTAGATTTAACTACAGCATATTGGAAGATATAATGACTGAACACTGCGTGATGAAACAACAAAGAAAATGGAGAGGTTGACGCTCTTTTATACGTTAAATGTTATTTGCCTCTGAGGTGCTAAAAACCATTCAGCTCCAAGGACACGAGGAGGATACATTGATGCTGTGAGCAAATTATCTGGTGGGTGGTAGAGTCGTGATATGATTAGGTATAATTAGTGTGAATTATAAAACTCTCAATGGAATGGATCAAGGCATCCATTTGCAGATGGTCAAAACAATCAAAACAAAATTCCGATGACACATTTGGTCATGGTGTTGAACGGGGGAGGGACTTTTATCATTCTCTGAATAATTCTTTCTGGTATTCTTTGCAAAATAGCTAATGTCATTACTATTATTTAGTAACTACTCCAGATTCCGGACAATTTGTCACATTATCTGAAAGGATGTGATCTCGATCAGGGTATTGTTACAGCATCCAAAACAAAATACCGAAACCCCTAAATGCAAAACAAAGAGTTGACAAGGACTACAAGAAACAGCAAGGGGACAGAGACAGTCATTTTCATGAGAAGATATTCAGATATTAGCGGTCTTATTATTTTCATTTTCGTGCTTGAATGTAGACGGCGGGTGTGGCTAGCCAACAGGGGATGCTTACTCCTCCCGTGCACCTGGTCCCTACCCTAGCTTGCTATGGGTCCGTCGATGCTCAGTTTGTGCTGTATTGTGCATGAGTGCTGTTGAGATTATCTTCAGGATCTTCTTTGACTCATTTGTGTCACACTTATGCCCTTTGCCGTCTGGAGCTCGTAAAAAATTCCCTGCGAGGGGTATGACAGTACGTGTTTTCAATATTTTCCCTGACATGGTCGCCATAACACTTTCTATATAGACGTAACCTCAGACAGTGCCTGTATTTTATACATGTATATTGTTTTCCTTTTCGTGCTTGAACATCTATTGCGGGTGCGGCTAGCAAACAGGGGATTCTTCCTCCTCCCGGGCACCTAGTCCCACCACTAGCATGCTAGGGTTAAGTACCCGAAACGTGCATATCTGGTCCATGCTGCAAATTTTTCGGTTCTTAAATGATGCTATGGAATTTGAAGACACTTTTAAATCACTAGGGGTCCGTCGATGCTCAGTTTTGTGCTCTATTGTGAGTGCTGTTGAGAGTATCGTCAGGACCTTCTTTCACTCATTTTGAAATAACTTTCACACTCTTTGGCCATATTATTTAGATTGAGGATCACCAAAGAGAGTTGAGTACCCGAAACGTGCATGGCTGATCCATGCTGTAAATTTATCTCTTCTTAAATGATGTTATTGAATTTGAAGACTTTTAACATTCATAATATCACATTTATCAATAGAAATATTATACTTATATATTCTATCGTAAAAAAAATAATTCGGTGCATCATATGCACTTTTCAATAAGTAATGTATCATCAGTGATGCTCAAGGCCGACATTGAGGAGTCCAGATCTTGAAAAGACATAACTCTTTTCTTTGCTTGTTCTTTGTAAAAAAATTAGATATGTTTAGACTTTTGTTCTTCACATATTTATTATTCAAATAATTCTCTAGCAGTATTTCGAAATTGAAAATAATTTCTAAATCTTTAAAAATGCATTTAACGTTATGTAATGATCGAGATTATTCACAAATCCAAGCACATCATTTTCAATGACAATAAATTTAAACCTGTATTGTGAGTGAAAATTCTTATTCTAGTGATAAATACAAGAGAAACAAAGGAGAGGATCTCCAACAACACCAGGCTGCAGCACCCACAGCAAAACCCCACAACACTCATTGCAAAAACACAAAGCAGACAAGCAAGGAAAGAGACGCACAAGGGACAAGGAACGTCAACGCACAACACAGAAACACCAAACACAAAGGACCACACATAAACCAACGAGACCAATGGGCAACCGGTGCCGACTTAGGACGGCCATCTGCCACAGAAAGACATGATCAACACGATGAAGGTTCTGATCGATACTTGTCGAGCAGGCTATTCCGAATAATTTTCGCGGTTTTTCGTTAAAAAAATTATCGGCTTTTCTTCTGTCCAATCACTGTCAAACTTGGTAGAAATATAATGCTTCACCTTTTCTACAGATGCCCATGTAAAATAATTTTAAAAAAAAGATCTGAGGGTATATTTATATTTCCTTAAAAGCCTGTGTTACTTACGGTATTCCCGCACGATTTGCATTTTCGTCTCTTCTGGGTTCAAATATTGATAACGTTTTTTTTACCTTTCTTATATTTATCTTTAGACCTTAATGAAGAATGCTATGTCACCATAAAAGACAAGAAATTACTTTAAAGCGATCGACTTTCTGTACCATGATGAGGTATATTTATTTCTGACTTATTTCCAATGGTTTTTGTATTCTGTCATGTAATGTTTTTACTCCGTCCTGCCCTTTGCCCATCTCGGTACATGTCCATATCGACTTGTTGACAAGAATAGATATTTGGAAAATGTGTGACTTTGAAACTTGGTCAAATCTGGTCTGTCACTAATACAGGCTCCTAAATTGACAAAAGTTACAAATTGCAAGATAAACAAACGTTGAAAATATACCAAATGAGGTTATTTTAGATTTATTTTTGCATGTAGGTTATTTTCCTGAATACCTTAACACTTGCAGTACTAAGTAACCGAACAAACGAATCGCTTGAAGATATCTTCAGTTCGGAAAAATCTACTCGACCATTAGCCTATATGGAGGAAAGACCTTTCATCAAATTATTCGAACTCCGATGGGAACCAACGGTGTTCCACATTCTGCTGATATTTTCTGTATTGTCAATGATCATTCTGGAAAGGGGGATCTGATATGCTTTTATAATATCCCCGTAGCGACCGAAGAACTTCCACAATGATGATTTCAGCCGTTGTGTGATATAATCCTGAACAAGTAGCTTACTTGCAAGCCGTTTGGCTCTAACGATGAAATCTTCATATTTGGAACATGCCCTGACGTACCGTATTTGCTGAGAAACAACACCCGGTTGCAGTACCAATAGCAAAACCACAAAAAACCCCAGAGCAAAAACAAAAAGCAGACAAAAATGGTACAAGGAACTGAAAATCACATATAAACATCAAACACAAATGAATATACATAAACTAACTAGACCAATGGACAATCGGTGCCAAATTATGAAGACAATCTGTCACGTCAGTAGCAGACGGTGTAGTTATCCGGATTACGTGAGCACAACCCCCCCCCCCTTTCCAATTACCCAGATGTCTTGAAGAACGTACATTTGTGCTCTATAATAACCTCCTCACTGTAAGATGACCTTATTAACAGACAGCATGACGCAGGGCCCAAGAAACACACAGATTGATATGTAAATGGATATAAAAACATAAGGCGTACGAAATACAGTCCGTGCTCTGTCGGCTGTAGCGAGCTCATGTATGTTATCACCCGAGGAGTTCGACTGAGATTCAGAAGTACAGGTGGTTGGGGCCTGTTTTCTCTTAAAAGATTTTGACAGGGCCTGTCATGGAATTATGTCGTCACATTCAGTCAGAATGTTTTTTTTAAAGAATGCGCTGGTACAAAGCTTTAGATTGGTCCAGTACCAAGCCAAGTGTTCGTGGTATAAAAGGCGTTTGATGAGTCTAACACAATTTCGATGGTAATTCTGTCTACCTTTGATCCTTCTTATTTTGTTTTTTATGTCACTATAAAATGCAGATTCATATGAATATAAAAATAAGCAGTGGGGCGCAAATGGTACCCATGCGGATGCCAACTATTTTCTGGAGTACTTCATCCCCCTTTTTTCAATCAAAATTTAAGGGGAGAAAAGCAACGTTAACCCCAAAAAAATTTTTTTTTGCCAAAAGTAAGATGATTTATTAATCTCTGTCGTGATGATTAGCATATTTTTCAAATCTTTTTTTTTCACTGAGTTATGGAGGCTCAATGGGGATAACCCGTCTCCATAGAACTATATGTTAAAGGGAACGAATAAGTAATTACTACCCCCATACCTAAAAAAGGGCGTCAATTTGGCAAACTTAGTTCCAGAATGTACTCCTGAGATTATTTTATCATCCGAAATTCAAATTGGCTCCATTCAAGTCAACTGTTTAAGACATAGGGAATTTAAATAAAATCTTGGAAAAAAGGGGAAGGGGTTCCGTAAAATAATAAAATCTTATTCAAGTAATTAGCTGAAAGGTTTTATGTGTTTTCTTGAATTAATTGATGTGTGAAAGCATATGAAATCGGTAAATACCCTCTGAAATGGTGTATAAAGGTATCTAGGCACTTAAAGCTTTGCCGTCATATGCAGGTGAAAATTTGCTATGGAATCTATAGAAATTCCCGCTTGTAAGCAGGAGAGCAGTAATCCTCGCAGCTCTCGCAAGAGGAATTGTTCACCGAGTCTTTATCACTATTTATGTTCATACATATTATTTATGGTTTTCTTTAAAATCTCAAGATTTTGCAATACTTGTACATAATTAAAAATCTCAAATTTCATAAATTTTCATACACTTAGTCCCCTTTGGAACCTTATATATGCCCTTTTCGTTACCTTGATTGATTCTGAAATTTACCTTTGTAATCAATGAAAGAATTGATACTTCAAACATAGACATCCAATCAATGTTCGTCATCTCAGAGAATTTTTTTGTAAGTATACCCCCTAAAACTGGATGTATTTTGTTGGTACAGATTATGTACCCTTGTTGAAGCCTCTGACAAACATTGTACACTGTGAAGTTAATCGTGTTTCACGGGTGATTAATAACGAGATGGCTTCTGCCATCAAATCATGAACTGATTTTGATGTATCCATTTACTAAGGTTTTATGTGTAACATAGGTTCACTACGTTTTACTCTCTTAAGATTTCGCCCGCAGTTTTTTGTTAACAGCTTAACATTTGCGTTTCGGATTACCTCTGTTTATCAAGATTAGTTGGATGGATAAGCGAATGCAATTCAGATTAACCATTCACTGTTAAATACGGCAATCCAAAGTCGGCGACTGTAGCAGTTGGTATCCGGCAACTAATTCAATTAACCATTCACTGTTATATATGTCCATCCAAAGTCGGCGACTGTATCCGTTGGTATCCGGCAACTAATTCAGATTAACTATTCACTGTTATATATGTCCATCCAAAGTCGGCGACTGTATCCGTTGGTATCCGGCAACTAATTCAGATTAACAATTCACTGTTATATATGTCCATCCAAAGTCGGCGACTGTATCCGTTGGTATCCGGCAACTAATTCAGATTAACTATTCACTGTTATATATGTCCATCCAAAGTCGGCGACTGTATCCGTTGGTATCCGGCAACTAATTCAGATTAACTATTCACTGTTATATATGTCCATCCAAAGTCGGCGACTGTATCCGACAACTAATTCAGATTAACCATTCACTGTTATATATGTCCATCCAAAGTCGGCGACTGTATCCGTTGGTATCCGGCGATTTCGGATTACCTCTGTTTATCAAGATTAGTTGGATGGATAAGCGAATGCAATTCAGATTAACTATTCACTGTTATATATGGCCATCCAAAAGAAGGGAGGAGATGTCCAAACAGACCAGGTTGCAGTACCAACAACAAAATACCAAAACACCCGAAGCGCAAACACAGAGAAGACGAGTTGTTAAAATGATGGCAGAAAGGTGAAGTCGGCGATTGTAGCCGTTGGTCTCCGGCAACTATTGTTTTGTTATTCATGTTAAGGTGTGTTTTAGCTTGAGCGTTGTGCCGTTGTGTTTCGTTCTTGTAGTCGTTTAATCTAGAACAATCCTGGGGATGTGTGCTCAGTACAAAGCGGTCTTGCTGGGGTCTTCTCCATATTCTTGCTGTTCTGTGGGGGTTTCCACTGTGGTCTTTGTAAAGTGGCCCGTTATAGATCTTTTACATATCCTTGTAAGGGTTGTACAAACAAGTACTCCACACAAGTACTCCACACAAGTACTCCAAACAAATATTCCACACAAGTACTCCACACAAGTATTCCACACAAGTACTCCACACAAGTACTCCAAACAAGTACTCCACACAAGTACTCCAAACAAGTACTCCACAAAAGTACTCCAAACAAGTATTCCACACAAGTTCTCCACACAAGTACTCCAAACAAGTATTCCACACAAGTAATCCAAACAAGTACTCCACAAAAGTACTCCAAACAAGTATTCCACACAAGAACTCCACACAAGTACTCCACACAAGTACTCCACAAAACTACTCCAAACAAGTATTCCACATAAGTACTCCACACAAGTACTCCAAACAAGTATTCCACACAAGTACTCCACAAAAGTACTCCAAACAAGTACTCCACACAAGTACTCCAAACAAGTACTCCACACAAGTACTCCAAACAAGTACTCCACAAAAGTACTCCAAACAAGTATTCCACACAAATACTCCAAACAAGTATTCCACACAAGTACTCCACACAAGTATTCCAAACAAGTACTCCACAAAACTACTCCAAACAAGTATTCCACACAAGTACTCCACAAAAGTACTCCACACAAGTACTCCACAAAAGTACTCCAAACAAGTATTCCACACAAGAACTCCACAAAAGTACTCCACACAAGTACTCCACAAAACTACTCCAAACAAGTATTCCACACAAGTACTCCACACAAGTACTCCAAACAAGTATTCCACACAAGTACTCCACAAAAGTACTCCAAACAAGTATTCCGCACAAGTACTCCAAACAAGTACTCCACACAAGTACTCCGAACAAGTATTCCACACATGTACTCCAAACAAGTACTCCACACAAATACTCCAAACAAGTACTCCACACAAGTGCTCCAAACAAGAATTCCACACAAGTATTCCACACAAGTACTCAACAAAAGTACTCAAAACCAGTACTTCAAACAAGTACTCCACAAAAGTACGTACCCCACAAACGTACTTCAAACAAGTACTCCACAAAAGTACTCCAAACAAGTTTCTTTTTCGAATGGACTTTTTTTTCTCTGTTGCGCTCTTCTTTTATGGTTTCCATATTCTTGTACATAATATAGGTAAAATATATTAAATAATTACAAATGCATTAAAATTTCATGTTGATTAACCGTTGAGCACAGACGAACTATTGCGATCTGATCAACCGTTCTGACAACGTGACTCTATTCTATTTCGGACACAGTCTAAAATTATTCCAAAGACTGAGAGAGGACAAGATAAATAGCTTCTGCCAATATCTATAAATTTTGGAGCTGTTAAGATAAGGCGTAAAATCAGCCCTGAAAATTGGATTTTGAAAATGACAATTTCAAGAAACATTCATCTTAAAATGTATACCTATACGGTATCCCATCAGAATCTGAAGTAATTTTTTATCTGTTTTATATAAGTTTGCTAATATTTTGGTCGCATTGATGCAAAAGTTGATGAAAAAGTTTTCTGTCCAATTTTTCGGGTGATACCTGCATCAACAGAAAAAATATAAGATTCATTTCTTATCATTTTATTATCATCTACTTATGGAAAACAGACTGTTTTCTTGGATCTAAAAACAATCAATCGCCGCACTATATTTCGTAAGTCGGAAGGGTTTCGCAGTGAAAATACGTCTGCCGAAACAAGTTATGGCAGCCGCCATTATTTAAACGATCGTCTCTCTATATCTTTGGAATAAGGACCAGTTTGAGCAAATTCAACATGCACAGTTAATTTTTTAGTAAGTAGAAAAGAAATGGTACCCTTGATATTATAAGGAAACTTCAACAAATTGTATTTTCAGCAACGAGTTCATTCGTGTTTGAGGGAACCCCCTTTCTAAAAATAGTGCTATAAATAGACTTCCGTGAAAAATTATGTTGATCGATGTGTCAACAAAATTTCTCAGCCAATCAGAATCTTCGTTTCTTGAAAATGACAATGGAAATTAAATGATATAGAAATCAATAGAAAACGGAAAAGGTTATTGAATATTGCTCCCCCCAGATATACAGAATGCCACTTTTACTGGAGGTGTATATCCATGATACAAATTTTCTGAAAAAGTGGGGTTCTGTATCTCCGGGGGGACACTACCCCGGAGACGAAAAACCAAAAAGGGAAGGGTGCATTTTCGAAAATATCGACCTTTTAGACCATAAAATATGACAAATTTGACGATTTTTCCTCTTTAATCCAGCAAAAATTTATTCTTATTATGATCGAATGAAATATACAATAATTGGGAACAAAATAAGCAAGAGCGATGTTTACTTCTTTGTCAGTGTGTACACATGTATTTCGCGCAAAAAGGCTTTATACATTGTAGCCATTTAATACAAAATGAGACCGTATTTTGAGTTCCGAATTTCATTATTTGCCAATTTAAGTAGACAAAATCTTCGAAATATATTTCTAATATGCAATGTAGACATATTCGATGTCTTTTAGTGAATATTTTTCCATTTCATGTAAAATATTAACAAGTTAACACGTTTTTTCGTCGATTTTATCAGTTTTCCTTTTCGAGTACCCCTTCTTCTTTCGACCTTAATTTTGGAATCTTAAGAGTACTTTACCAAAATGTAAAATATATAAAAAGTCTTCAAATACATCATATTTCAAGTATGATTAATTTTTTTCAACATGTGAATCGTCATGCGGGAGAAATACGGCACGAGATTCAGGGCTAAATATGGCCCTTATCTTAAAAGCTCCTTTATCTCATCACAAAAGGCGTGTGTTGATCTCCGTTCATAGTTTGAAATGTTCAATTCATACAGTTCTTCCAAGTAGACCAGATTTATTAATACTCTTTGAGAAAAATGTTTGCATTTAGAGATTAATTCTAAAATAATGTTTTAAAGTTATAGAACCTGTATCTTCTAGAAAATTGAGTATATTATCTAATTCTATCATTTTGGTTTTATTGGGTAAAAAAAACACAAAACGTTCACTTGTCCCAGTGATATAAACACATGGGAATTGACAATGTTTACTAACACAATATTTATAATTCTAATATGACTTGATTCTTTTTCCCTATTAAGACAACAGACGCGAGCCGGGCTCTATTCTCCAATATAGGCCCTATAGCGATAAGCCACGCCTACCCATTTTCTGAAAATAGATAAACCGACAGGAACTGGTTTTTACCAAGAATCGATTTTGTCGTAAGGTCCAAGTTTGGTCATCATTAGAATAGAAATAAAAAATGACAAGCCGGGCTTTATTGTCTCATAATGCCCTCGCGTCCTCAGCCAATCACATTTATCATATCGCCGCTGGCGCGGCTCGGTAATAAATGTGATTGCCTGAGGACGCTCGGGCATTATGAGACAAAAGAGCCCGGCTTGTCATTTTTTATTTCTTAAATAAACTCAAGTCGTAAAAGGTGAGGTTTATCTCATGAAGCTTTCTTGTCATCAATCTGGAAAGGTTTTAAAGTTTGTTAACTACCGACTAAATAATCTGTGAAAATGTACCTGTATTACCCTATATTAACGTAGCTCGCGGGGAAGCTTTCATCACAATCACATGTGTACGCAGGTTTCACCCTCGAATTTTTTTATGTGCACATCTACGCTATGACGTCATAAACCTTACTTGATCGTAACGTCACGTTACGTTGCGCGACATATATCGCTAGGGCGCAAATAATGGCGTTTTTTTAAATACTTATATTTTCTAGTAAGCGTAGCGAGCCGAAATTTTTAAACATAAACTTTACATTGTGTCTAAATTCAGTCAATGTATTTAGACACGCTTGCAATGAGAACCGGAAACTTTGAGGGATGTTTGGTTATATTTTGACTATTTCTAGGGAATGATATATGAATGCAATTTTTTCTTCAAATATTACGTTTGAAATTAATGTTCTTTCATCCATCCTCCTCCATCCTTATCTAATTTCTTTATTGTACCATATAGACGGACGGAGAAGGCTTTACTTTTTTATTGTTTTTATTCACCACAACTTGTATGCTGTATTGTTTTGTAAGGGGACGACCAATTTGATCTTTTTTTTATTTTCCAGTAACTAAAGATCAGAATATTCATTTTAACCTGTTACAATCCTGACAAGCAAAAAAAAAAAAAAAAAAAAGGGTAATACTTAGGAGTCAAGATCAGTGTTAAAAATTTGCCAAAGAGACTACATATGTGCAAGTTGTTTGTTTGTTTGGATTTTTATTTGATTGATTGATTGATTTATTTATTTATTTATTTATCTATTTATTTTATTTTATTTTATTTATTTTTTTTTTTTTGTTATCGGAAAAAAAGATACCGTACTGCCTTCTTGAGGAATTCCTGAACTCGGAGAAATGGAAATTTCATTTTGATAATATATATAACGACAATCGAGGCGGCTGAACGTAATGATAGAAAACGAGCATGAAATGGAAATCACAATGTATATTTTATATGGACCGCCCCTCCCCAACCCTTTTCCGATATTATAAAGTATATATACATATAAACAAGAGGGAATTTTTTTGTATACCCCGCCAAAAGATATCGGATTAAATAGTAATGAGCATGTCCGTCCGTCTGTTCCGTATGATGTTTTCAAATATTTGAAGAAAAAAATGTCATGTATGGAGAATTGTATTTTTACATTAAGATATAATAAGGTCTAGTTCGAATACAACCCATGTAATTGTTGATTAATTATTTTTAATTAAAAAAATGGGTTTCTGGATGTTTTAAAGAAGACCATTACAGAGAATCAAATATTCCGCATACTCCTTGACGTCATGTTGACATATGCGATCTGAACACGCTGTGACTTTGACGTTGCGAGTAAAATTGACGCCGAAGCCACGCAAAACGAATTTTCAATCTTAAATTGCAAAAAATCTGCCGAGAAGACCTATCCATGTTTTTATATATTCGAATTCAGCTCATTCTCTACTTTTACGTGTAAGAAGGGCTTTAAGGACCTCCACAACTTAATGGAGAAAGTGATAATGAAGCAAGCCATGTTTTGCCTTTTGAATGAGTGAGGATTTTTGAATAATAAGTTGCAAAATGGCGATAAATATTGCAAATTTCCCCCTAGAGACACAATAATCCGTAGAAATACAATACTCAACACGGCAACAATATTTTTGATCTCCCTTTTCACCCTCCTTGGTCAATTTTCTAGATTAAAATAATTTTATTTCAGAAAATGCATATTTTCGAATTAGAACGTCAATGCCGTCTTTGAGGCTTAAAATCTCGACAAACTTCGTGAAATGATTACATGAAAATTATATCAAAAATTGATCAAATCTTATATTTCATCTAGACAAATTTTCAGGCTATGTCTTCTCGCAAAATTTTCCGTGCCGTAACGCCGCGATGTACCTTAAGTTGAATAATATATGTCGTTATTATTTCAAATTTGTAATCATGGTAATGCGCATGCGTAACTTCGGGGTTTTCCATTTTCGTTGTAAATATTGTGAGCCAGAAATATTTACAATAAATTATCTTTATATTTTGATATTTTGGAGGGTTTTGGTGCTAAATTTTTTCAATTAACGGAAAGTTAATAACTTAAGCAGTGCTAAAAAAAAAAATAATTTGTTTTCTACAAGTTGAATTTTATCTAATTTTTGACGATTACAGGTTCTACAACTTTAAATACTGGAGTATAAGGTATACACTACAAAAATCTGATAATTTGCTCAATAACAACCAATATGTTGTTTGTCTGAAAACAATGAATGTAAATTTTCTACGAATCCACTTTTATGTCAAATTCTAAGGACCATCGTTTTTACACACTGTTTAACAAAATAGGTACGTGGCTCGAAGTATATTTAAACAGATTTCAAATGAAACATTTTAGGAGGAAAAATTCCACTCATGACTTGTCTCTGTGTTTTCATCCGTTATTCCTTCCCTTCATCTTTCTTAGAAGGGCTCTTGCTTTCTTTTCTCGCTGCATGTTTTTCGTGTGATAGTCACTTTTTAAGATATTCTGAATTTCCTCCAGGATGTTATCCAGGGCCAGTTTAGGACAGATGCAGGTGCAGATTTCTGCCGGACAGTTGGGGTTACCATTACTACATTCGATATCACAGATCATACCAAATATGGACACTTCCCCGTACAGTGTCGGCGTTTTACCATAGGAGGGACGACAGACTTGGGCCTCCTTTTTACACATCTTACTGTAGGGACTTTTACGTTGGGCTCTTACTGCGGGTTCACGATCGAATTCAAGCATAGTGCCCGTCCCCATAGAGATTTCTCCTAGAGTTCCTGATTCGGCGTCTACTCTCCCCGCCATGTTTGTTGCTATCCCCTGCCCAAAGGACATCTGACTCTCTCTTGCCAGCGTGTTTCCACTACCTAGGATTGGTGAGCCACCATTGCTTGTTTGGTAATTATTTGGAAGTTCAAAAAACCTTCCTCCGGCTGTAGACTGCACGTATGTCGGTCCATTGTTTATACCTCTGAGTGAATTTGGTAATCCCTGGAACTGAGTACGACCGGATGTACCACCATTTTGAATCATGTTTGTTGTTGTAATGGGTAATCCGCCATTGACGGAAATGGAAGTAGATATTACTCCGCTAGCGCTCCTGGAGGCAGGGATCGCATTCGACGCCCCTTGACCAGAGAAAGCACCGTTTTGAAATTGATTACCCTGGACAACGGACATTTGACCCATGGATGATGACGCGGGCATAAGTCCACTCTGAGGAGAATTCGTCCATTGTTGTCCATTGTTTTGCATATTTCCCGCAAAAGACTGGGGAATTGCTTGGCCTCCATTTTGAGTCATTGTTTGCATTGTTATAGGCTGAGAATTTTGGAACTGTGGATTTTGCATTCTTCCTTGACCCTGCATAGATAATGTGGACGCTCCAGTATTTGATGAAGCAGAAGCTGTATTACCCTGTGGGAACCACCTGTCTTGATTCACAACATTACCACCGCCTTGTCCATTTTGGTTGCCAAGGTTTTGCCCGTTCATGTCCACATTGACCCACTCAGGCTGCATAGTCTCTAGATATCCGAATTCTTCTCCTATTAGCTGAGCCCCGCCACTTTGTGAAAGCGGGGTTAGATTTCCTTGCTGGCCAGACAAGGACGCTGGCCTTGACATACCTATGGAAAATGGTGAATATCCAGTTGAAAACGGGCCAAGTTGATTTCCGGTTCCGGTACTTGCACCGGAAGTGACCATCTGCGCAGGGATCGATGGGTTTCCGACTGCAACATATGATGTTTGGAACGGGAAATTATCAATAAGTGGGTCACTGAACGGGCCGTAACTCTGACTTAATGTGTTCCTCCTATTCAATTCCCCGCCCAATAATCCAAGAGCGAACAGCAGTCCCATTGGAAGCAATCCGATACCTCCCAGAGCAGCGGCTCCCGCCCCGGCCAACGCTCCCCCTCCTCCCCCCGCTCCCGCGGCACCGACAAGAGGTGGCACGACAACTGGAGGTAAGACCAGCTTTTCTGCCGTCGATGGGGGTGGTTCCGTTGTCGTGGTTATACCTGATGGCGTTGTCTTTACAGGTACGACAGGTGATATTGTTACCACAGAGGGGGTTGTTAATATTGGCACAACGATTAACTTGTCTGTGCTGGGAGGAGGCTCCATCGTTGTTTTACCCACTGAAAAATATAAGATTGAACAAATTTCAACGGTCGGACGACATTTGCAAAGGAAAGTACAGACATCGCGAAAGTTTTTACAACTTACCAGATATTTATGAACTTTTGTAGAAATTCAAACATGTTTATTAAGAAAAAGTTGAAATATATTACCAGACCGACGCAAATTTTACCAGGTTTGTCTGGTATGTCTGGTGACTTTCAGATTGACTGATTAAGTAATAGCTAAATCATATACTGTAAACGCGGTTATTTTCGCGGGGGGATTTCGCGATTATGATATCAAGACTTTTCGCGTGGGGGAAATATTCACGATAAAAACGTCTCTTCCGTTGTTAGAATGCAGAGGAGATATGTTCACGTGGGGGAAATTTTCGCGAAGTTCAATGATTCGCGAAAAATATCCCACGCGAAAAATTCCACGTTTACAGTAAAGCAAAATCAGATGACAGTCTCTTAGAAATAGTAAAAACAAATATGAGTTTTCGAGGATAAAGTTCTTCTTTTTAACCAATGCCTCCAACAGGAGAAGCCTACTCTTACCGGGAACCTAACCTTGCCTAATAGGGAAAATATTTCAAGGGTAAACGGCATGGAGCTTGAAACTTTTTACATCCTCTACATGCAAGGATCTAGAAACAAAATTACAAGGATTGAGGGCAAAGAGTCCGTGATTTTGAGAAAATTATATATAAACATCGCACATCTCTGCGTTAATTGCAAATTCTAGGAATCTACCCCCCCCCCCCCCTTTCCCTTTTTTTAGATCCGCGCATGCGTTATGTGCATGATTTAAGATTACGTAGTTCCTTCATGAATATTTTCAAAAATGATAAATACACACCATGAAGACTTGAGTACTGAGAATTGTAGTCCGGCAACAGAAATTCAGAAGGGAATTCATCCTGTTGGGATATGATCTGTATGTCTGCACAGTTAACTATTGTTATTTCCTGCTCATTCCCGAAAGTACACTTCCTTCCCTGATTACAATGTGGCACAGTAGCTTCAAATTGAAACATAACATCGATGAATATCAGGAACATTTTAATAGTAAAACAAAAGAGAAATGAAGACCCCATTGTACCACAGACGATAATTATCGCCAGCACCAAAATGTGGTAATAAATTAACAGTCACAAAGTCGGTGGCACAAATACCAGCAATAAAATTTTAACGATCACACATTCACCAACGATCCACATATTCATCCTCGATTCACACATTCACACTCGATTCACCGACGATCCAAGCATTCATCTACAATTCACACATTAACCCACGATTCACTCAAAAGCTAACGATTCACACATTCACCAACGATCCACACAATAACCCCTGATTCACCGACGATACAAGCATCCATCAACGATTCGCACATTCAACGACGATTCACATATTCGCCGACACTTCACATTCACCAAAGATTCACACTTTCACCAACGATCCACACATTCACCCGTGATTCACCGACGATACAAGTATCCATCAACGATTCGCACATTCAACGACGATTCGCATGTTCGCCGACACTTCACATTCACCAAAGATCCACACATTCGCCATCGATCTTCACATTCACCCTTGATTCACTGACGATACACACATCCATCAACGATTCGCACATTCAACGACGATTCACATGTTCGCCGACACTTCACATTCACCAACGATCCACACATTCGCCATCGATCTTCACATTCACCCTCGATTCACTGACGATACACACATCCATCAACGATTTACACATTCACAAATCCAGTAGGTGATCGATACCGACTATGCATACATGTAGCAAAAAGAGTAATTATCCAAATTACATGTGATGATGATTTTTTTTAACAAATTAAGACAAAACGCTAGAAACTATCAATTTATTAAGATTTTTAAAAAGTTTATTACCTGTAATGAATGTAAACTGCATGGTACAAAACTGGCATTTCAGCCCTAGTGGTAACTGTAGAGGGACTATTATATCCCCGGCGATATTGGGGACGGGGATCGGCTTAGAGTTACCTCCCTCCAGCGGGATCACGTGATCGTCAAAGCATTGCTGAAATGGACACCAGTGAAGGATTATTTAAAGGGTACATATAGGATCATACAGTCTTTTCGATTTGACAGGCCTGTGTTAAACTTGCGACGGTATCTGACTTGTGACGTTATTAATTCCGTCATACATTTATATTTGTAGCCCTGTTTCCATAAATTTCACACTGGTTTCCATAGAATTTGATGACATCACAATCACTTGACGTCAGATATCTGCACAAAATTCAACAGGAAGTAACCCTGTATTTCGAAAAGACCGAATTACTTGACGGGTACGTGTACTTTCCGAGGCTAAGAAGAGAAAGATTTTTTTACACAATAAGGAAACATGTAATTGACTTTTTGTGCAAAATATTCTAGTCAGTTTGAGAGGATACACTGATTCAATGAAACAGAGTTTCTCGTACAGGCGATGAGATGCATTTTCGTAATAATTCATACATTGAAATTATGAGGATTTTAAGGTGGTTCCCTACCTGACCGTTTGAGGTTTTTCATTTTCCAGTTGTTATTATGATTGAATCCAAGTATTTTTGCAATAAACATTTACTACTGATATGTGTTTAACATGAAAAATTTGTCTATTGGAAGAATATTTTGAAAATTCGACTATTTATTTCACGAAACAGTACACACAACTTCTTCTAAGTTTTAGGGGTGCCCTTATTTGATAGCCAGAATATGTCTTTTATGGAAGATTTAACACGATGTTTGGTCTTTTTCTATAGGTAACACTTTAATCTAGTGAAGAATGTCAAAACATTACTTTTGAAGGTCTATTATTGTCCTTGTAGTTAGAGAAATAGTATGTCAAAATTACTGAGAAATTTTGAGGGTACCCTTATCTTCCAAGCCATAACTTTGCCCTTAACAAAACTGCATACCTGTATACAGTGTGTTTTCCCTAATCTATAAGCATTATTTGATGAAATAATGCAAAATGAAGACATTTTATCTGCTATTTTGTGAGTAACGTTGAATATTTACTATTTCTAAAGTCTAAGTATTTTTAAAAAATATCATAATGATATTAGACATGTTCAAGAACAGATGAGCTGCAACATGTGTAAGGCAATAAATATTGAATCACATTGGAAGTAAAATGCACTTTTATCGATCGGCTATAATTTTATGAAATAGTGGTATTCCCAGACAGAAAGACAAACAGCCGGACAAAGTGATCCCAACATAAATAGTTATTGCATTAAACGCAGTACTTAAAGAATTCTCTGCTATTCATATTTATAGCTCACCTGGTCTTGATTTTCAGTCCGGTTACAGACTTTGAAGATGAAGTATCCACCACTTCCTGTCTTCATTCTCTTTGTAATCTCAACCGTGACGTTTATGGTGGCTCCCTCTCTGTAGACATACGTGGTTCGGTTGTAGGCGTAAATACCGTTAGGCCTCTCGTTCTGTCGGTCTCCATTGTAGGGGTCGCCACATACTCCACAATTATTGTCAAGTTGTCCTTTTGATATCTAAAAATAGCAGTTTCGTTTAGAAAAACGACCGTAATACAATTGTACATAATTCCGCACCATTTTACCATGCAAGTTTCAATATAGGTCAAATACATCTAGTTAGAGAAAGAGAGATTTTCAAAATAAGGGGGCGGATGTAAGATTTGAAGCGGATGTTAAAGTAGACCGAGAACAGGCCAAAATTTTATTCTTGAGTTGGTAGACCCAGAACAGGCCAAAATTTTATTTTGAGTTGGTATAAATACCAACTCAAGAATAAAATTTTGGCCTGTTCTCGGTCTAGTCCCCTGTCGGTAAGTATTGTTTTCATCTGTGCGTTAGTCTGTCCATCGCAACTAATGTTTTCCGGATTTCTTTTTTTCTATTTTCATTGTCATTTATATCAAACTGATTGGCAAGTAAATACAATAGTTTCAGTGTGATAAATTTCGGCTTGATTGACCTTATTGGAAAGAATTGAATTAAGTAACTTTCATTGTTGTTGCAAATATTGAATTGGGTTTTTATGCATTTAGAATTATCAGGATTCGGTTATCAGATTCTTAATTGTCATTATATTGATTCTAGATTCAAGTTTGCTTTAGTCCACGAACAAATAAACAGATACAAGACAAGTAAATGTATTAGTCAAATAGATGTACTAAGTTACGGGTGGGTGTGGGAAGTCTTTTGTTGTTGTTGTTGTTGTTTTGTTTTGTTTTGCGATTCATTTTTGATTTTGTTTTTTATTTTGTTTTGTTTTTGTTTTTATTTTATATAATATTTTTTTTTTTTGGGGGGGGGGGGGGGTCTTCATAATTATCGAGTATTCACCAAAAGTATTAAATTTCATTACAGAATGCAGATATAATGTACTTTTTGCGGCTTGAATGTTCGATTCGTGTGTTCCTATATACACGGTATAGTTAATACATCGTAATATTTCAGATAGCTGGCTAAAACGTGCCTAAGAAATACCCCCTGGCTCAGTGTTATGTCTTTAATTATATCCCCAGGCCATATTCATATTATTGTCATTTTTATGGACTCTCACGAGGGACTTACTGGTATATTATGTATAGGTGTATGTCGGTAGTATGCATAGAGTACACATTCAATAAAAAATGGAAAGAATATATACATTTTATTTCATTTTTTTTCTATATAATATAAAATCTTGATAAAAATCTGATTAATTTCCAGAAATTCTGCGACAAAGCTCCTGATCACATCACAATCACATATTTTAGGCCACAGTAATAAAGTTTTTTGTTTTACATCAATGGATGGGATCATTTTTAGGAAAATTAAACATAAAAGACACACACACACACACACACACACACCCTGACAAAGATTAATATCCCAAAGTTCATTTCAAATCAAACTACATCTGAGTAAGTGATCTTGAGTACCATAAATGCCTATGCCGTCATAAATATTAGGAGGAAATAGCGATTTTATTTTCTAAAAAATAACATGAGAATAATCCATCTCGGGGCTGGGAGGGGGAGGGGGGTAGTCTTCATTTTCCCAAGTATATTGATGGTGTATTTGTGTGTTCGCGTGCCTGAGGGGAGGTACATTTCAGAAAAAGTCCGGACGCAAAACATATTATTTAATATTATAGCCTTATATCCCGGAAATGCGACAGCGTCGATGACGACTATATTGTAGAAATTATTGATGAAAATGTGACACTCAAGAAATTTGAAGCCGCTCTCTCTTTACCAGACGGCTGCTTGAATTTTAGAAATAAAATGAAGGGGAGGGGGAGCTAATTTAAGTTGGCGTTTGTGAATCTTAAGTACTACTGATAAGGCTTTATTAACCGAACCATGCACGTTGTATTTAGCGCTTCTTAAATTAAAAAAAGGTAGGTAGGGTTTATAGTCTCGTTCGTCTGAGCTTAATGCGACTTGACATGATGCTTAACAAAGAAAAAACAGATATGGCCTAATTATGACTTAAGGAATCCCAGCCCTGCAGCAAGAGAGCAACGATCTGACCAAAAATTTTCAAACAAACTACAACAACAAAAATACACAATAAGTCGAAACCGAATACATACTGGCCTCCTTTTTTATGTGTTGTCATTTGTGTTTATCTCCTCGTCCCCACCTGTTTGTGATCATCGTTTTCTTAGTATTAAAAAGTAACTGATAATTGTATGAAAAATATGAGTTTTGAAGAGTTACAGACTATATGGTTTGAACAAAGACATTGTTAGGCTATAAAGTTTGAACAAAGACATTGTTAGGCTATAAAGTTTGAACAAAGACATTGTTTAGGCTATAAAGTTTGAACAAAGACATTGTTAGGCTATTAAGTTTGAACAAAGACATTGTTAGGCTATTAAGTTTGAACAAAGACATTGTTTAGGCTATAAAGTTTGAACAAAGACATTGTTAGGCTATTAAGTTTGAACAAAGACATTGTTAGGCTATTAAGTTTGAACAAAGACATTGTTTAGGCTATAAAGTTTGAACAAAGACATTGTTTAGGCTATAAAGTTTGAACAAAGAC
Organism: Pinctada fucata; assembly: GCA_028142955.1. Lineage (NCBI taxonomy): Eukaryota > Metazoa > Mollusca > Bivalvia > Pterioida > Pteriidae > Pinctada > Pinctada fucata. Next base: position 29,482,999 of record AP027112.1, on the reverse strand, counting down.
GTTGTTTAGGCTATAAAATTTGAACAGAAACACTTTAAGCCTAATGCTATATACACCGTTAGAGAATTTTACAAGAGTTATTGCTCTTTTGAAATAATTTTCTACATTAACCATGTGAGAGTGTGTTCCTCTGTGATCTTTATTTTCAGATTGGTTATTTTTAGATCGGTTATTTTTAGATCGGCTATTTTTAGATTGGCTATTTTTGAGTCATGAATATCGACAAAGACGCAGCGGAGCCATTTCTTTTAGAACTCTTTACAATACACCAATAACAGAACTTAAACAGAAGTTTATTAATAAACCAAACTTTCTTCAGTTTACATAATATATTAATGATAGTCAAATAACAAACCATTTATTCTTTCTAGACAGAAATCTAGTGTTGAATAAATATAACATGTTGAATAAAAAAGCTACTTGAATGATGAATATAAATACTATTAAATAGCTTTTTAAGAAAGTTTTATTAATTAACTTAGTATCGCGATACGTATTGTATCGGATATCAGGTATCGTGATACGTATCGGATCGGATCGGAGCGGATCGGTGCAGTATCGTCCCAGCCCTAATATTGATGAAAAGATAGATTTGAAATAAAGTATACTAGTACCAGTTGTCCACCACAGTTGAGATTGTCGTAGTTTTGTGAGAGTTTAATGTCCTCTTCTTCAGCCCATGACGACAGAAAATATTTCCACACTGCCGCGCGGGCGGTGGGGGACTTCAGGAAACCTCTGTCGTGTTGCTGACCATGAGTGACCACCGCACAAAAAGCACAAAGGACAACAAATAGCACACTTCTTTCCATATTGTAATCTGATTAAGATTATATCAGATTGTCACAAATACTTTTTTTTTAACTTATCACGAGAAAAGTGATGTAAGTTTTCCTAAGGAAAAACTCAATCAAATTTCAAACAATTTAAAACGGAAATTATTACATCAGAGCTGAATATTTTCCTCTAACCACTTCGACATATGGAGAATTCCGATCTCATGCAAGCATGATCTTTCTGGATATTGATTGGTTGATATGAAGGGGTAAAAGGTCGGGTATGTATAATTTATGCAAATATGCGGAAAATTATCATAATTAATATACAGGATGGATCAAACTCGTGATATATATATATATATTTTACGTTTGTGATGCCTTGTCATTCGTCACACAATATATTTAGGCTCAGAACAAACCGAATCTCATTAAAATGTACGGGTATAGAAAGAGGTAGAGAGAGGTAGTTATAATTCCCCATGGAATTCCTAAAAATTTACCGATTTTCTAGATTCTTTTTTTCCAAAACCATACCTAAACACCCCGATCTGGTCATTTTCCTGTGTTTAGTTTTTTTTTCTAATTAGCTTTTGTTTGTTTGGTTTTTTTTTTTGGTTTTTTTTTTGGTTTTTTTTTTTTTTTTTTTGGTTTTTTTTTAAATTTATTAACTTTTCCTTTGCAATTTATTTAAAGATTCGTGTGTCCTTTTTAAGGATAATACCACCTTGGCGTCATATACTAATACATAATTATAAGTAAAAATCAAATGTATCATGATTTCCTGTGGACTGGATGGATCTTGAATAGGACTCGGTTGCACTATCTACAGAACATAAAATAAAAAAACAAAAAAAAATCAAAGACATCAAACAAGAAAGACCAAACACAAAACATCAAGGACGACATAAAATACTGATCACAAAACACTATATATACTGAAATACATAAACCAGTGAAATCAGTGGGCAACTGGCGCCGACTTACGACTTACTACCTGCAACGTCAATCTCAGGTACTAAGTAGCGTCCGATTTCAATTCCGCTAATCTATATATTGCAAGCCTGTGCCGCCTATGACCATGATCGCAAGTTGCTGCAACTTTAGTAGCGAATGGTGTCGACATCCCGATTACGTGTGCACAACCCTCCCACTTGTACAGTTGCAAAGCGGTCTCGAAGACATGCACAATTTTCGTACATTACATGTACAATAGCCTCCACACGGTATCGTTTATATTTTATTATCATTGTAAATAACAACCATATTCTGATTGGCTTTCAAATTCAGTTCTAATAAGAAGTATACATGTAAACTTGAAGTAAACTCTAATTAGCAGTCAACTTGTACATTTGAGGTAAACTCTGCTGTCGTCGAAGTCATTTCCCGAGTTTTCACTGCTGTGATATTTCAAGATATCAAATTGTAAGGAAAGACAGGGTTTTTTCTTTGAGTGGCGGTATAACACGAAAAAAGGACAGGAAACTTAATTTGTTTGGACCTAACTCTATTGATGATGTACTTGTAATTAATATACAGACCACATGGATATGACACCAGTTCTTTAGATGTGTCCATACTAAATACAATGTAAAGAAAAACATTGACAAATAAAAACATAAACACTCGAATACACAAATTTTCGGCGCCTTGGCCTTTATCAAGTGATCACTTGATAACAGCCAAGAGGCCGAAAATTTGTGTTCGAGTATTTAAATCTAACGAAAAACACATTTTACTTATACAGATAATTCCATTGTATACACAGACAAAATATTTTTGTCCAGATATTTTAAAACGGTTCATCGCCACAATGGTTAATAGTTGAGCTTACAGACAGACAAAAAAAAGTTGCATGTACGAGATTATAATTAGTATGAAATTGGGCAAACACTTCGCTTGACTTCTGTTTTTTGTTACTTTTTTACATACTTTTAATTCATTATTTTATTCAAAACAACCATATTCTGTAAAAACATGTAAATTTATAAACTTCAGTTAACTTCAAACATGTAAATTTGTAAACTTCAGTAAACTTCAATCATGTAAATCTATAAACTTCAGTTTCCTGAAAAAAGGACGATGCTGTAGTTTATGGGTACAATTCAGCGGATTTTACATGATAACTTTAAAAGCCCATGACTTTTTTAATCTACTAGTATTCAAGTTACAAAATTTCTACATACTGAATCAAATTACAATAATCCACAAAACAATGAATTCTAGAGTCCGTTAATAAAATGTTATTATATTAATACCAAAAACCACTACTTAAAATAAGTTTGGTTGAGGTAATGGTGAATTTTTTCACCTACCCCTCCACTGACCCTGCCCTGTGTTTTGACGATTTAAATTTGAACTACTTTGCTGTGAATTCCAGGAATTTTGTCCTCCACCGTTAGAGGGTTGCCCAAGATTTGAGTTGTTTCCTCCATTTTGTTGTATATTGGAATTCCTACCGCCATTTTGTCGCATATTGCTATTTGCATTTCTAAAGTTTTGATTTCCGCCTTGCTGAGAGTTAAAACCGCTTAGATTGCCTCCATTTTGCCGAACATTGTTGTTATTTCCGCCATTCAGACGTCCATTTCTGGAGTTTTGATTGTTATTTTGACTGTTTCGTATTTGCCAGTTGTTTCTTCCTGAATTTACTCTGTTGTTCTGATTACCACTTTGGAAAGATTGACCTCCGACCATATTATTATTACCCGAGTTCCGAACTTGCCCGTTCCTCGCTCTCGGATTCTGTGCAATATTGTTTTGACTTCCGGAATCTCTAGGCAAAGAACTTATCGAGGATCGTAAACTTGCCGAGGAAGGCAAATCATTGGATGATGTCGTACCGGAAGTCTCCGGACATGAGCATGCGCACATATCTGCTGGGCATTCTGGTTTGCCATTCAAACACTCCAGCTCACAAATCATATTGAAGATATGGACGCTACCGTAAAGATTCGGTTCCTTCCCATTATACATAGGTTTACATACTTGTTCAGACGCTGGGCAGTCGGGCAGATATGCCGATTGTGCTTCGGTGTCGTTTTTCTTTACATTCCTTTCTTTCGTGACTTCTATATCGGGTTCCCTCGCATACCCTAACTCTGGGGCAGTTTCGTAATTCCTTGGAAGTTCGAAAAATTGCTGCTTCGGCTGAGGTTTGAAATTATACGATGGACCCCTATTGTAATTTACATGTACGTTTGACTTTCCGTATCCTCGCCCGGTTTGAATTTTATTGTACGACGGACGATATCCTTTGTTCCAACTTCTACCAAATTCTTTCTTCGGTGCTGGAGGCGGAACTCTTACGGGATATTCCTCAACAGCATGGAATGTGAGGGGAGCCGGAGCCATAAACGGCTGCGGAACAGAGAAGCCGACTGCTTGTGGCAAAGCGGAAACGGAAGGAAGTAGAGGCATTGGAGCATACGACACTCCTCCCAGTGCATCGGCACCTCCTAATCCGAACAACAGACCCAACCCTCCTAACCCAAGACTCAGAGGACCAAAGCCAAACAGAGGGGCTGCCACGGCACCACCGCCGCCACCTATAACGGCCGGGACCAACTTCTCAGTGGTGAGTCCCGGAATGGTCGTGGTGGCCTCAGGTTGTTCCGTAGTCCCCTGTGCTGTAGTCTGCCCGGGGGTGGGGGTTATAATGATGATCTGTGACGTGGAGGGTATGTTAGCGGTGGTGGTGACGCCGCTCCCCTGTGTTGTGGGCGTGGTGGTTTGAGGGTCGGTTATGATAGGAACCGGGGTGGTGGCGGCAGGCGTGGTCACCACCTGGACTTGAGTGGTAGTAGCTGTGGTACCTGCCTGGGCTGAAACGTCAAAACATTATTTGTACTTTGATATTTTAGAGGTTTGATAAATTGTCATTTTCAAAATACGAAAGATATTAATTTTAACATGCCGATACGGTATTTTCGAAAAAAAGTTATTTCCCATTTATCGGTATTTGACGTAAATTTGTTTGATGTCATTAAAATTCTATGAAAACAAATGTCCATGCTTCGAATACAGCATTTTATTTGGAATTTCATTAAGTCATAATGCATTTAAAAGGCAGATGCCGTTCAAAATGGGCAGTAACTCTTTGTATCAAAAGAGACATTCCCTTAAGCCGAGCTTCCACTGTCGCGAATGCAGAGGCGATAGAGCTACGATTAGGTGATTTTGTTTAATCGTAGCGCATTCTCCTCTCAATCGCGGGCTTTCTCGTCTCATCGTGTCACTATCGTGTCATGTTCTCCTGCATTCTCTTCTGTTCGCGGCACCGACGCGAAAGCTTCAAATAAGTTAAAACATTCGCGTCTGAATTCTTATTCGCCTCACACTCGCGGCACATGCGCAGCGCAATCGCCTTGCATTCTCCTCCATTCGCAGCGCGTTCTCCACACATTCGCGTGCATTCTTGTTCCCAAGGCGGAGGAGAATGAGCCACGATAGAGCCCTGATAGAGCCCCGATAAGAAAGAATCTGACACGAATGTGATGCGAATGCGCCGAGAATGTGACGCGAATGAAAAAATCAGCGCGAATCAGCCACGATCTTGACACGATATTGCCACGATAGCACTACATACCTTCACGACAGTGACAATAATAATTATCTCAGAGTTGATGTTAGAGTGTGCGGATCAATATTTTGAAAACTTTGACAATGCCTTTCAAGAGAAAACAACCTGGAAAGAGGTCAAAGTCAACAAAGGGTATTGATGCTCCTGGATATGTCAATGATTTTGATTTTGCTCATGTCACATTTCTTGTCATGATCGCAGCGCTATCGGGTTAAAGTCGTGTCTCAATCTTCTGCATCGCAGCGCTATCGGTTTAATATCGTGTCTCAATCTCCTGCATTCGCCCCTCATTCGCCTCGGTGGCTTTTTATCGTGGCACATTCGTGTCGCATTCTTCTCTATTCTTGTCACACTCGCCTCACTATCGTAGCGGACGCGTAGCATATTCTTGTTGCATTCGCGGCGCTATCGTGTGCCTATCGCGCCCAGAAAAACTTCATGAGAATAGACAAGAATGTGACGCGATTGTTCATTCGCCTCTGATCGTAACTCATTCATCTCTACATTCGTGACAGTGGAAGCCCGGCTTTAGCAAAGGAACACGATCCATCGAATGAAATGAAAAGAAATGAGTTTCTCAATTAAATTAGCATTGTCATTTAATCTATAAATAAAATACTCACTCGTTCCCGATCCTCCGTGTCCCCCAAATATACTGGCGTACTCAGAGTTGTAGTCGGGGGGCTGGAAGTCGCTAGGGAAGGGCGCTCCTTGTGACAGGATCCGGAAGTCAGCGCAGTTCACATATGTCGGCTGATCACCGTAACCCATACCACAGACAAACTGTCCGTTACGATTCTCACAACGCCAGTCACGAGCTGAAATACAAGGAAACATACATGTGTATATGTGAATCTATTCAAAGGAGCTGTTAAGATAAGGCGTAAAATCAGCCCTGAAAAGTGGAATTTTGAAAATTGAAATTTCAAGAACCTTTTTTGGTAAAATGTATACTTATACGGCATCCCATCAAAATATGAAGTTATTTTTTATCTGTTTTGCGTAATATTGCTAATTTTTAGGTCAAAACTTATCTTTTTCCCATAGAAATCAATAGAAAACGGAAAAGTTTTATTGAACATTGTTCCCCCCGGATATACAGAAAGCCACTTTTACTGGAGATGTGTATCCATGATACAAATCTTTTGGCAAAGTGGGGTTCTGTATCTCCGGGGGGAACACTACCCCAGAGACGAAAAACTAAATATGGAAAGGGGGGTGCATTTTATAAGAATCGATCTTTTTGACCATTAAATATAGCACATTTGACTATTTTTCCTCTTTAATCAATGAAACATTGTGTACTCGATATGATTGAATGAAAGATACAAGAATTAGAAACGAAATAAGCAAGAGTGATGTTCATTTCTCCGTCAATGTGTATTTCGCGCTAAAAGGCTTACATTGTAGCCATTGAATGAAGAATAAGACCGTATTTTAAGTTCCGGATTTCATTATTTACCGATTAAAGGAGGTAGAACGTTCGAAATCTATTTCTGATACACAATGTAGACATATTTGATGTCTTTTAGCTTATATTTATCCATTTTAGATAACATATTCAAAAATGTATACGTTTTTGTCGATATAATCGGATTTTCTATCCGAGCACCCCTACCTCTTTCGACCTTAATTTTACAACCTTAAGAGTTCCTTAACATAATGTAAAACATGTAAAAGGTCTGCAAATACATTATATTTCAATAATGATTCATGTTTTTCTGTGTACGATTCGCCATACGGAAGAAATAAGTCACGGGATTCAGGGCTAAATACGGCCCTTATCTTAACAGCTCCTTTATTATGATGTCATTTTGACTGAAGAGGGATGCGTCAAAGGAGAGACACAACGACAAAATATATTGTGCTAAGCGGAGCACCGTGCACAAGAGATTGCATAAAAAATCAAAACAAGAAAGAAACAAAATAAAATAAATAAATAAAAAAACTTCAGTAAATAAAATGAAACATAACTGAATCCGAATGTTCATTGAATTTGAATTAACATTCAAGCTTCTCTGACATTGACATTCTAATAGCAATTCTCTGTAACCATTTAAACAATTTCTGCACGCATGGTCTCCGATTTTCATGAAATTCTACACATAAGTAGGGACCAATGAAATAAGCAAAAATTTGAGAAAAAAAATTAATTCTAGGTCATCTGGTTACCATGACAACGGCCTTTAAAGTTGAGAAATTGGCAAAAATTGAGCTAATTTGAAGCTCTATAATTTGGTCTATATGTGACATCAATGGAAGATTTTTTATGCATCCTAAAGATTAGGACATAATTTTTTTAAAAAGCTTACTAGTAGTGTATGATATTGTAAATAAGGCTGGTTACCATGACAACATTATTAGCTAATTTTGATATATTGATTTCAAAATGTTGTTTGTATTTTCCAATTTTCCTTCTCTCTTGATGGGTATATGATAAGGAAATGAGATTTATTTTATAAAATGAGCAAATTCAAGATAAACCCACTTGTTGCTATGTACATAAGTTACCCTAGCAACGGTAACTATGGTCTTTAATATTACTTATTTTGCAACTTCAAGGTCATTTTTGAAATTTTTGCATCATAATGAACAGATAAAAATTGTTGGGAAATATCCAACATAAAGAGCTCTTTCAAAAACCGTGAAAAAGCTATGGGGAACATATGTTACCATGGCAACCATTTTTTATTATTTTCATAAAACAGTAATTATTAATCCCTGGAATTTCAAATTCAATAACAATAAAGATCAAGTAAGCCTCTATCAAAATACGATAAAAAAAGTTTCAAATAATTAATGGTTGCTTTAGTAATTTGGCCATACATTATGAAAATAAGCATTTTTTGTTGTTTTTCAAAGCCTTTTCCTCAAAAAACGAAACAGGCTTACAAAACCTTTTTTACATATACGATAAAGCAAAGTCTAAACTTTATTTTAGATTTTAAAAAAATCAGATTACTTAACTTCTGATGCCCGTATCCAAGGACTCAAAGTGGGCCTGTGTGCAATTTTAAATAATCGTTCCCATAGCAACGGGCTATTTCCTGAATATTTTTCAAAAATTTTCTTTCGTTTAATGAAAGATCTACTTGAATACATTGATTAAGTTTCATCACTTTGAATCAAAATTCAATGATATAGTAAAAAAGGACTCTAAATGTTGTCCAAAATTGCTTTCATTTTTGCGATTAAAGGTCATGTTGCCATAGCAACTAACAGAAACTTTGTCCCAATGTGAATGCTTAAGTTTTACTTGCATATCAAACTCAAAAATATAAGTAATTTATCATTGAATTTTGAAAAAAAAATGCCAAAAATACTATTTTGATAGGGTACCTGTGTTGTTGCTATGGAAACATATAGATAAGACCATAAACCCAACATTATTATTACTTACCTTGAAAGAGCAATGATAGGGTATTGATAATTCATCAGTGTTTGTTTTAGATTATGCTGCATAAATTATGTATGTGACTTCAAAATCGCCCAAAAATGCAGTTTTTCAATATTCAAAGACCGTTTCCATGGCAACCGGATGTGATATTAAGAAAATTTTAACAAATGTTTACTTTTGGGTCAGACCCAACCTTATGTACAAATTTCATCAAAATCTTAGACATGCCGTGCCGTGCATCCTTCCTAAAAGTGCAAATGCTTACAGAGAATAGCTATTAACTGTGTCTAGGTCTGTATCAGGAGGAAATCTTAATGTGGTGTCTGTGTTTTTAGTCTGATGATGGAGTTACTTGTGTTGTGTTTATATGTTGTGTTTGTATGGATGTTCTTGTGTTTGTGTGTCTGTCATTTTGTTTTATTTCCATATGTATGGACGTTGTTATGGAAACAACCTAGCGGTGTCACATATTAGTGTAAACTTACAACATGGCGCTTGAATTCGAAGAGACGAAGCGGATATACAGTACGTACCAGGAGATTCACAACGAGATCGCGTTGATGGAGTAAGCTTACTCCATAATTCCCCAGAGTAATTTCTCTTTCTTCCTCCTTGCCCCCTTTGTTTACTCCATAGAAAACGCCATGCCCGCCGAGGATTTCCTCCAAAATACAGCGCGGGGCTTTATGGGCGGAGCTTAGTGGATCGAAGGCGGAGCTAATATGAATGCGTAATTCCCTCATCATCGGTAAAATTCGCGATCTTTTAATGACACGCTTCTTGTTGAATGAGGGAACAAAAAGATATTAGAGATTGACTTTGACACTGTATGTACAGTATTCTAATTCTTTCTATTGTGATTTTTGGAATCTGGTTTCTGCTTTTGTGTTTGACTTTCATTCTCTCATTCTATGGATATTGATGAGATATAATAACGTCAATACACAAATTGATAATTTCAAATAAAAACCTAATGGATGTAATTTACATGTACATGAATTGCCGTGAAAAACTGATCGGGCAGGGCGGGGCTCAGTTTCACCTGGTCATCAGTAGCGTTTACTTTTCACCAGCTGATATCAGCTTCCCGGTATAAAAATGACATGTATTGAGTATATACTCTAATTACTAATGCACGCACAATCTCTCCTACCGTAAATTATTTTAACTCGTCTCATTAACTGAATTATCCCCGCCCGGTCAGTTAGTGCACATGAAATCTTTAAACCCATACAAATATTAAATAACGTACATTATTATAAGCCACTATCAAGAGTTCCTTAATATTAGACAATGCTTACAATATCTACAACATCTTCATTTTTTTTATATTCAAACAGTCACAGATCAAGGACTTATAAACAGAAGGATTCGCAACTCTCTACACCGCCTTGAGAATAGTAACGAAAACTCGCGTGTAATGAGATCTGAACGAGATCAAAACATTGTCCAGTCCTATCCGAGAAGGGTGATCAAATAACATGATTTTCTCAAGCATCACACAATAAACATAAAATATTGATACGTACATGTAGAAGAAACCTTGCAGTTTCAATAAATACCAATTTTATCAAAATATATTGATAATATTGTTATAATATCTAGCTTCAAAGCGGAGCCTTGACATTCGCCGTTATGACCCAGATATCGTCAACGAGAGTTAGATAGGCATATGCTCTGTCCCATTTTCTCAGTCATTACTAGACTTACACATAAAATATTGGTGGCAAATCGAAAATGAAAACCTAGTGCGTGCATTAGAACCAATTTTGATTAATTCATTCGACGATTTCATCGTATACTGGAGGTTCAAAAATAGAGGTTTTCACCCTCCGGTATGACCGGACATTTTCTGAAAGAGGTAAACAGCCCAACGCTCTGACCCATTTTCTCAAACTAGACAAAATTTACATATGAAATATTGTTATCAAAATAAAGACTTCAACCTAATGTGTGCATTAGGACTAATTTTATTTAATTAATTCGACAATTTTATTGTTTTACAGGGCTTCGAAAATGGATGTTTTCACTCTTCGGTACGCGCGGCCATTTTCTGAAAGAGGTAGATAGCCCAACGCTCTGACCCATTTTCTCAAACCAGACAAGATTTACATATGAAATATTGTTATCAAAATAAAGACTAAAACCTAAAGTGTGCATTAGGACCAATTTTATTTAATTAATTCGACAATTTTATTGTTTTACACGGCTTCGAAAATGGGTGTTTTCACACGTCGGTACGCGCGGCCATTTTCTGAAAGAGGTATATAGCCCAACGCTCTGACCCATTTTCTCAAACTAGACAAAATTTACATATGAAATATTGTTATCAAAATAAAGACTAAAACCTAAGGTGTGCATTAAGACTAATTTTATTTAATTAATTCGACAATTTCATTGTTTTACGGGGCTTCGAAAATGGGTGGTTTTCACTCGTCGGTACGCGCGGCCATTTTCCCAAAAGACGTAGGCAGGTCAACGCTCTGACCCGTTTTCTCAAACAAGACACAATAAACACAAGGAATATTGTTATCAAAATAATTAATAAATTCTCATGCGTGCATTAGTACCATTTTCACTTCATGATACCGAATATTAATAAGAATACAAGACTTCGAAAATGGGGGTGTTTACGATCACCTGTTTACCACGGCCTGTAACGAAGAAGGTAAACAAGCCATCTAAAAACCTTTTTTTTCTGTTTTATTTTATAAAGTATCTATGAAAAGTTGTTTTGAAATAAAGTTGGACTTTTTTGTATCTGAATAGAATTAGTTTTGATGTATAGATGTCGATAATTGACCATGATATAACTGCCTCAGACGATCTCTGGGATCTCGACGCAAGTTCGACCTCGCCATTACGACTACGAGTACGACGTGACCTATATAAGTAGGCCCGATTTAATTTACCATTTTCTCGACTATTTCAAGACGTAATATCAAAATATTGGTACCAAAATGATCAGGATAATCTATTCTACTTATTCAAGTCGTTTTTATGTTGTCATAATCAACATATTTAGATATTGGTACCAAAATGATCAGGATAATCTATTCTACTTATTCAAGTCGTTTTTATGTTGTCATAATCAACATATTTAGGGCATTCATGGTTTTGAATATCACAACCCTAACATCTCCTTGCCTAATTTGCATATCAAAAGGGCACGCGAGATGTTAACGGGAAAAGACGAGATTCCAATCCTTCTGTTTATAAGTCCTTGCACAGATATATTCGACACTTGTGAGAAAAGGGTCAAAGTGCATAAACATATTATTATTAATTATTTTACTCCGATTCAGTGGACCATCATTACATGCAGGTCTATTTTCTTTAGCTTAGATGCATTGTGTTTACGTATATGTAAAACAAAGGACTTATATAAGTCCTTGGTAAAACGTTTCGTAGAATTTTTTTAGATAAATTCTCAGACATCGAATGTATTTCTTCTGCCCATCCCTTTTTCTCAAAGATATATATACATGTATTTATTTCCCGCCGGGACACACGTACATGATCAGTGATTAGGAAGAATATTAAAGAGTTCATGGGACAAACGTCCCTTGCGTTTAAAAATAATGGGACATTTTCGTACTTAATGCGCCAAATAAATAAATTAATGAAGCTTCCTGATTAAAATGATTAAAGAGAAGACACCAGCTATAAAGTAACCTAGAGCAACAGATGCAAATTGTAAAAGTTTTAGGTAAAATCAGGAATGATTTATATAAACTACATGTGCATGTACATTCAGTTGAAAATCAATAAATGAAGAATGTTTTAGATCCGCCCGTGTGAGTTGACTTGTAAACCCATGAACTCGTTTTTTTCACGATAGTTTAAAATGTAACGTGAAAATTCACGTTTGAATAGTTAGATACCAGTAAAATGATTTGTAAAAGTACCTTAAATCAAAAGAATGCCAAACAATAATAATATCGGATTCTTCTTTCAACAAGCCAAAAAAAAAATAAAATAAATAAATAGATAAATGAAATAATAAATAAGAAAAAAAAAATAAATAAAAAAAGGCATTACAACGGAAAAAAGTTGCACGTGCAATCGAACAATCCTCTTCCTTTCCGACCTTGAGGTTTTAAGTAATATTTTGCAATTTTTTTTTAATCTTTAATTATTCATAATATACAATGTAGAAATATTGGCGTCATGAATTAATGTGATCTGAACGGAGCAATGTACATATACACACTCAATTACTTGCAATATCAACGGGAAGGATTTTTTTTCAGTGCGCAAAGTGGGAAATTTTACTCAATACATACATGATGTGCCAGTAATATGTCTACTAGGTGAACAACAATTGGCTTCGAACCGTTGCAAACTATACAAAAGACTTCCTGAGACATGCGCATGTGAATTACACGTGTCAGTTATATGTACATTAATAGCCTATCTGTAGGACGGCTGGTTATTCAAACTCCGCACCGCAAAATGTCGTTGTAGGTATTGTACTTATAAAACTTTAAAGTATACATACATGTAATCGTTAGATAAAGATATTTATTATCTCAAAACTGAAATAAAATATAAGAATAAATTTTCAAAGAAAAAATGAATGAATAAATAAATAAATAAATAAATAAATAAATAAATAAATAAATAAATAAATAAATAAATAAATAAATAAAAAATTGCGAATAATAATGAATTTTATAATTTACATTGTTTTCAAAATGTTACAAAATGTACCATTTTTCTTCGTGACTCTATTTTCTTTACAACCGAATAAACATCCGGTGGTGTCAATCATACATCACATAATATGACCGCGCCTTTGATTTTCCGCAGTTGAGAAATTTTCTGCGGGTAGTCCCCGTGCCCTCATCTGTTTTAGGGGATAGTATAAATTCCTTGCAGTCCTTCCCTTGCTCGCCTGATACTTTAGTTTATGGATGAACCCTAGTATAAAGTGAAAATCTCAAAATCTGCCTGCATGTGTTTCACCGAAATTAAAGAAAAAAAACCTCTCTTACAGATGCTCTTGTCGCTCATTTCCTTATCTTTTTCCCCGATTCCTTCAAAGATTCCCTATATAAACCTATTATGTAAAAAGATATTGAAATACAGAAAGAAAGAAATAAAAAAACCATTTATTTATATTCCAAGTTTCGCGGATAAATTTACAAACAGAAAAAAAGCAAATGAACACAGTAATTCAATCTTACTAGCAATTAATTCGAGAAAAGCAAAGTCTCGCCCTATCAAATGGTCGGGTACGGCGTTCCACTTGCGTATACTTTCTTGTCCTTTCAGTGAGTGAAAACGGCCATGATATATACGAGAAGAACAGAGAAAATATGCTCCAGATTGCACCATTGTATTCAATTTTTTCAAACCGTATTCTCCCCGACTCGGCACTTAGTGCCTCGATCGATACAATCCCACTTTCCCCCTCTGGACCCGCCCCTGGTGCTGAGATAGTCAAGAGACCTCAGATTTGTTAATGCTGATTTTTTCACTTCATATTCTATGTACTTGAAAATTCTTATTAAATAACGTAATCTTCTCTGTCCTTTCTCTAGGATAGGAGAAGCTTCTTTTTTTATGTCTTTATTGCTTTCAGTTTTACATGAAAATTGTTTTATTTAATGATTCAGTTTTTTCTTCTTACCTTCCTAAATAAAGAAAAGACGTAAATTTTCTAATCAAATGCAAATTTTGCCTTATTCTTATACAGAAACGTCTCTTTTATAAAGTAAATAAACTGACCCTGGTAAAGCTTTTTTCGCGCCTTTGCTGGCCATGTCGCCGGCAATGCAAGAGCTACATGTAAATATAACGACCACTTTGTCCACCTCCCGGTTGTCTGTCCGTCAGGCTTGTAGTAAGATATAGCTGCAACTCATCAATCAATCAATCAATCAGTCAATCAATCAACAATGGCGTAGCTCTGCTTGAGAAAGTGGAGGGGCACAACATCCCAAAATTTCTAACAAGCAAAAAAAAAAAAAAAAAAAAAAAAAGGGGGGGGGGGGGGGGGGGGAGGAAGAGGAAGAGATTAAAAAATAAATATTGGGTTTTCATGTTCTGTATGCACAAATTTTAACATTTCTGGTGCAATTCTAAATTTTAAGTACATGAATAAATGGCTGGCGAGCGGTAGCGAGCCAGGAATTTTTTTAAGCAAAATATTGACTAATCAGAAAATACTGTCTGTGTCCTCTATCATTAACATATACATTTAATGATATTCTATATAGTTTGAGTTAAAGATATTTTGCAGTTTTTTTATATCTGTATGACCAAAAATTACGTCAAAAAGTGGGGGGCACAAACATACTTATGTGCCCCCCCCCCTGTCCCCCCCCCCTTGTCCTACGCCAGTTATCAATCAATCAATCAATTTTAGAAACAATTTTTAAGATACAGTGATACAAATATACAATATTCATGCGAGGGAATGAAATAAAAATGTGATCTGAGAGAGAGAGAGAGGGGGGGAGATGTTACTTTGATGGCTTTAAGGAGGGGGCAAGCATGACTTGTTTTATGAATAGATACAAAATGAACATGCACACATAGTTTACGATATAGTCTTTTTTTATAACATGGCCAAGGTCGCTTTACAGGTCAAAATGATTATCATTTATTGGCTTAGGGTTTAACACGCGAAAGCCGACTTGTTTGTGCGGTTGGATTCTTAGTTGTAATGACTGCAATGCGATATTATACTTTTTACTGCAATTTTATAAAAATGATCACCTGGAAAATTAAATTCATTCTGCATTATAATTGTTTGCATATAATAATTCAGTTCATTTAATAGAACTTTTACAAGATTATCTAGCTTGTTCGTGATTTTCATTTCAAAGATCCGAGGGAAAAATGCATGTATCATACAAAACACCATTCGACGTACTCGAAATAAACATGAACGAACATCAGAAAAGACAAGGTGAGATCAGGTGCCCGTTTCTCTATCAGGCGAGGCAAATGCCATTCCTACAAGACATGTACAAAGTGAAGAATAAATTTTGAAATGAAATCTAACGTCAAGCAAACGTCTGTATTTCACCCGAACCCCCCCCCCCCCTCTGCAAGCACTCTCGGACTTGTTCTTTGGTTGAGTCCAAAACACATTCGATATCCCTCTAGACATTATATTCAGAGATCATGTACATGTAGCTTACCTCGTCACTACTTACAAGCCAGGTGTTATTAAACATGTTAAAGTTCACTTAACCTCAAGCCATTGCACAGCGGGTGTTACTGATAAAACTCGTACTTCTATAAAGGACCACGGAGAAATCAATTTTACAGATAAAATCTTAATCCCTATTAATGTTCTCTCGTAAAATGAGCATGTGGTCATTTAAATTTAAAACAAATATATTTATAAAAGTGTCTCCTCCAAACAGAGGTCGGAAATCTAAAATCAATGAAAATGTCGTTATCAAAAAGTAAAAAAAAGAAGAATGTAAAAAGAAGGAACGCCGCTTATAAGCTTATAATGAGGATTTAAAATCATCACAAAATCAAATTCTCTGGGAGCAAATGAGGAAAATGGCTATATTTCTAGAGCAAAAGGTTGATAACGAACTTCAAATTGATAGAAATTGCATGTGTTAAACGTACATGGGACTATGGGGTGAGAAACAAAACTTTTTTGTGGAAAAAAAAGTTCAAATAAAGGAAGAACAAAAAGACTTGATGATAACGACTAACAAAACGTCTCCCAACGATATATCTCTCGTGGAAAAAGAATTGCGGGAAAAGATCTCGTAAAAAAGAATTGTAACAAATCAGTGCTGAAAGATTCACAGATGCTAATCGCCTTTATACGGAGGTATTCATGGAATATTTATATGATAAAGAAGTACTTATACTGAAATTCTTTGATGAGGCCGGTTTCAATTCTCGTGACTGCACAAATACTTTTTTATGGTCATGCTGAAAAAGGTGAGCGCAATTTTAAAAGTTTTTAGATCATCAAAATCTCCAAATGTAACACTCAGTCTATTGATTGGATTGCATGTATTGTAATGTCATAGAGGGAGCCACTGACATTCCTCAATATCTTAGATTTTTAAGAAGCACTAGATGCTTAATATACTGAAATGGGAGAAAATGCGTTGAATTCGGGCGATATATTAGTAGCCGACAACGCACCTGTTCATCGACACCAAGGGGTCGAGCCCTTTCCAGTTTTATTTTAGAAAATTTTGGTGTAGAATATGTTTATTACACCCTCCAGTTATGTATCCCGTTGAAATGGCTTTCAGCAAAATTAGAATCATTTTAAGGTATCCGTTGTACAATAGAGTCATTTTACATAGCGTTTTAATCATCTCCATTGTAAACTATGTCTATGGTAAATTCTATGCCTGGTAAGGTACTATAGACTATATATTTTCTGAAATGTAATGATGCCCTGAGTACAGATATAAGACCCCCTGGTCTTAAAAATCAAAGGGGAAAAACTCTTGTACAACTTTTTATTTTGCATATGTTATATAGAGAATATAGACAATTTAAATGCTTCAACCGTTTTCTGGCCCCAAAATCATTATTTCTGAACAGTGGGCATTATAACTTTTCAGAAAATATAAAGTTTATGGTACCTTACAAGGCATAGAAAAATGCCCAATTGTACATCGGATACCTTAAGTAACTTTTTGTGTCATGAAAATTTAACTTCTGTGCGATTTACCTGGCTGTATAAAGTGCCTCAAAGATCATAACACTAGCAAATTCTAAACAAAAAAGGATTTGCAAGCTGGCAGTTTGGGAAGTACATGTATAAGAATGAAAGAGTCATATTTTTCTTCTCAAGAGAAATTACATAGAGGTGCGGCGCTCCCGTAAAATATTTATGAAAGGCCTCAGTCCAAATTCAACCTTCACTACAGTTCGGGTTGATTTAATACATGTTCTTTTATTGTGTCTTCAAAAATTAAAACTGCATTATTTGTACTATACTGTATATTTATTTGTCATTCATTGGAGATTCGAATGAAAAAAATCCCATAATTTGTACCGGTTTACAAAATGTACTGTGTTTGTCAGCCAAAGGAGTTACTGCAAATGGTACTCAACGCGTAATTACTCTTTGAAAGCGGAATTTCTTTTTATTGGTGCATTATTCATGCGATTCATGCTCCTGATTGTTTTATGTCGCGTAGCGACAAATTCCACGCGACATAAACATGATTAATAAAATCGGGATCATGTAGAGATCTGGTTTTAATCAGATTGGTGAATGAACATTCGATATCAGTGTACAGTAAACGCATCTATCATAAACCTGAATAAAGACTTCGCATTTTAGTGAATACTAAAGGGGTGGACATGGTGAAAGGGAAGTTGGAGGAAGGGGCGAGAGGAGGTTGGGGGTAAGGATCCCCCTTAAATTTGTCATAATACCAGGACAAATGTAAGAATATAGAATGAGGGAACCACACCAATAAGTCTTAAATGTAGGAATTTCTCTGATTTTATAAAGTTTACTACAGATTTTGTTTTTACTTTGACACTATCAAGAGGAAGACAGCCCCAACGCGTAATTACTCTTTGAAAGCGGAATTTCTCTTTTAAGCGTTGCATTGTTATTAAGCTGAAAAAAAAAACATACTGTACGATTCTCATTGATTCGTCTAGATTAAACGCTTCTCATTAACCTGAATAAAGACTTCGCATTTTATACTTTAGGGGTTGGATAGGGTGAAAAGGAGGTGGGAGGAAGGGAGAAGAGGAGGGAAAGAGGGGATGGAGGGAAGGGGAGGGAGAAGTTAAGGACCCCTTGATATTTGTCCTTATACCTAGAAAAATGAAAAAAAAAAGATTTGGGAAGGAATAAAGGACCGAATACCACCCACCCTCCCCTATAACAAGTGCGGATCGGGAGGGGTGGTTTAAGGACCCCCTGAAATTTGTCATATTACCCGGAAATGTAAGATTTGGGAAGGAATAAAGAATGACCGAACAAACCCCCCCCCCCCCCCTTCCCTCTCCTCTGCTTCGAATCGAATATCGTTTATCACTTTCATTATTAATCTGACATATAGAAAAGGAACAAAAACATTATAACGTAATCCTGTTCGATTACAAATGAGGCTGGAGCTCCCACACTTTTTGGTGTTAGTTTCTTGAATCGCTTCCGAAAACTGATTTTTTTTTTTAATTTTGCAAAAAAATGTATGTGCGGATCAAGAACGGAGTAACTCGAAACTGTAATCTAACCCTTATCTACTGATAATGAAACAGGTACAGGTAAGGCACGGTCCATTTGATATTCGGGGGTGGGGGGTTGCTCGAAAAAAAAATTTTGCTCTGAATTTTAATAAATAAAATGAATTTGCTTATGGTATGACAGAAGAAATAATCTTGCTCTTACAAGTAATCCAAATTTGAAGAATTAATATAAAATTTCGCTTCAAATTCAGGAAAATTTTCCGGCTTCGCTCGCTGCAGTTTTCAATTCATATTACAAAAATTGCTTCCTTTATCAGGAGACAATTCCTTGGGAATCGCATGTTCATTCATATGCATCATTGATTAATAATGATGCGCCACTAAAAAGAGAAATTCCGCTTTAAAAGAGTAATTACGCGTTGGGACTGTCTTGCTCGTGGTGTAGTGTCAATTTAAGGTACTACAAATCTGTAGGATCTATAGAATCACACAATTGGCACATCTTCAGGTAAACGATCAAATACCTTATAAGGAAAAGACCAAATGGGGATGGGGGGGGGGGGGGCGGGGGTTAAGGACCCCTGAATAATATAAAGTCCTAAGTCTTAATATTTGTATCATCGTCTCTTTGGTTTTTTTTAATTTATCTTTTGTTTGTCAGCTTTTCTGTGAACAATTTTCTTTGAAGCTGGGCTCTCCCCTCCTTTCTGAAATCCTGGATCCACCACTGGTACATGTATATTATAAATGACCTGCGACCCCAGAAACATAATGCATGTGCATACATAATGACGTACGTGCCTGAGTTAGTAAATAGACATTGTCTTGACTGTATTGTCTATATTTTTTCATGTTTTATCTAAAAAGTGAGGGAGCAGGGGTGAACGCTGGTTCCTGCTCGAGATTTTCAGCTATTACTGATAACGGATCATAACAATTGCTGAAAAATTAACAAAGGTCTATACTTTCGATGCCTTCTAAAATATGCTTCCGTGATAAAAAAAAAATACCGTTCAACACGATAGAATAAAAAATAACTATCAATGAATTAAACATTTAATTTACTTGGTATCGTACAGCATTAAATTAAATTTTATACGTAAGTGTGCAATCGTTTACATGTATATGTAAAATAGATTACATCAATGTGAAGTATCCAGAGTACGGATTTAGAAGTTATTCCGTATGAACGGGAAAATGATTTGCATAACTCATAATACTTTTAATATTCATCTTACAGCAAAGTCGTGCGGTACAGTACTTGAATCTATAAATGCATGCAAAAATTCGTTTCATTGTCTAACAGGAAACAAATCTTATTTTTCCTTCCATCAGATACATCGAATGATATAATGTATTTTACACACATCCAATATTCAGGTGTTTATAAAATACAGGAGTAGGATAAACAATTATGTATTTCTTTTTTCCCTTGTTTTCTTTATTACAGTTTTGCTTCCTATATCATTTGCTGGTTTATTAATTCATAATCATTTTTCGTACATCACAGGAAATTCAAACTACAGACATGTGTAGACTGCCTATTTAACATCTAGGGTTTCTCTATCTCTACGTACATAATCCTGAATATTGCATTGTTATAAATGTAGTATATCTATGCGGATATGTAAGATAATGATCTTTAAATTGTTACAACATTTATAGAATCGTTCTTAGGAAAACATTTACTGTAAGTACAGATCTAGCGTATTGTTAAAACAGTTGTTTGACTAGCCTATCGCGATTCTACTCTCTGCAAAGAGATTTTACGCGACTCGAGATGCTGCGTCAAGCGAATATAAGCCCCGCCTACAAGCACTCGGTGTTTACCCCGGCTAATAATTAAATATGCATAAGCGCCGCCTCCGTTCATTAGCCCCGCCCACAAACACTCCGAGTTTTTCGGGGTAACGTTTGTTCGCGTTGAGCCCGCTTTGCCCCTCACCAGCCCTCCTAAAAGCCCTCCACCTGATGGAGAAATTGGCCTTTACTCGTTAAATTTTTACTCCATCGATGGCGATCTCGTTGTAAAACTCGTGATAGGTACTGTAGTAAAGCTTATCAAAGTAAAATATGATTGCCGATCGTTAAGTTTTGCTTTTTCGAGTCAGACATAGTCAGTTATCCCCTGGAAAACCTGCCGATTCGTGCCGGCCATACCCTAAATTTCGGTTTCTAATTTATCAAAGATACATGTATCTGCCCAAAGCCAACACACCCCTACCAACCAAATATCCAGTGTCGTTGGCCGTCTCCGCGGCTACCAACTTCTTAGATTATGTTTAACATGATGAGATTCGAACCGATTACTCTCAAGATCGAAATCAAGGTTCCGTGCTCACCTTGGGACGCCAATCAATGTTCCGTGCTCACCTTGGGACACATCAACGTTGAACAGTAGTGCAATTAGACTATATCAATATAAAAAGTTGGTGTATCATTTTGTATGAAACTTAAAAAGAGAAAGACATTCTATTTAAGTACCTACCTGTTACCCAAATCCATTGCATGACGCAATATTCACAGTTAATTCCAGCCGGAAGTTGTAACGGTATGACAACCTCGCCATCTGTATCCGGAATTTGAATTAGTGTTTGGTTCGCTGTAGATGCGAGTTTTAGAGGGTTGGCGTCGAAACAAGCTTGAGAAGCGGCTGTAGTGGAATTGGACCGACAAAGCTTAAACTGGAAGAATCCGCCATTGGCCCGGGCTGTCACGTGGACCGTAACGTTGATCTCCTGACCCTCATAGTAGATATAGGTCGGTCTTTTTATAGCGTAGATTCCGTTCGGTCCCTCGTTCGGTCGGGGTCCGTTGAAAGGATCGCCACATACACCACATTTGTTTTGTAAATTTCCATTTGTCTGAAATCAGTATAAAGAACTGATAAGTAAATTATTGAACAAGATATTCAATTATATCGCTACTTAATTTGATAAATATTTAATCAAAGCTATGAACCTGTTTAAAGTTACGATGCCGTTCTCTTGCATTTGACATGTTTACCGGAATAGTTATAGAGCATCCTCCACTCTCTCTTATATATACACTTTTGCTTTAATCACATTTATTTATTAATTGAGTTGCATAAGATAATAAACGGTCAATTCATTAATAAAAATTAATATTTCATCGAGTAACATTGGAAAATTCAATAAACAGTCAATTCAATTGTCAAGCATCAAGGAACAATGTAAAAGGAAAATCAACTAAAAATTTAATTCAAAATTGAATTTTCAGTTCTTAAGTGAAATAGGAAAATTCAATTATCGGTCAATTCAATTATCGTTCATTGAGGTCAACAACGGACATTTGAATAATCAGTCATTGAGAAACATAGTAAACACCACATAGTAGAATTCAACCAACAGTCAATTATGAGAATTCAACCAACGGTCAATTATGAGAATTCAACCAACGGTCAATTATGAGAATTCAACCAACAGTCAATTATGAGAATTCAACCAACGGTCAATTATGAGAATTCAACCAACAGTCAATTATGAGAATTCAACCAACGGTCAATTATGAGAATTCAACCAACGGTCAATTATGAGAATTCAACCAACGGTCAATTATGAGAATTCAACCAACAGTCAATTATAAGAATTCAACCAACGGTCAATTATGAGAATTCAACCAACGGTCAATTATGAGAATTCAATCAACAGTCAATTATGAGAATTCAACAAACGGTCAATTATGAGAATTCAACCAACGGTCAATTATGAGAATTCAATCAACAGTCAATTATGAGAATTCAACCAACGGTCAATTATGAGAATTCAACCAACGGTCAATTATGAGAATTCAACCAACGGTCAATTATGAGAATTCAACCAACGGTCAATTATGAGAATTCAACCAACGGTCAATTATGAGAATTCAATCAACAGTCAATTATGAGATTTCAATCAACGGTCAATTATGAGAATTCAACCAACGGTCAATTATGAGAATTCAACCAACGGTCAATTATGAGAATTCAACCAACAGTCAATTATGAGAATTCAACCAACGGTCAATTATGAGAATTCAACCAACAGTCAATTATGAGAATTCAACCAACGGTCAATTATGAGAATTCAACCAACAGTCAATTATGAGAATTCAACCAACGGTCAATTATGAGAATTCAACCAACGGTCAATTATGAGAATTCAACCAACGGTCAATTATGAGAATTCAACCAACAGTCAATTATGAGAATTCAACCAACGGTCAATTATGAGAATTCAACCAACGGTCAATTATGAGAATTCAACCAACAGTCAATTATGAGAATTCAACCAACGGTCAATTATGAGAATTCAACCAACGGTCAATTATGAGAATTCAATCAACAGTCAATTATGAGAATTCAACCAACGGTCAATCTAATCGTAAGTCACTAAGTCAACAAAAGAGAATTCAATCAATGGTCAGTTGACAGGTTTTCAATTATCAGTCATTTAGAAACATTGCGGGTTGGTTTTCAACCAAAGGGTATCTCTCGCATCTGTCGGGGAAACGGGACGGGCTAAACAAGATAAAGAATAGTTAGAAGAAGTTGTGATTACGTATAAAAGTAAAATCTATTTTGAAGAAATAAATGAGAAGGTAAATTAAAACATGTAGCAAATATAAATGAAAGAAATAATTATGCATGGATGAAAACTCGAGTGAATTAAATGCATTGATAATCGAATGTGCAAATGAATATAAATAACATTAATATAGATCAATTTAAAAAAAAGCTACAAACAAACAAAGAATAAATCCATGAAGTAAAAATGGGACAGACGGACAGAGAGACAGAGAGGAAACTAAAAGTCCCTTCCGGCTTTGCCGGTATAGTGGACTAATAAAAAGTATTGTATGTACCCTATTGTTTTTACCGCATGTTAGAAATTCTGTTGATTAGAGCAAAGATGGTCGAAGCTGTTTGAGTGTTTGTGTATTTTGTTTGTACATTTCCTTTCCTCTGGAAGAAATACTTCGTCTTACCGAAACATAATCGAGTTTTTTTTTCTCTCTCTCTCTGGGGTCAATGATTAGATAGAAAAAAATGAATATCAAACGGAATGAATTTTGTTGCGTAAAAATAAATAAAATTAATAAATAAATGGATAAATGAATGAATGAATAAATAATAGATAGATGAATAAATAATAGATAGATGAATAAATAAATAAATAAATAAATGAATAAATAAATAAATAAATAAATAAATAAATAAATAAATAAATAAATAAATAAATAAATAAACGTAATTGCCACAAAATGTATCTACTATATATAGTACTTACGTAGACTCCGCCACAATTCAGCATCATATCTTCCGTATTTTGAGTCAATTCGTCGCTCCACGTAGCCTCTCCAAAATATCTCCATGTCGACGATCGACTGGTCGGAGATTTGAGGAAGGCATTCCCAGAAACTAAGGAAAACTGACCACAGAGAGCAAACACACCAACAAATAATACCAACACTTTCATTTCACAACGATTTCCTATCCGATCACCCTTTCTCGAATTCAAATAAAATTTTCAAACATATTTAATTACGAAATTCTTAGAAATATTTACTGTGGTATTTTCATCCTTTTTCATGGTCGCATTTTCCTTATGTTGAAAATTTGACTAAACCGAAAAGTCCAAACGGTCAAGCAAGTGCTTCCTTAGTTAAGAATGATGTATATTGATAATTTGATGACAGACTGCGTTAGAAGGGATGTGTATCATGTAAACTTACCCAATCCGCTCAGGGACGTTGGTCGGTACGGGTGGGTCTTACCCCGAATTACCTAATGTGACCCCTGACCACTCAAACAACCAATCACAGGCCGTGTCACATATGTAAGGAATGCTGGTGACCGCTAAGAATGTCTTTGATCCTACGTTATCCTACGTTTGAAAAGTTGTTCGGAAAAGTCAGTACTATATTAGCAGGAAATGGTAAGGGCAAGATTAGGCCCTCATTTTCTTGTGTACTATGTACTAGTAATTCGCGTCTGTTGGATTTTTTTAAAATCGAGTTAAAAATCACTACAATTTGAGAAAGGAATACAACTATAGTCAATCATATTAGGAGATACAATAATTCTTACACCTGAAATTCATAGCTATAATTATCACATGATACACCCGGAATGCAGTTTCATAAAGTCATTTCATAATTAAATGTTATGTTACATATATCGCTCTGCTTGAATGTGATTGGTCAAGTTTGGAGCCTCATCACCTACACTGTGACAAGTGTCGGTCATATGTTAAATTCAGACGCAAACTCAGTATCAATGATTAACATTGTTGTTGTTGTTGAAATCATTATTGCAATTAAAATATTTTTCTGTTTAAGCACAGAAAATAAAATACTATGTGGAGCTATTTCTCATGGCGTATCAACGATTTCTAGGTCCCAACGTAGTTCGCCTCTAGTTCTCAGAAACGTTGATTTCACGTTAATTTCTAACATTTTTGGCAGAATCATGCGATAAAAAAGAATCTCAAATGAATTTTCGTTTCATACGATGTATTATGAAACTCGTGGTGCGTTTTATATCACCTCGCCAAGGCTCGGGAATATAAAACACACAGCTTGTTTCATAATACATGTACATCGTTACGTTATGATCGTATGAAATGAAAATTCATTTGAGATCCTATATATATGAACCACAAATTTTTATTTAAGATCCTTTATATATGAACCACAGTTTTTTATTTGAGATCCTATATATATGAACCACAAATTTTTATTTGAGATCCTATTTATATGAACCACAAATTTTCATTTGAGATCCTATTTATATGAACACACAAATTTTCATTTGAGATCCTATATATTTGAACCACAAATTTTCATTTGAGATCGTATAGATATGAACCACAAATTTTTATTTGAGATCCTATATATAATTTATGAACCACAAATTTTTATTTGAGATCCTAAATATATGAACCACAAATTGTTCTTTAAATTGAGATCCTATATATATGAACCACAAATTTTTATTTGAGATCCTATACACATATGAACCACAAATTTAAATTTGAGATCATATTTATATATTTCCATCACAGAAGAATCCCCATGATAAGCGCCCGTTAGGCAAAGGGATTTATAAACTATAATTCTGGTTGCCTATTGTGACGTCACGCTTTAGTTTTGAAAGTACGGAGAATTCAACAACGTTCGTATACTTTTGACGTTATAAGATTCAACTCGCTCATTATAAATGCTAAATGGGTTGACTGATATTTAGTACAAATGGAATTATAAGTAATGACTGTCTTACTTTGGGTGTTCATGGTAGTATAATTCTGGTTGAACAGTGCAAATTTTTTATTTGAGATCCTCTATATATGAACACACAAATTTTCATTTGAGATCCTATATATATGAACACACAAATTTTCATTTGAGATCCTATATATATGAACCACAGATTTTCCTTTGAGATCCTATATATATGAACACACAAATTTTTATTTGAGATCCTATATATATGAACCACAGATTTTCATTTGAGATCCTATTTATATGAACACACAGATTTTTATTTGAGATCCTATATATATGAACCGCAATTTTTATTTGAGATCCTATATATATATATATATGAACCACAAATTCTTATTTAAGATCCTTTATATATGAACCACAAATTTTTATTTGAGATCCTATATATATGAACCACAAATTTATATTTGAGATCGTATATATGAACCACAAATTTTTATTTGAGATCCTATATATATGAACCATGCATTTTTATTTGAGATCTTATATATGAACCACAGTTTTTTATTTGAGATCTTATATATGAACCACATTTTTTATTTGAGATCTTATATATGAACCACAGTTTTTTATTTGAGATCCTTTCTATATGAACCACATTTTTTTTATTTTTTGAGATCCTATATATATGAACACACAAATTTTCATTTGAGATCGTATGTATATGAACCACAAATTTTTATTTGAGATCCTATTTATATGAATCACAAATTTTCATTTGAGATCGTATAGATATGAACCACAAATTTTAATTTGAGATCCTATATATATGAACCACAAATTTTTATTTGAGATCATATATATATATATGAACCACAAATTTTTACACAACTCGTTTCATAATGCATCGTTGATATCCTATACATGTATATATGAACCATGATAAATCGCGTAACGTAGCGAAGTGTTATTTGACGTAAAACAACATAATGAAGCTAGGCAGTTTGACGCAAAATTTATTTTAGACACTTCATACAAATGAATGACAAAATTATGTTTAAATTCGAGTCTTATTTTCTTACTATTTACTAATAGCGAATCGATGCGAGCAACCGGACCCGAAGAATCCGCTTGCTCTGAACAAGCTTATATTCGAAACAAGTGAAAAAATGATCGAAAAATATGGAAGAAAAGATGCATACTGACGCTTTCAAAAATCTTCAACCAAGCATGGGCGCCGCCATTTTGAAAATTTTAGTCAGTATTTATACGAAAATATTTCTAGATGAATCCTTATTATGTAGTTATGGTGTAGATTCGGTTGTTACAGAGTGTCAAATGTAAGAATCATTTAAAAGAAAATAAAATAAATTGAATCCATGTTCCGTCTAATTACTACATTGCTCGTTCATGCAATGAGATGCAATACTAATTATTACGTGACTTTTCGTGTACAAGACCGCTAGCTGACAAGAAAAACGCAAGTGTTGGGCAGTCATGGCTTACCTTTAACGATTACGATTCTTGATAACATGAAATGTTCAAATCTTAGAAAAGATCTGCCGAATTTTACTAACTAAGCAGAAGTTCAAAGATTGAAAAAAAAGTCCCGAGGGTTATTATTGTTCAATTCAATGTTTATTTCGCGACAAACAGCTGTTCGTTTCATTTTTTTCATCTCGATGTGTATTTTGCTGGGATGTGCTGTTCGTTTCAATTGATTCAAGTGCAAGCCTGCACCAGTTGTCAGTATTGAATACAAATTATGAAATGATTTTGGATTATTGCCGATTTTGCTTATTTCTGATTGGTGGAGACGCTGTTTGATAGAGGGTACCTCAGAGTGAATTGACCGCTAACGCTCCGAAGCGGTCTATTCGGGATTAGCACATGCGTTGATTTTTGTAGTGTAACATCTTTGACTTCTTGTAAATCATTACAATATATTTACATTCTGAATTTTTCTCCCTATAGGCTGCAATGTTAAGCAGATGGTTGATATTTGCCCATGAATTACCATCTTCAAAATTATATTACCATCTGCTGGACCAATCAAATGGCTTGCGTCGTAATACAAAAAATCGTATTTATAAACAAAATGCCAGCCCCCCATGACAGCGGGAAATTTAAACTCGAAAGGCATATTTTTACTGTTAGAAACGACAAATGAGGAATGTAAATATTAGAAATGAATGTTATTCAGATGATTGTTATGGGGAATTTATATTACCATCTGGATTTTGATAAATTTATCATGACGCCCTACCGCCCTACCGGGCGTCATTCAATTTATCAATCCAGATGGTAATATATAAATTCCCCATAACAACCATCTGAATAACATTCATTTCTTAAGTAAATGTTAATAAAATTCTGATAATTTAATAAAGCAGTTATTGACTTTTGATTTCGGTCTACTCGTGACTATACAGACCTGGTCAGGCATTGGTTTACTTCGGCCTTCGGCCTCGGTCAGCCAGTACCTGACCAGGTCTGTATCGTCAAGAGTAGACCGAAATCAAAAGTCAATAATTGTATAATGTAACACTGAAAACATGAAGTATCTTGGGACAGCTTTCGGAATTTACTGATTGCGTGCATGTTATCTAAATAGACAAAGATTTATTCATTTAATATAATCTATTAATTCATTTTATCTTATTTATATATTCATTTTATCTTATCTATTTATTCATTTTAATTATCTATTTATCAATAAATTCATCGATATGGAGAACATGATATGCAAATAACACCCCCCCCCCCGAAACAAACGCTAACTTTTACGATATATATCGAAAATGACTTCGGTTCGCTTCTATGGCTTTGCCATAATTCATATCATTCATGACGACATTCACTTTGATTTCTTATTCCTTTGCACATTCAAATGATAACTTAGCACTATTTAGTGGCTCATTTCACGTCAGGGAGTTCTGTAAACCTTTCATAAAATTTGCACGACACCGTCACTTGGGCCCAGAATCTTAGTCCGAAAACAAAACAAATCAAATCAGCCCACCAAAAACTTATTAACTTAAATACCTCATATTTCTCATGAAAGAAAAAGTAAGTCAATTTAATAGTAAAAACAAGGGGAGGGAAAACTCGCTATTTAACTTTTTAAATTATTTTTAAAGTACTTCCTGTTAACTAAGCATCGGAAAATACAACATACAAATTCATTGTTAATATAGCAATTCAAGTTCAACGTAACATATAAATTTTTGGACAAAATAACTTTCACTCTCTGGTCATATAACATTGTTTAGAATGAGGATCAATGACGAACGTGCATTTCTGGTCAATACTGTAAATTTATCTGTTCTTAAATTATGCTATTGAATTTGAAGACGTTTAACATTTAAAAAAAGGTATATATATTGGAGATTTTTCACATGTTTACACAAATAGGATCATATTGACATTTCCGTTTGCTTTTGTATTCCTTTTTGTTAAGAAGGGCGGACAGAGGGTAGTCCTCTCCCCTCCCTCTTTCTTACCATCTCCCTCCCCTCCCTTTCCTCTTATCAACCACGTGTTAATGTATTTACGTGTCGTACGTGGATTCACATGTCGTCCAATAAATAACACTGTACCAGATCCAGATTTCACATGTCGTCCAATAAATAACACTGTACCAGATCCAGATTTCACGTGTCGTCCAATAAATAACACTGTACCAGATCCAGATTTCACATGTCGTCCAATAAATAACACTGTACCAGATCCTGTCTCTTGAATCGGCGATGAATTCATACCTCTGTCCTCTTCTCAAGCACGATACATCTACCATACTTATTGCCGTATACTTGCCGTACCCTTGCCGCTGCCTAGGTGCACGAGAACACACTGGCTTTGTGGATAATGTTAGCGGACTGAGACTTCAACATGCTGCTGAAATTGGCTTTCTGGGGAGAAATATATCAGTGATACCCATATATGATAAGACCTTGGGAAGCTCAAAGGCTTTAAAAAGGAGCTAATAAGATACAGATCCCACTTTTCCAGAAAATTTGGAGTATGGATATATACATCTCTAGTATAAGTGGCGCTCTGTATAACCGAGGGAACAATTTCAAATGTTCAATAAAAACTTAGGAAAAATACAAGTTTTGATCCACATATTAGCAAAATAATACAAAACAATTGAAATTATGTCATTTAATGAGATATCATTAAAATCTTTAAGATAATTGCAAGATTATTGAAAAAATCATTTTCTGAAAAAAGTAACAGGTAAATACAGGTAACTAATCAGTATAAAGCATGTACCCCTTTTAATGGCCCCATTAACCGAGTTGGCGAATGGGCAACACATCGAATTACTTAATGAACTGATCTCGAGGCTCATAAAACATGTTAAAGGAGTCTATCGTGGTAAGAGGCACCTTGAGGGGGTATCATGGATTTTAGTGTTTTTGATTCTTATATTGATTTCTCTTTATTACTACAAGGTCTATCCATAATTCACTTTTTTATTTCACTAATATATATATATATATATATATATATATAGTACACAGCCAATTGTGCCTCACATGAAATTCATATGAAATGAGCATCATGTAAATTTTACATGAAAGTTCATGTAAAATTCATATAAATTTCACGTAGGATTTATGTGAAAAATATTTCACATGTATTTCACATTAATTTCCTTCACATGAATTTCACATGAATTTTTCTAAGTGACCTTCACAGGAAACTAAATTCACATCATATCCATGTAAAAATCTTCACATGAATTTCATGTGAAAAATTTCATGTAAACTTCATGTTTGTGCTCGTTTCACATAAATTTCATGTGAACTTTCATGTAAAGTTCATGTAAATTTCACATGAATTTCATATGAGGCACAATTGGCTGTGTACATAATATTCTTTTATTTCCCAAATATTTACGGAACGATGAACATTGTTTCCGCAACAGAAGTTGTTCGGCTGTACCAGCTAATTTCTACAATTTTCCCTTATGTCGAGTAAATTTTACACCACATTCTAGGTAATAGGTGTTAGCTTGTAGAAGCATACAAAGTGTATTCTTTTTTTACCATATATATACTTTGATAGGTCTGTATTTTGTGAAAATATTATACACGACGCTAAGTGTAGAGTGCGCGTCTGACGGTCAAAAGATGACGTCATGAAAATACCGTTACCTTAATATTGACTCAAGGATTCTACATTGTGCTTCTTCTTATTTATTCATTTTTTTTTTTTTCGGAAATAAAATGAGTATCAAAATAGCAATACAAACAGTCATGAAGATATATTAAATACGGGACTTTTCTAACTCTATATACCTTCTTAAAGAAAATTCCAAACAATTTTCATGCACCAGACACGTGTTTCGAATATTTCAAACTCTCATCAGTGATGCTTCCAGCCAAAGTGCTTTTCATAAGCAGCCCAAATTCATTTCGCTCAGCGCCCTGGTTTTATTTTTAGAAAAAAATTCTGCATTTACTCTACAGAGAGTGCGCGGCTCCAAATTTCCTGTAGCGTCGATACAGTAGCATGTCCAAATAAAATGTATGTTCAAAATAGTATTGGAGAGACGGTGCTAAGATGTTAAGCTCCTTTAATTTCGATGGTATTTTTCGATGAAATGGCAAGTTTTCGAAATAGCAAAACATATCTATGATGTATAGTTGAGAAAGGGCCAAAACAAAGCTTCTTTCAGGCGACAGAGCTGGAAAGAAGTACACTGCCATCCATAAATTAGTATACACTATTTCTGCTCATGTTGCTTTTATAAAATGAACACTTTCAAATCCATTACTGTATCACTCTGATAATGAACCTTGTAGAAAGCATTTGTGACAAACTTGACCCAAATATTTGCAGTTTTTGAATTTTTATTCTTTTTTACATAAAAATGACAATTTTTGGGAAAAAATTGTGCTGATGAAAAAAGTTTCTTTATGCATTTTCATTATCACAATTCATGATTTTGAATTATTTATAGCCAATTATCTTGAATCTCTCAAGTTTAGAATAGAAAAAATTAGGGTAAATCGATAAAGAATTTAGAATGATGTACTTGTTTGTATAGTTATTTATGGATGGCAGTGTAATTACATGTAATACACTTAACAAAGATCAAGTCACGGGGAACGATTTTAACGCTTCACACTGAAAAAAGAAACAAGTGTTTATATTGGACATTTTTCAAGTTGACGTACTTCGGACTCCGCACTCCGGACTTCGCACTTTAGGGGTCTTGTTAAAGTAATCAGTTGAAATTTAAAAGGTAAAATTTGAACGCAGAATAGACGAAATGACACTCAAGAGCTATGAAATATGTATATTAACACATTTCAATAAAGAAATCCTCACTCGAAGTATTCTAGGTTCATTGGGATAATATCAACAATTTACATTTGTGACATTGTCCCTTCCAAGTGCGATGACCGAAGTGCGAAGTCCGCGAACATGAAAAATGTCGATTAAAGTAATCAGGTGCAATACGAAAAGTAAAATTTGAACACAGAATAGACGAAATATAACTTGAGAGCTTTAAATATGTATATTACTACATTAAAATAAATAAATTCTCACTAAAAGTACTCTAGGTTCATTGGGATAAAATCAACTATTTACTTTTGTGGCATAGTCCCTTCCAAGTGCGGCGTCCGAAGTTCGAAGTCCGCGAACATGAAAAATGTCCAATAACACGGATGTGCTCCAACTCTATACATTCTTGAAGAAAATTTAAAACCAATCTTCATGCACCAGACACGTGTTTCGAATATTAATTTCTCATCAATGATACTTCCAGTCAAAGTGCTTTCCGTAAGCAGCTCAAATTCATTTCACTAGCGCCCTCTTGTTTTATTTTTAGAATTCATATTTCTGCATTTACTTTACAGACGGGAGGGGATCTCCAACCAGACCCTGTTGCACCATAAACAGCCAAAAACCAAAACACCCGACGCGAAAACACAAAGACGAGCAAACTAAGGGACGAATAAGAAACATACGACATAAAAACATCAGACACAAAAGACTACACATAAACCAAAGAGGCTAATGGGTAACCGGTGCCGACTTTTGACGGCCATTTGCCACACAAGTAGCAAATGGTGTGGTTATCCTGGATTACGTGCACACAACCCTCTCACTTTTCCAATTACTCACAGGTCTCGAGGAACGTACAATTGTGGTTTAAAACAAACTCCTCACTGTTAGATGACCACACACAAACAAGACCGCAAAACGCAGGGGCCCAAGCAACATAGATGATTATGTAAGTGGGTATAAAAAGAGGGCGGACGTAATACAGCCCGTGCTCTGCCGACTGTAGTGAGCTCATGTATTTTATCACCCGAGGAGTCTGACTGACATTTAGAGAGGACAGGTGGTCGGGACCCTGTCTTCTCTAAAGAGGTTTGGATAGGGCCCGTCATGGAGTCCCGTCGTCACAGTCAGTCAGAGTGGAAGTCTTAAGAATGTGCTGGTACAAGACTGCAGATTGCTCAAGTACCAATCTTATCCACGGTATAAAAGGTGTTTGATTATTCTGACGTATTTTCGATGGTTACACTGTCTACCTTTGATCTCCCTAATCTTGTTTAGAGAGCAACCAATTGATTTTTATGGGGGGAGGGGACAGGAAGACTTTGCAAAAAAATTTCCTGATCATGAAATTGCCCCCTCCTCCCTCTCTTCCGACCTTTTCACATGCCCAGTAAACACTTTTTTGTGGGTCATAAACTAAGTACAAATAAAGTGGAACAAGCTTGATGCAAGGAGCTGTAACGATAAGACGTAAACTCTGCCCTGAAAAGTGGAAATTTCAAAATGGTAAATTTGAAGACAATTTTCAGTAAAAATATCAATTAACTAAATGCATATCTGAATCTAATGTCTGATATGATAAATCATCAATAACAATACCGATATTTGGGTTAAAATGTACGTTTTTCTATAGAAATCAATAGAAAACGGAATATTGTTCTACAACATTGTTCCATCCCGAGTTACAAAATGCAACTTTTACCAAAGGTGCATATTATTAATACTAATTTTCTGACCAAGTGTGGTTCTGTAACTCGGGGTGGAACAATGTCCCACAGACGAAAAACGAATAAAGGGGGGATGGGCTATTTCTAAAGAATCTGACTTAAAAGCGATAAGATAGTTAAAAATTGTCCATTTCTTCTTGTGATACAATGGGACAATCTATTCTGGGTGGATTCCGATTAAATATACAGCATACAAGAATGAAATAAACGATATAAAGATGTCTATTTCTACACAGTGTGTATTTCGCGTCAGAAATGTTTAGTACAAAATATAACGGTTTTAAGTCTTCGGATTGCGTATTTTAACGATTACGTTGACAAACTGGTTTCGTTGTTATCATTTTCTTTTTCATTTTTAAAATAAAAGGGGATTAAAACGTAAAACACTTAAAATTTATGTAAAAAATGCATATTTTGTACGTTTTCAGACATTGTTACCCCTACCTATTTAAAGCCGTAATTATCAAATCTTACATCAATTTTTTAAAGATAAAATACTTATGAGAAATCTTCTCATATATTATATTTTTCATCTGAACAACCTTTTCCTTCACAGGAGGGAAAGTGCACAAGAGATAATCGAATGATTTCAGGGCTAAATCAAGCCCTTATCGTTACAGCTCCTTTGGAGTGAATTAATCAAATTAAAAGTCGTCAGCACCATGTTTCCTGTCTATGTTGAGTATCATATGCCATTCAAGAAATTAAAATGAAGTAATCTGCTTGCAAGAGATGAACTCATTCTGTGTTTGATGTTTGATATCGCTGAAAAATCACGCTGAATGATTTAAACTTTAGGGTAATTTTCAACATTGGAAAATGTCCAAAGAAAATCCGGACCAAAGGGCCGGCGAAAAAAAGGTCCGGCTCTAGAAATGGCGGATAAAAATTTTTCGGCTGGCAAAAGTCTCCCCCCCCCCCCCCTCTAAAAGTCCTGCTCCCTTACCATATCAGCATAAAAGGCAGGTTGTGTAATACCCAAGGTAATGTACTATCTTGCTTGTATGAGATCTTTAATCTGAATTTTTTAAAAAAAGCTGACTGTAATTTTGTAAAATTTCCAGAAAGTCTTAACTAGTTTATGAAAGCGGAAACCTTGACCTAAAACTTTCTTGGTAATTTGTAAATTAATTTCTACTGTGAAAATCCAAAGTATTATTACATGCTCTAGCGTACTGGATGAGCTGTGGTATGTCTTGGAACATCACCGTCAAGCCAGGAGAAAATTACTATGTTGAATCCAAAATCATCTCTTTTGTCATATACACTTGTAAGAATCTTTCCTTCTACAATTCTGAAATTTAGGTCAAAAATGGTGTTTCTGTGTTTGCCTTGTTAAGTTTTAATTCTTGTGGATATATTTCATTCTTATATAATTCAAAAGCATGATTGCCAATAGTTGGAATATCATCCAGATACCTAGAATTATAATTGAAACATTTCACATCATCAAAATTTCTTTGCTTTTGAAGATTTTGAATAATTCTTTTTCGTAAGTGTATAAGAATAAATCATCTGCAACAAGAGGCGCACAGTTAGTACCCATAAGAATCCCTACAACATGCTTGTATAGATCTTCACCAAATCTAACATAGATATTGTCCAAGAGGAATGACAAGGCATTACACAGGTAGCTACATGTCCATTATTTGTAGGACATGTAGTCTGTTTAGTAAAAGAAACCCTTTGATTCAAATGTACAAATGTAAGTTTTCCGCTCTCGATGAAAACACCATTTAATGAGTTTAGATAACTGATAATTAATTTTGTCATGAGGAAGTGTGGTGTACATATTAGAGAAGTTGTATGAAGAAATCGTATTGGCTTGGAAATTTCCAGATTTCATTTTGTCAATCACATCCCCTGAATTCTTAATAGACCAAATAAATTTACGCCGTTCCTGTTTAGAACATTTTCGCAATATCTAGTTACGTGTTCTTTAAGGCATAAGGGGTATAATACTCTACTTACGGCCGGGTTAGCGCAGTGGTAGCGCGCTCGCTTCTCACCTCTAAGGTCCCGGGTTCGAATCCCAGATTCGGCGAAGGGTCTTATGTGGGAGGGTAGGTGGTCCCCCACCCAGGCCTCTGCAGGAGGTTTTTCTCCGGGTACTCCGGTTTCCTCCTGCTCCTTGGACCCCCTCACGCCAACATCTGAGCCAACGTGAGACATTAATATAAGTTGTGTAACTTGTTTGTTAAACGTTGTAAAATAAATAAAGTTTAAATTTTTTTTTTTTACTTCCGGTTGTTTTATAACAGAAAAATAAATACCACGAAGTTTGCCGAAGACGCTCGACTTCGGCAATGTTCGGGACAATACATTTTCATGGCGAGTTGAATGAAACATTAAAAATATCAAATATCTATAAGTATGTCAGATATGGAAGTGCATATAATTTCTAGCTTTTCGACGATACTGTTATTATACCCCAAAATACCTTAATAGCCGTAAGTGCTGACGTCAGATTTATAGACAAAGTTGTAGCAATATATCGAAATTTGTTAGGAGACTTGTGGAGTTTTGGTTTGCAGTATAGTGTTGGGAGATCCAAATTAGAAATAGAGATATTGAATGAAGACAGTTCACTGTTATACTTGCTCAAAATGTTATATACACTTTCATTGCTTTTGATATACGTATTAGTAGACGAAAGCTCCGAAACTAAAGTTTATATGTAGTAACGTTTCGAAATGATTATGGTGTTGTTGGCTGCTTTATCAGCTGGTGCATAGACATATTTTTCATGTAAATTACTTAACTTGGGTTTGAAATATCTATCAGATTTGGAACGTGGATTTTGAAAGACATGTTTTATGGAAGTTATCTATTTCAATATCCGTTATATCTAAATGAGGTTTTTCCAGTCATTCAGAGCATGCGGTTCAACTCAGGGACTTCTGATTTGCACCATCTTTTCGATTAATTATCTAAGGATTCTGTAAGCACCTAACGGCATTTGAAAAAATCTATCTTGGATGGGTTATATACTTAGGTCATTTTTAAGAAATGAAAAGTCACCTGTAACACTATGGCCAGATGGTTTGTAAAGATATATTTAGAAGTTAGTGAGAGTGCGCGGCTTCAAATTTCCTGCAGGGTCGATATATTTTCACTACCGATGTGCTGGTACGGATATGTTTCACAGATCGGGAAATTTCGTGGAAAGTAGATCCATACACTATGGTTTAAAATACATACATATCAGTGAGATCTTGCTGAATCGTTATTTTTATATAATTTATCTTTCAATCTTATCCCTGTGCAACTTTTTCTTTTCTGTTTCACAAATTCATTATATACCCTGAATCATACAAAGAAATTGTTATATAAACGCGCATGCTCACTGACTTGGAAGGTATATAAATTGTATACAAGATATGTAAATATACTATAATGTTGCTTTTATAAACCTTAAAAAACCCTAAAATTTGTACCTAACGGATTCAGGGTCATCCTACGATACCGAAGATCTTTCTTTGTTACACTTGACTTCATGTACTATACGTTATTGTATTATTCAAAATAAGGAAGTAGTCTAAAGGGAAAACCAACGGAAACTCCGTTATGGAAACATGGCATGGAGGAAAGGGAGTGTACGTGACATTAGTCATATGATTTCTATAAGATATATTGCGTGGTCGATGAAAATAACAGATGGACAGTGAGACAGTGAGACGTGCAATACGTTTTGACTGAAGATATCTTTGTGACAAAATGGCTGAGGCACCTCCTTATCATGGATGCCTTATACTTATTTCTCAAGGATTACATGGAAGGGTGTCTGGTATTATAGGACCAGAGTGTGGTATAAAAATTCGGCGTCAAAATTGGGAAATTTTTGAAACATTTGCATCCTGTGATGGATGTACAGCAAAACGTGCAAGGCGTATTCCAAGTGGCAGTATGGCTGAGGGTTTCATGTTTCGATCCTCAGATCAGGATTTGATGTGTATTTACAATGACGTACTAGTCTTAAATAGTAACCTCTATCATGTATGGAATGCAACAGATATAACCACGGTACTTCTCATGGAAACGGAAAATGTCTCTCCTGGATTCACGTTACTCAGATGTCTGAAATATGATTTCAGACATAGATTGACGAACATATTTATTGGAAACGAAGCCTATTACAGCAGTAAGATTGCGAGAGAAGCGTTTAATCCGGGCTACATGACAAGTCACCATGGTCCATGCAAAACGTATGACTATTTTGGTGTTGAATACGATTGTGCGTATACATTACAATGTCCAGTTTGGCCAAAAGATGCCAGATCATTTATTGATAGATCTTTACGTCATGGTTGGCCGTCTTATGGTGTACTTACAGATTTAATCAAAGATGGATGCTTACTGGTTCCTATTAACAGTAAACAACAAACATGTAGTGTACTCATTGACTTAGAATGGAGAATATCATTTTCATTGGCAGAGAAAAAATTGGTCCATTCAATGAATCACAGTCAGTTCCTCTGTTATGGGTTAATGAAAATATTTTTGAATG
Source organism: Pinctada fucata (assembly GCA_028142955.1). NCBI lineage: Eukaryota > Metazoa > Mollusca > Bivalvia > Pterioida > Pteriidae > Pinctada > Pinctada fucata. Next base: position 29,444,328 of record AP027112.1, on the reverse strand, counting down.
AAGTACTGAAGAAAATTCCGGAAACTGGAGAACTTCTTTGTTCTTACTTCATGAAAACTGCCGTCTTTTGGGAAATATCCGAGAACTCGAACGAGTGGACTAAATCTAACTTTCTCGTTAAGTTTTGGAATGTCTTTCGTCGGATAATGAAATGGATATCTATAGGATATTGTCCAAACTTTTTTATACCCGAACACAACATGTTTTACGGTAAAATATATGGGAGTCAACAGAGAAATTTAATACGAAGTTTACGTGTATTATATGAGGAAGGGTACATGTGTCTACTTCGATGCCCAACACTACATGATGAATTATCGCTGATGATAAATTGTCCGTCTGTGGTGTATTTTCTACCAGCAAATGAAGATTCCAATGTTCCTCCAAGTGAATTAGAAAAAGGAAATGCCATAGTAGTAGGTTCTAATTTTGGATACTTTCCTATGGTTGCCAGTGTTTCCGACCTTGTCAAGATACTTTATAATATAATTTCAATAGTACCTTCCTCTGATGTAAGTGCATCTGCAATAAAGCTTAGGATGAACGCCCTCTTACAGAAAATAGCAAAGAAATTACATTCAAATCAAACATGTACTTCTAACAGACTAAAATATCGCTCCATTAAAACAAGTCAATCCATTCTACGAAGGACAAGATCCAAGTATTGTTTGAATAAGATCTTCCTTGCAGTGTGCTCATACGAAAATGGAGAATACAAAAAAACAATGCAGATCTGTAATCTCATTAAACAAAGATTACAGAGGAATCCATACACCTATGAATGGGATCTGGACGGTGACTTTATCCTAAAGTGCAGACAACGCGGAATGTCTTATGATGAGATTTTTAAGTCTCATATTATTGTTCCTTTCACATATGATTCTGAAATGTCCATTTCTGAGTTGTATATGGAAATCCATACCGTATTTAAAAACGCGAGAAGAAATACCATGTTCATGTCACCGTTAGTGTTCATGAATTTTCTACTCATTCTGTGCTATACTCGATTATCTGATACCTACAAAAGATACGATGTATTGAATGAACTTCCCACACTTCTTTTATATGACGATGGCCATCACATCTCCCCTAATAGCACAGCGACGTCATGGGAAATTCTCGGTATATGCCAGCATCTTTGTGGAGACTACCAAGGTGCTTTCCAGTCATTTACAAAAGCTCTTAATGTTAAATTCAATTATTTCAAACAAGCAACTATAGTTCGAATGCTTTTACTAGTTTTCCATCTTATTTAGATTCTTAATATTGAAAAAGACAGACATATTTTGAGATAAGCGCGTGTACGCAATTGGAATTTCATATTGGAGGCTTTCTGAGTAATACCTCCTCAAATCAATTAAAATGTATACACCTCCTGTATACAGAATTATTTAAATGAATAAATGTTTTGTTGTACTGATTTTTCAGACGAAATTTTAACCTTATACTAAATTTTACTTCTCCAACTGGACGAAAAATCTTGGCGTAATACTTCCTTATCATACAAGCTATTTTAGATAATCTATTTTCGTTATTTTTGTCTTTCTTTTATGTTCATGTACTTTAATAGTATAGGGGTGCAACGATCAACCGAAAACCTTGGTTAAAGCTTCAAGGTTCGGTTTCTAAGGTCGTTTTTCGGTTTTTTTTTAAATTCACTACTTTCTTTCAAATTAAAGTTGCTATAGACGTTAAAAATCAAGAAAATGTCTCAGCACTTCTCAAAAGATATGCATCGGAGATACCTAGTGGATGTATATCTTAGTGGGTATATATCTCACCTGTCGGAGAATTATTGATGAAAGACTTAGCATAATTTTCGAGGCGCCAAATGTAACATTTTTTGATTTTGTACTCAAAATCCAATTTAGTGTCGACAAAATTGACTTTAAATCTTTAAAATACCACAGATACAAGATTGTTCTGTACATAAAAATCCACCGTGGGGTATCACGTGATACACAAATGATATGTTCCACGGGAATCCGGTGGAACATATCATTTGTGTATCACGTGATACCCCACAGTGAAGATCTTTCATTAAACAAAACTCACCTTTCGTCGTCACAAAATCAAATTTTGTTTAGCATTACCGGTATTCAATTTTGTATTACCAGATCCAATTTTGTAGCACAAAATTCAATTTTGTTTCTTAATATTCTAATTAGTTGACAGAATTCAATTTTGTATGCAAATCGATGTTCCGAACTTAGATTCTGTGAACAAAATTGAGATCGAGTTCTGTTTTTGAGACAAAATTGAACATGTCATACAGAATTGAGGCCGTCACATAACAAAGTCGCTATTGTCTTACATAACCATTTAGTATTTCATTTCTGTAAAACAAACTCCTTTTTCAGTAGACCGAATTACTTTTATAACTACATACTTCAATTTTGTAACTACATAATTCAATTTTGTAACTACATAATTCAATTTTGTAACTACATATTAATTCAATTTTGTAACGACGGAATTCAATTTTGTAACAACACATATTATTATTAGGCATAAATGATTTGTCGTGACAGAAATAAATTTTGTGTGAACAAAATTGATTTTGGTTACAAAAAGGAAATGTTCCATTCGGCGCCCCGTATAATTTCCCTCTATGTCTTTGGTCGCCACGAAGGCACACGAAAGAATAATGTTAACCTTTGTGTCATGTTTAATTTGTTCGATGTCCAAAAGCATAGTTTAAGAATGATTGTACATAAACATTATTCAGTCTGAAAGTCGAGAAGGCAAAGCAAAATCGTGAGAATTCCCATCGAAACGGTTGCGAACCCCGGAATGAACAACATTTCGAAGTAAGACCAGGTGCCCGGGGAGAGGCACCCTCCCCTGACTGCACGCAAAACCCGCCGCAACAGCCCTATTGAAACCCGCCAAACCCGGCGAACGTCCCGATGCACATCTCGATGCACAGATCAGGCAAGTATGTCTTGTTTGGTGATGACGACAGCTATCCAATCACAATGTAGAATGTCACTGTTCATTCTGGAAAGGGGGATCCGATATGCTTTTATAATATCCCCGAAGCGACCGAAGAACTTCCGCAACGACGACCTCAACCGCCGTGCGACATAACCCTGAACAAGTAGCTTACCTGCAAGCCGTCTGGCTCTAATGATGAAATCTTCATATTTGGAACATGCCCTGGCGTACCGTATCAGCTGAGAAACAATAACGCCATAAGCAGGAGAAGACGGAATGTTGCCACTCATGAAAGGGAAGTTAGCCATGTGGAAGCTGAAATCGTCTCGCTTGTCATACAGTGAGGTGTTCAAATGGCCGTTTGCGTCGAAAGATAGAAGTATACCCAAGTACGAAGCAGATATGTCGCTCTCTGTTGTTTCCTTGATCTCTAGTGCATGAGGATAGATTTCATATATCAGCTCCTAATTCAATATTAATGCATTATATTTAGATACTTTTAACGTAAATTTTAAAAACAAATAATTACCTTTTGCGAGATGAATATGATACAAATATGGACTTGGTCAAGGTCATTATGTCATTATAATGACCCGATGAGATTTGTAATATCGACAGAAGCCGAAGGCCGAGGTCGATATTACAAATCCCATCGGGTCATTATGTATAGGATAAAGACCGAGTTGAGGTCTGTATGAAGGTAAGATGTCCAAGGAGAGAACAGGATAGTGTTTAAAGACCGAGGCCGAAGGCCGAGGTCTCTAAACACCACCCTGTTCCAGACCTCAACGAGGTCTTTATCCGACTCACAAACAGCAGATTTTCTCCATTTTTCAGAAAAATAAAAATCTAAATATTAAATACACCCCTGCTTTTCAAAATGAAATTGATCATGCAAATTATCTGGACGAAATATGCAATGGTAACTATTATTAGGTCATAGAAGTTTTTCTTAAAGGTACCCATAACCCTGTATTCGGTCAAAGTAGAAAATAACAGTGTAACTGTGAGTTATATCTCCATTCAAGTTTTTAATTAGGTGACTGAATTATTGCAAATAGAGATAAGGAAAGACTTTCTAATCAAGTGAGGATGATATTTCTTTATTTTGTCCATCAAGTTCCGCAATATATACATGTATTTGAAGAGCATTTAGAATAATTGGTCTTCAAGAATCGCTATAGGGATCTTGATTGATTTGAAATGGCATTTTGAGCTTTTCGGGATAGAGGAATCTATCTATGTCTGTGTTCATTATGTCATTTTGACTATTATGTATAGAAAATAACCTTAAAATACAAAATTCATCTGTTTAATTTACGAGTAGGGACCCACCTTAATTATTCGCCGAAAGCGAATCAAATGCCAATTACTAATGCTCGGTTAATTTCAAATCTTTCCTTCACTCCTACCCGCCCAATTACATTTTCGTAAATTGACTATTGTTCCCCCCTTTGAAACACAACTCCGCTTTTACAGAATATTTGTATTATGAAAATACATCTTGGGTAAGAGTGGTTTGTGTTTCAAAGGGGGGGGGGGACAATATTATATAAAAACTTTTCCGATTTTCATTGAATTCAATACAAAATAAGCACATTTATTCTCAAATATCTCTCTATTAGAGCAATTTTATGAAAAAATTTCCCCAGATTTTGAAAGGGTTTCAAAATATTTCACCAACTTGTTTAAAGAAATGAAGTACTTTGAAATTTCATTATTTTTGGGCAGATTTTAGATGTTACAGGTCTTTTGTCAGACGACGATTGGTCGAGTTTTACCAAGAGAGGGGTTTTCAACACAGAAGATGCGATTAATTTCAGGAACCTCGATCTTTGAGACAAGAATTTCAACAGACTTATCAAGTTAACGTTTGTCATGATCACAATATCATTGGTCTGATTCATCGAGACGATCACGAAGCAGGCGGTTTTCGTTCTCCAGTACCTGCATCTTGTTCACTAGACCTTGAACAGCACAGGCAATTTTATTAATATCATCCTCCACTGTAGCGTATCACGTGATATGCAAATAATCTCTAGCCTGGGAATCCCCTTCGATTAAATATGGTAAATACAGTCTAAATCTACTTTATAGGAAACCAATTTAAGCCTATCATATGAGCATCACAATCATCTATATGCTGGTAATCTTTTCTGGTCAAGAATAGAGGTATGTTCAGAGAACACTTCAACAGAATTTTTTAAATTTTGTTTTCATGTTATGATATGGTGCTCGGAAATAAACAAAATTTTCGGTTGAAGTGTTCTATTAATATAATTCTATTGTTGACCAGAAGAGATTACCATCATATAAATGGGTATGACACTCGTATGATAGACCTAAACTAAATTCATATAAAGTAGATTTAGACAGTATTCACCTTGTTTAATCAGAGGGAGTTCCCGAACTAGGGATTATTTGCCTGTCACGTGATATGCTACAGTGATCCTCGCCTTGTACAACATTAAAGCTCTGAGCCTGCATAGATCTCTCACTAGTGTCAGTATTGGATATACAAGAAGAGCGTTGCCGTTGGCCATAATTGGACGTTCAAGAAAGTCACGGACAGGAACACGTTATTTCGCCTTACAGTACCGTTGTCAGAGGTATTTAAAGTTCTGCACGTCCGTTGACATTATGCCACAGGTGAGGGTATGAAGGAAACCATCCGTTGTCGTGACAATGAGCATGTGTGGAAAGTATGATTTTCGTATAAACGTTGACATTTTAGAAGTAATACACCCGAAAATTCAATGGGGGTAGTCATAACACTAAGCTATTTGTTTATACTGATATACAGTTTCAAAAGAGGAAGTGTTAATGAAGAAAATTCATAGTCAGTTTCTGATTCTATATCAAATCTATCTCTTTTGTATGATCTATCAAACTTTGGGGAAACAGTACTGTGCCTCTTTCGGTTTTACGCATTGATTCAATAAATCACAGCATGTGACACTGTATATACATTTGTCCACATACCAAAGAGCAATTGTAAGCACCGTTGATCGATCAGGTGAGCGACTCTTCATAGTTTTCAAAACAAATAAAATGCTCAAAAGTTCTAACTCACCAACTGCAGCTCTTTTTACCAAAATGAAAAGCTCACATTGTCCTTTGGTTCCACATAAGAATTCATCACCACTCAAATTCCATGAAAATCATTGTTTTTAGAGCATTTTTTAAAAATTGTCTCTCTTCAAAAATTCATGACCAGCGCCAAACTCGACGCATGCACTCAATTTCACAACTTCTCAAGAGAGAGTATATTGGCTTTGTCACTGATAAAATCCTTTAAGGATACGATGAAAACACAAACCATCATCATAAAAATTATTTGTCTACCATGTTAAACAATATTTTACTTTAGAACACATGAAAACACCAAACTAAATACATCCACCAGTTTCTACCTATTCTGCACAACTGAAATGACATGTGTTCTTAGCAAACAGGAGATGCTTACTCTCCCTGGGCACATGACCTAAGATTGGGGATTCTTGTTTGCTCCTTTGCAGAATTGTAAACGTGGAAATTTTCGCGTTTTTCGCAAATAGAGGGATTTCTCAAAAATATCCCTGTTGCATTCTTATATTGGGAAAGACATTTTAATTGTGAATATTTCCCCCACGTAAAAAGTCTCGATGTTAATATCGCAAAATTTCTTTTAGACCCTTCAACATGTGAGTAAATAGGGAATAACAGCAAACACCATCTTTGACATAATTTTTGGCATTTCGGCCTTTACTCAGAGTAATACAAAGAGATGGTTTACATGTACAAAGCAATGTTTAATAAATTACTAGTAATGAAAGTTCTTAAATCAGATTGACTGTAAAACTCACTGAAAATATGCTTTAAATAGTGACATTTCTTTAAAAATGTCATTACTTCATAATGAAGTTATGCCATACACAGCTAATTTTGCCAAACATATTTTATATACATTTTTAAATTCATATATAAAATGTATGAAAAATATGAACAAAATGCATAAATATTGAAATGTATATTTTTCATACATTAAAAATATGCGAAAAATATACATTTTTTTAACATACAAAATATGCATCATATGATATGCATATAAAATATGAATAAAATTTGTTATGTATTTTGCATATATATTTTGTATATCAAACATACATTTTTGTTTTCATGTACTTTTTATATATTTTGATTTTTGCGTAAAATACATATTTTTCACATGTATATATAGTCTATGAATAACACTACAGACATATTTTATACAAATCTTAGTTTTCGTCTACCACTTCTCCCTGACCCGACCGACCACTTTTGGTATATCACCGCTCCCCTGCCCACCACCAATCACACAGCCCCATCCCAACTCTTCTTGGATCAGACTGGACATCATAGCCAGCATTATACTTTACCAGTTGATACATATCAAATTAACATTATCACATATATATAGAATATGCATCAAATGATATACATAAACCATGAGTGGAGTTTTTTATCATTGACATAGTATGTCAGTATTTTTCATACTCATGCAAAATGTATCTTTTACTGACAAGCGCCCCCCCCCCCCCCCCCCCCACTTTCAACCAAACTCTCCTTGGAACTGACTAGACATCTTTCACACCGATTATAATTTTAAATCAAAAAATATTCCGAGAAATGAGAGAAATTTCACGAAAAGAGCTGCGCGGAGAGTAATTATTTAATATGTATAACTGATCCCTCCCTCCTCCCGGCCCTTCCTCGCCCTCCTCCCTCCCCTTCCTCCCTTTCACTTTCCTCCCCTTCCTTTTCACCCTGTCCACCCCCTCAAATATGCATGGCCACGCCAGCACCGTTGAGACTGCACAAAGTGATATTTTGTTTGTTCAGTTTGTTTCTTTGCGTGCAAGATCCCCACCTCCCCCCTCCCCTCGGCCACTCCAAAGTAAGATAAGGTAAGATAAGAGAGAGAGAGAGATGTAGTTTAGTTCAAAGATGTATTGAGATATTTGATTCCCCCTCCTCCTCCTGGCCCCCGAAGAAAGTGTCTTGGTTTTTTTTCCTGGAGCGAAGTAGCGACACCGCGAGGAGGCACGTGCACGAAGTAGATCCAGCAGACGACCCGAAGGAAGGCGTCCTCGAGACATTTACGATCAAGAAACTTTCACCGTAGCAGGAAAGAGACAAGTCTAGGCCTACTGTTCTACTATGGTAAAATTACTTTTCAAATGCTATGATAAAATTGTCTGTATATCGATCTTCATGAATCGTTTGCTCGAGTTTACTCTGACTGGAAAAATAAAAAGAAAGTCGAACTACTGTCCGCGTAGCGGTCCTACTGTCTGCGCGGCTCACTTCGGAAACTGAATAAACACGATTTTGACTACTTTATGATGCAAAAATTTCATTGAACTTGATACCATTCAATAGATCCGCTTAGTCGTAAATTTTGGTACAGGATATGTTTATATGATATTGACTATTGAGTACACCCGATCAAACTATATAGACAAAACAAGTTTTAGATGGACCATTTCCCATGCAAATTTTTCTCGTGACGTTGTGACGCTCTTCATAGGCTCAATGTCAAACTCGGCGACGTCACGCTAAAATTTAACATTGAAAACGCCCTATCTAAAACTTATTTTGTCTGTATAATATGATTGCATAAACCCTTACACATGAAACATTTACCAAAATTTACGACTATGCGAGATCTACTCAATGATATAGATTTTATTTTAATTGTTGCGTGACAATGTTATCAAAATCTCTTTTATCCAGTTTCCGAAGTGAGCTGCGCAGACAGTACTTCTTTTACTTCAGAAATCGGAAGATTGAGGTTTTCTCCCACTTGAGACTGAGATCAACTCTCAAATTTCCCTGGGGTGAGATAAATCGATCTCACCCTCTGACGTCATCGATCTCACCCTCTGAGGCCATAATTAAAAAATTGTTTGTTTCCCCTCGCCCCGACCGGGTCAGGAAAAACGCTGCCGAGTCAGATTTTTTTATAGCCAAAAAGTCCGATATTTTTTTTTTTTCATTTTTGGTCCAGAAATCGAATCACGGCCATGTCCATTTTCAGTTTGAACGTTACAATATTCCATCCAAATAGAATTGTAAATCAACTCATTAGCTTTCTCATTCCTACATGATTATAAGAAATCTTGCCGTAACCCCCCCCCCCCCCCCCCCCCTGTCTTCCAATTCTCCTTGGCTTTGAACCGTCAGTCATAAATTACGTATAATTGGTACATTGATAATCCTCCCAGAGTTTTTTGAGAACATGATAGACGAGCGCTCGGTCTACGGATGTAAAATTTCAAAGTAGCATGTGCCTTTCGAATTCTGCACGAGTGCTTTACATGTATAGTATACGCATGTGCCCAATCTAGTTCCTCAACTTGTGAAATCTCGTTTCACGGATAGGCGTTTGACGCTCTAAAGACCCATCCCTTATTTGGAAGGGTCCGCTGAGAGAGACCAAAATTCAGGCAAAATTATCTAAATGCATAAAATCGAGTGAATAAGAAAACTACTACTATAGTACCTGATCATAGCACTGTACGTATTCGGTTATGATTAACGTTGTCGGCGGTCCGTGCTAACTTCTTGCATCGTGAACGTCATTATCAATAGACTCAATATTACAATTGATGTTGTTCGTATAATTATTTTTCACTTTCGCTGTTTACATACAATAAACAGACCAAGAAAGAAAAGTATATCTTTATCATGCACTGGAAAACGCCGGCCATTGTGGTCAATATATCTATACAAATTCAATATTTACAAGTCGTAAAAAAGTCGAGATGTAATCGTTCTTTAATGCAACTTATTCTCGCAGATTTGACGTTGCCGTAAAATCACCCGTTACGCCGCGCTGAAACACTTGATGCACCTGTTGCGGAAATATCTATCGTGTATTTTGGGTCAATTTTGTTTATATAGAGTAGGTTTTACAGGACAACGTGATTTTCTTTTGAACATGTTCAATATAATAAATAGACATTTCATACTTAACCAGCGATAGAAATTGAGACATGACAGATATTTTTTACGGAAAGCAGGCGGCGATTTTTCCCGAAGTAAGAGCTAGGCGAGAAATCGCCGGCTGCCAGCTCTTAGTCTTTATCATATCAATTAGAAACACAGAGTGTGACTGCGCAGCTGTAACTTGTAAGGAGTCCAGTAATGTGCATTTTGGATTCAAACGACTTTAAACATATTTGTTACATGTAGTTCTGGCAGCAAAAAAAAAAAAAAAAAAAAGTACCCGCCTGTCGGGTCACTTGGAAAAAACAGACCCGGGGAGAGGGGAAACAAACAATTTTTTAATTGTGGCCTGATGTCATCGCTACCAAAGCAACGTAATGGAAGTAAGGCAAACTGGTGATTATAACAGACACTCTAAAAAAAAAAATAGTCGATAACGTGGGAGAAAAACAATCAAACACGGCCATGAAGGGGGGGGGGGGGGGGGGGTGGCTAATTCTCAACCCTTGTGTAAAAATTTTGCTTGTCCATGACTCAGCAAGCCTCGTCATGGACTTGCAAAATTTGTACACTCGGGTTGAGAAATCGCCATCCCTCCCTAATGGTGGTGTAAGATTAAATTATTCTCTACTTTGTCGGCAAAATTAACATAGAAATCTCCCCATCTAAATTTAATTTCTTTCACTGTTAGCATAGTATTGGTCGTACAGACATCGATAGTTTATGAGACTTCAAGATCTTTCTCCCTATATAGATTTCAATCGGAAAATATGCAAACAAAGTAGAGAAAACTTCAATTTTCTGATTTCTGAAGTGAGCTGCACGGACAGTATCATTATTGTTACTGGAGCTGTACTAGTACAATCTGTCGCCTAATTTTGAGAGTTTTTAAAATAGATATCAATATTTTTCTCTGCAGAGCTGCATTATTTTGTCGGTTGAATTCTGGTTTAAAAAAGGATTGAAATTTGACATGTTTTCCCAGTGTTTTTTTTCTCATTTTTGGGGGAAGGGGGTCAAGCAGAGTTTATGAAATGTATCCGTTTTATCAGATTTGCCGATAAAAAAATTGTTTGGTCGGACTGAAACTCATGTTTTAACCATTATTTGGACAGATAAAAAAATTCCCAATTGTCCAACATTTCATTGGAAGATTTCAAGAACTCTAGGTCACAGGAGTGTTATATTGAGTGAGCAGAAACAGGCAAATTCTTTTTATGCCCCCGTAATCAGAGATTCGGGGGCATATAGTTTTTGGTCTGTCCATCTGTCTGTCTGTCTGTTTGTCAGCAAAAACTTTAACCTTGGCCATTAATTTTGAGTTGTAAGTGATAGCACTTTCATATTTCACATGTGTATTCCTTGTGACAAGACCTTTCCATGGATACCAAAATTTTTACCTTGTGACCTTGACCTTGGAGTTTGACCTACTTTTGAAAAACTTTAACCTTGGCCGTAAGTTTTGAATGGTAAGTGATAGGGCTTTAATATTTCACATGTGTATTCCTTGTGACATGACCTTTCAATGGATACCAAAATTTTGACCTTGTGACCTTGGAGTTTGACCTACTTTTGAAAAACTTTAACCTTGGCCATAACATTTGAATGGTAAGTGATAGCACTTTCATATTTCACATGTGTTTTCCTTGTGACAAGATAATTCCATGGATACCAAAATTTTTACCTCATGACCTTGACCTTGGAGGTTGACCTACTTTTGAAAAACTTTAACCTTGGCCGTAACTTTTGAATGGTAAGTGATAGGGCTTTCATATTTCACATGTGTATTCCTTGTGACAAGACCTTTCCATGGATACCAAAATTTTGACCTTGGAGTTTGACTTACCTTTGAAAAACTTTAACCTTGGCCATAACTTTTGAATGGTAAGTGATAGCACTTTCATATTTCATGCGTATTCCTTGTGACAAGACCTTTCCATGGATACCAAAATTTTTTACCTTGTGACCTTGACCTTGGAGTTTGACCTACTTTTGAAAAACTTTAACCTTGGCCATAACTTTTGAATGGTAAATGATAGGGCTTTCATATTTCACATGTGTATTCCTTGTGGCAAGACTTTTCCTTGATACCAAATTTTTTTACCTTGATTTAATTCATCATATTTACTGAATACTAAATACCAATAGTGTAACGCCTGGCCTTTTGAGCTTCTGTACTACATATCTATTTAGAACTATATTTTGCCATAATTTAATTTAGTGTGTTTATTTGTTAACAAGAAATGCCAAAATAGGGTTATTTTATCATTTTGGTAGACATACTCCTTTGTACTCTATAAATCAAGACTTTACAAAATAAGTTACCCTGGGATATTTAACAGAAAAGTATATTGTGGTCCATATTTTATCATGAGCTAGCTGACAACTGTATTGATATCAGGGGTCAACATTATACTGCAACCGGGCGTTTTGCATCAATTTGTGATGTAAATTTCTTGTAATGTAAGTCATCTTATTATATGTTATGTTTCACAGCTGAAGTGTACATAATTCTGTAATAATGTTTAAAATTTCAGATTTGATTGCTGAATATGAGACAAAGAAAAAGATGAAGCTCGAAATTAACAAAGATGGCATCCTGATATGCGCAAAGACAAAAAATGTAAATATGGTACATGTATACTCTGTAGAGTGTTTCCTTTTCTTATACTTTCCAAGTTTGATTGCAACAATTAAGATTTAAGAAAAATGATTATATTGATAAGAATTTGATGATATGATGATGATGATGATGATGATGATGATGAAATGATGATGATAAGGATGATGATCAAATGATGATGATGGTGATTATGCTGATTAGATGATGATGATGATGATGATGATGATGATGATGATGATTTAATAATGTTTTAAAAATTTCAGATTTGGTCGTTTAATGCGAGGATGAAGAAAAAGATGAAGCTGGAAATAAAAAAAGATGGAATCCTTATGTAGGCAAAGACATAAAATGTAAATATGGAGTATACTTTGTTGAGGTTTTATACGCCCGTCATTTGACGGGACGTATTATGGTATGGCGAAGTCCGTCCGTCTGTCCGTCTGTCCGTCCGCCTATGGAACGCAATAACTTGAATACGCGTCAACAGATTTTTATGAAATTTATACATAGTGATCAGACTGTGGAGAGGAAGCCGCCTTTCGATTTTCAGGTTCATCCGATTTGTCGTTACAGAGTTATGGGACTTAGATTTTTAAAATACAGTGAAAATATACTAAAATATTTAAAAATTATTTAAAAATCTATTTCTGGTCGAAATGTTTTGAAATTTTGTATACTTCAAGTAGAAAGGATGTTCTTTGACATATGTAACGGGTTTTTAATTTTTTTGTCGCATAACCGAGATATTGTGTGTAATAGGAAGGGGGGGGGGGGGGTTATATGCACATACATTTTAAGCTAAGGGCAAAATATAGGCGCATGGAACGCGATAACTTGAATATGCGTCAACGGATTTTCATGATATTCATACATTATGATTGGACTGTGGAGAGGAAGCCGCCTTTCGATTTTCAGGTTTATTCGATATGTCGTTACAGAGTTATGGGACTTAGATTTTTAAAATACAGTGAAAATATACTAAAATATTTAAAAATTATTTAAAAATCTATTTCTGGTCGAAATGTTTTGAAATTTTGTATACTTCAAGTAGAAAGGATGTTCTTTGACATATGTAACGGGTTTTTAATTTTTTTGTCGCATAACCAAGATATTGTGTGTAATAGGAAGGGGGGGGGGGTTATATGCACATACATTTTAAGCTAAGGGCAAAATATAGGCGCATGGAACGCGATAACTTGAATATGCGTCAACGGATTTTCATGATATTCATACATTATGATTGGACTGTGGAGAGGAAGCCGCCTTTTGATTTTCAGGTTTATTCGATATGTCGTTACAGAGTTATGGGACTTAGATTTTTAAAATACAGTGAAAATATACTAAAATATTTAAAAATTATTTAAAAATCTATTTCTGGTCGAAATGTTTTGAAATTTTGTATACTTCATGTAGGAAGGATGTTCTTTGACATATGTAACGGGTTTTTAATTTTTTTGTCGCATAACCGAGATATTGTGTGTAATAGGAAGGGGGGAGGGGTGGGTTATATGCACATACATGTTAAGGTAAGGGCAAAATATAGGCGCATGGAACGCAATAACTTGAATATGCGTCAACGGATTTTCATGATATTCATACATTTTGATTGGACTGTGGAGAGGAAGCCGCCTTTCGATTTTCAGGTGCATTTGATATGTCGTTACAGAGTTATGGGACTTAGATATTTTAAAATACAGTGAAAATATACTGAAATAGTTAAAAATTATTTAAAAATCTATTTCAGGTTGAAATGTTTTGAAATTTTGTATACTTCAAGTAGAAAGGATGTTCTTTCACATATATAACGGGTTCTTGAATTTTTTGTCACATAATCCAGAAATTATGTGTAATGGGGGGGGGGGGTTTATATGCACATACATGTTAAGCTAAGGGCAAAATATAGGTGCATGGAACGCAATAACTTGAATATGTGTCAACAGATTTTCATGAAATTTGTACATTTTGATCAGACTTTGAAGAGGAAGCTGCCTTTCGATTAAAAGGTTAATCCAATTTGTCCTTATGGAGTTATGGGACTTAAATTTTTTGGTGTTGTGAAAAAAATCCCAACGGGCGTATCTTGCTGCGTGAGCGTAGGCTTTATTCCTTTTCTTTTTTTGACTAATGATAATGATAGTATTCATGACGTCAGATGATAATGACTAATGATGATGTCAAATGACGATGATGATGATGATTATGATGATAATGATGCTGCTGCTTGGTTGGGATGATGATGGGTTGGGATTAAGATGATGATGATGATGGTGATGATGATGATGATGATGGTTGTGATGATGATGATGATGATGATGATAGTGATGATGATGATCAGTTTGGATGATGATGATGATGATGATGATGATGATGATGATGATGATGATGATGATGATGATGATGATGATGATAATGTTTAAAAAATTTCAGATTTGGTCGTTTAATGCGAAGATGAAGAAAAAGATGAAGCTGGAAATAAAAAAAGATGGCATCCTAATATTGGCAAAGACAAAAAATGTAAATATGGAGTATACTTTGTTGAGTTTTTCCTTTTTCTTTTTTTGACTAATGATAATGATAATATTCATGACGTCAGATGATAATGACTTATGATGATGTCAAATGACGATGACGATGATGATGATGATGATGATGATGATTGGTTGGGATTAAGATGATGATGATGATGATGATGATGGTTGTGGTGATGATGATGATGATGATGATGATGGTTGTGATGATGACGATGATGATGATGATGATGATGATGATGATGATGATGATGATGATGCTGATGATGATGATGATGATTGGAATGATGATGATGAGTTCAACTGTTAGGATGATTTTGATAATAAATATTTAATAATATTTCAAAAATTTCAGATTTGGTTGTTGAATGTGAGACAAAGAAAAAAATGGAAGCTGGGAATCAACAAATATGGCATCCTTATAATCGCAAAGACGAAAAATGTAAATATGGTGTATACTTTGTTGAGTGTTTCTTTTTCTTTTCCTGATTAATGACGATGATGATGTCAGATGAATATGACTAATGATGATAATAATGATTATGATGGCAGATGATGATGATGATGATGATGATGATGATGATGATGATGATGATGATGATGATGGTTGTGATGATGATGATGATGATGATGATGATGATGATGATGATGATGATGATGATGATGATTTTTCAGTCTTCACAAATTGTCGCTAACTATTTTGTGGGGCAAGTAGATTTTGTTTTTTAAACAATACATATTGATGTTCAATGTAATTCCATCATACTTTCAGGGGTAACCAAGCAAGAAGAGACTATACACCAAAAAAGTCAAATGTATTTCATCAGTATAATGAATTGGAGGACTTTGAGATGGAGAAATTTAAGCAAGACACAGGTAAGAACTAAACATACGAGATATGTTTATGAAACACTTGACATACCTCCATTGGCATTTTTAGCTCGCCAGGACGAAAAAGTCCGGAGAGCTAATGCCATACCCTTGGCGTAGTCGTCGTTGTCGTCGTCCATAGACAAAACTTTAACCTTTAACTCTTGAACTATAAGGGGTAGGGCTTTGATATTTCACATGTAGATACCTTGTGACGAGACCTTTCATTTGAGACCATGACCTTTGACCTTGGACTGTGACCTACTTTTCAAAAACTTTAACCTGGTTTCTGACAAAAAGTTGTATAGGTGAGCTATGTAATCTTTGATTACCCTATGTTTTATATACCTAGCTGGTCTACAAACCAAAGGTGCATATAGTGTTTGGCTTGTCTGTCTATCCATCTGTCCAACTCTATCCCTCTTACGGTAAAAGGAGTAAAACTGTGTAATTGTAGATCATAGCCAGTGCTACCATATTTCCCATGAGTGTTATGTGAAATGTTTGAAGCTGTAGATTAATAAGTGAAATAATGCATTAAACTTTTTTTCGCTAAAAAAGGTCTAATGTACTTCATCAACAAAATGAATTGCAGGACTTTTGAGGTAGAAATTAGTAATTTAAGGCAGTGATATAATAATTCAGTTCAGACTTCAATTATATACTAGAGAGCACATTGAAATTTTACAAAGAGGTACATGAAGAACATAATGACCTGACTTGACTTCAGGTATTGACATTGACCTTGAAGGTATTGTAATGAAATGGACATACTTCAATACTAAATGAAATATCACTTTAAACTTGGCATGGAGGTAGAACAGTATTGGCCGATGAAACTGATTTCTGGTAGTAAAAATAATCTTAAGGATTGTCGTTGACCTTGAAAATATGATTTTGAATAAGACTATATTGTGGCAATACTGAACAATTATTGACTTTACATGGGGTCTACTTGAGACTAAACTGGTCTTGTATTTATTGACCAAGGCTGAGGGCTGAGGGGGTTAACCAATACCTGACAAGATCTGTATAGTCATGAGTAGACAGCACTAACTGCTGGATTAAATTATCAGTAGTATATATTTTTATTAGTGTAAACATTGTAATGTTATCAATGTTTTTCACATAGTTTATAATGGCATTATAAGACATTATTAATTTGATTGCAGAAATCAACATTGTTGGGGTTTTTCAGGCAAAAGGAACTGTAGATGAACAGAGAAAAAGATGGTAGAGACTACATGCAGATAAAGAGAAAGAGATGTTAGAGACTGGATTGATATAATGAATATAGAAAAAGATGATAGAGACTTTAATTTAAAATTTCATTGTGGCATTATTTTGTTATACATGTACATTTGTTACTATTTATTTATTATTATTACATTTCATTAAACTGATAAAAATGCACATCAGTTAAATCAAGTGTTTGTAGTATATTCAATAGATGGAATTAATTTATTATTCGACATATTTAAGTTGATCACTCTAAGTTTTGAAAATTATCTGTTCAAACCATATATCCAAAATATTTATTCTTAAAAATGCAAAGCTTAGCTTAACTTATGGCAATCAATATATGTCAAGTAATAAATTGACCATTTAAGTTATGTATAATTTATGACTTACAGTCAAATAATATGTATACTTAGCAGCTTTACACATTACACATGCTTGTATAGTACATTCATTACATGATAACTGTCACAGTTGTGAGATGTTGGTTCCATTTTCAAGACCAGTTCTGATATGCACTTATTAAAAAAAATCTTGGTCATACCAAGTGTTTGTAGATCTGATAACCCAAAGTAGTCCAGTATATGTCTTGTACACATACTTAGCATGTATGCATGTTTAGATATGGAAAAATGCACCTCTGTGTATATGTATGTTTTCTCATCTGAACAAATTATTTCCTTTTATGAGATGGTGCTAGATAGACACATAAAATAATTGCACAAAATATACAGGAACAAATTTCATATAACATATTTAATACGCATGTATTATCTTACATATAAAAAGTGCATATATTATATGCGAATTTTTTGCAATTCTTTTCGCATATTTTGTATGCATGGCAGGAACATATATTGCATATAAAAAATGTATAAAAAATACATGTACAGTATTCATACAATACGCATGTTTTAAAATACGCATACAAAATGCATAAAAAATACACGTATTTCGCACATTTGAATGTATGCATTTTTTATGCGCGGCCGATTTTTGCGAAAAACGCATACTTTTTTTATACATAAAGTATGCGTTTTATATATATTTTATGTATGTGGCAATTTTAGCTGTGTAGATATGAAATATTTTGTATGAAACATATAAAAGCACTACAGAATGCAGACACCAGCCATGGTCATTGACTGCACTTTTACATGGATTAACAGTTGGAATATGCATAACTTTTTTGAAGTTTTGAAGATATACAATTTTCAGCTGTTGATTTCATCTATTTGAAATTGTTTGTATATAAAGAATGGAATGTAACACATGTGTAACATGGAGCACAATTTCTGATAAAATTATGTATTTACATGTATTTACGTTTCACAAGTTATACAGCAAGATAAGTTTGTAGTACAATATAACTCCATCTGAAACTCTTTCTTGAATAAATGACTCTCTCTTGTATAAAATGGTCAACTGCTAAGATCAATAACTTGGTCATGACAAGAAAAGTCTAATCACAAGAAACATGCACATGAAACAAAGTTCATGAAAAAGTACAAGTTTTATCGGATTTGCCGATAAAAAATTATTTGGTCCGATGAAATCTCACATTATATCTATTGTAAAATTATATAATATTACTGATGCAAAACCTGCCAAATATGTGAAAGTATTTGTTATAAAGATGCGGCTGGCACTCTTTTTCCACTTAGATTTTATTTGTATAAGGCCATGTAAAATAAATTCTATGTTTCTCAGATAATTGGGTCTAAAAAAAGTGGCAAGGTAGGTAGGGTTTTTATTTTTTGTTTTTTTTTTTCCATCATGAGTACCGTACTCTAATTATTCATGTAAGGCAAAGAAGTCGTCTGTCCTGTTTAACCCCCTCCCCCCCTCATTATTCATGTAAGGCAAAAAATCTTATGCTTCCCCCCCCCCCCCACCCCGTTTTTCTTCATAGAAAACTGTCTTTGAAACGTCAGTCAAAATAATGGTACATGTACATTAAAATTCATGCCTTTCTTCTGTACATAAGTTGATTTTTTTAAAAGTAAAATAGCTTATTCCTTCTGAGAACGGGGAAACGTAGCTCATCTGTTTGAATGGAAGAAGCTAATCGATTCAAAATTTGATATACGAAGTATGACATGTTTTGATTGCCTTGAGTATTTAGTAGAATCGCATAAGAGACTCAACGGCTGTTATTTGCTCACATCTTGTTTAAACCCAGTTCAAATCAAATACGACCCTCACTTCCTCGGATGGATCCGTTCATATGGTAAATAAAAATTTGGCCGATAGCGTACCGGTATATCTTAGGAAGTCAAGTCTCTTTAGAAATCGAATGAAGTGTTCAGCATTAACCACCGTCTGATAAAATAATGTACACGGCCCGAGTACAATATACAATCTTTTATTCATAGATTTAACTACGTTTCTCTTGCTTTCGTCGGCAGTCCTTGTTTATACTTTTTACAACGTGAACGTCATTATTAATAGATTCGGAAGTATTACAATGGACACTTGCTATTGTTCGGCATAGGTATTTACATATGCTGTGGAGATCAATAAATAAAACTATACGAACGCTTTAATACATATAATACTCAATGTCTTAAACACGCGAATCCAGGTGTCCGCGACACGTGTCGGCACGTTGTTAGTATATCCTATACAATTCCCTTTAATCGACGCATGGATAAAGTCTTTACCCGTAACGTAAATACGGAACGTGCCGTAATTTATACGGGCTTTTAAAAGTATTTATTCATTGGGTACAGTTTTGACGATTTTACAGGACAATAAGCATGTTCAATGAAATAAATGGATATTTCGTTTTTTATCGACGATCGAGGATGAGACACGGCGGATATTTTTTTTCTGAAGTTGCAATAAAAACGTCTCGTCGGCGGCAAATTATAGCGCGCGGCGGTGTCTGAGAAACATAGATTTTATTTTACATGGCCTAATGTATATGTTATGACATTGCGTTACCAAATAAATATCTATCTATCATTTGGACCAATAAAAGCCCCAAATGTCCAACATTTCATTGGAATATTTCAAGAACTCTGATAAATTATGAAAGCCTGATAAATTACCCATTAAAACCTGATAGTGTGTAAAATTAAAGACATGATAAACAAACTTCATGAAAATAATATCTCTTCTCTTAACTTTGACATGAAAGTATAAAAGGAGATACAGAATTTTTTTCACATAAAAAACGACTCAATCCCTATATATAGTACAGCTATAAATAAATCACTGAATAGACCATTTTCCGATTTTGTTAGAAAACACAAAATGTGCGAGACAACATCTTTTGGCATTGTTTTACATTATGACGTCACCATTAAAAGACGCAATTCCACTATGACATAACAATGAAAAAGTGTGCAAAAATTGTCTACCTCGGACATTTTTCGTCATTTTGTCAGCCATTATGAATTTCGGCAAGTGGTCTATTGGTCCCTAACTTGAGAACAACAGGGGACATAATGAAAACACTAATTTGCCAGGTCTGGGAAATAAACTGTAATTAATCTGTAACTTTCATAAAAGTAGGCTGTTAACTTAATCTGATTTCAGTTTGTCTTGAAGTGACCCTTATATTGAACACAATGACATTTCAGTCCATCACATACACATTGTGTGATACCTGCAAAGTCCATTCTTTTCTGACTTCATCACAACAAATATGGGTGACTGATCAACTGGCCCTCCTTAAAGACTTGATGGCAAACAGGATTTTCCAATTCATCTTTGAAAGACAGCTTAATTTATAGAACTCTAAAACCTAAAATTAAACGCTAAGTGTTAACTTTCCAAGATGATAAATTTAGCGAGTCTAAATATCGTATCTTCTTGTGTCGCCATGTGAACCATATTAATCCCACAACAACTAATATAATAGATTCTATGTAATATCCGTCTACGTCCACAACACATTTACCACCCGCTGCTTTACATGCCTGAAAAATAAAGACAATTTATTGTTAGAAATCTTGATGTTTCATTACTTAAGGAATTAGTTAAGAAACAAATCCTAAACATGTATAAGCGCCTCCCTATACGATATGGAAGAGATTCATTCAAACATTGAAGTGACCAAGAATCTATGTATACCAGTCTATTTGTCTGCTAAAAATTTGGATTATACAAAATTTCCCATGAAAGTAGGTTTAAGGCATAAAAATGAACAACTAAAGTATGGAGCATAATTTTAGGATAAAAATTATGCTAAAATAAAAGGTGTCTGGTCTGCTCAACATAGCTGTTACTTACATCTGCCTCAGCAGTATTATCACAATCTCCTGCGGCACCTTGGCAGGACTTCCATGTCATTCCGTCAACAAGCCATAATGCTACTGTGGACGGCCAGTTTCCGCCTGTAGAAAAATTTAAGGCGTGAATTTTATTGTATTAAATAAATCAAGTACAATTTCATTTTTATTAGGATGAAGCAAAAAGATAAAATGCAGATGAACTGAATGGCAAAAGCGTTAAAAATACACATTTCATAAATGCAAGTGACCTTGACCCTTTAGATATGACCTTGAAAATAAAGCGGTATCTTCTTTGTGTCATAAGAAACAATATGCGCATACATGTATACGGTGAAACTTGTACATGTAATTTCACAAGATTGGTGATATTATAAACCTTACCTATTCTCCGCATTCTTTCATAAGAAGGCAAATTTAACGTGAAAGTAAACATAGTGCTTCGGTTTATGATATATTAAAGGAAGGTATAAAAAAACAATTATTGACTGGGAATTTGGGCAAGATAAATGTATATTTTGTTTGACTTTCTGACAAAATGTTGTCCTCTACCTTCATTCTATAACAATATTACCTAGATTAGCCAGTGTATTGAGCAGTGTCATTCTATAACAATATTACCTAGATTAGCCAGTGTATTGAGCAGTGTCATTCTATAACAATATTACCTAGATTAGCCAGTGTATTGAGCAGTGTCATTCTATAACAATATTACCTAGATTAGCCAGTGTATTGAGCAGTGTCATTCTATAACAATATTACCTAGATTAGCCAGTGTATTTAGCAGTGTCATTAAACAATATTACCTAGATTAGCCAGTGTATTGAGCAGTGTCATGTACGTCCCTCCTATAGCAGGGTCACTTATTTTTGCGTTAAATGCCATCTGAGCCACAAACATACTGTACAGTGTTACCTGAAAATGGTTTACATGTAAATACATCAATTTAGTCGTTAGTCTATAAATCCAACATCTCACACGCAAGGAAACAAATTAGGCTAGCAAAGTATCCAAGTTGCCTACAGCTATATTCTCCTATGTGGATTTTATAGTCTATGACAACATTAAAGCCCTACGCTTCAAAAGGCCGTTACAGCATCTTTTGCACTGAAAGTGGCTGTTTACATAAGATTTGTGTGTTTGCTACAAGAAATATTACAATAGTTCTAATGGCTCCATACATTTAATGATCTCTGGAACAGTTTGCAAAATGAGTTTTAATAGAAAAGAAAATCTTAAAAGAGTCTCTTTATTGATTTATCACCATTCCTGAAAGTTATTGCAAGATTCTTGCAGAAAAGTAGTTTGGTTGACGGCAGAGATACTTTTCCAGATGAAGTCTTGTACGAAATTAGAAAATATCATTGTATGCAGAATGTATATCCCAGTGATACATTAGAATGAATATTCTATTTGTTAGTTGTACAGGAAATATGGTGATCTAGACTTGACTAGAACATGTCAAAATGGATTCTTATATTGCTTGAAGAAATTGTCAGGATAAGTGTGATCTTTCGATCTTTCATTAAAGAAATTTCTTCAAATGTACACTTAAACAACAATAATGTATACTAAATCTCCAACTGAATATGTTTTGCTCTTTAGCAATAAAAATCAGTGAGCAATTATCTTTATTTTCTACCACTCTTTCTATTTACACTTACCTGATGTAAGGCATACACAAATAGGATTAGTGCGTAATAATAGACCGGGAATTCCCCTGGAGTTGTTTGCACTTGATGGGAAAGCCAGACCACTGCTGCATATACAAGGCCCATCAGTAATCTAAATATAGAATACTTAAGTTTATATCAAATTGTCATTTTTAATTCAATCAATTAAGTAATGAATCCATGTAGACATCATTTTCAAAGATCATTTGCACTGACTGAAGTAGAAGTAAATACATGTATCTAGAAATGCTAAAAGCAAATTATAGTAACACATGTCAAGTGTCAAAATGTAAATATACTTTAACTTTCCGAATTTACAGGAGAAAGAGAGAAAAGTTATTATGATAAAAGAAGGTTAAATTATGTTCACTGTATATTTTGGTAAAGTTTACTGTTCTCTAAGGTTTCCCTAGAGATGAATAATACGTTTTATTAAATGATTATGAATTATTGCCAATTTTGCTTATTTCTGATTGGCAGAGACGCAGTTTGATAGAGTGTACCTCAGAGTGAGTTGACCACTAACGCTCCAAAATGGTCTATTTGGGAATCAGGGACGCAAGAATAACCAATATGTGCACATGCGTTGATTTTTGTAGTGTTAGATCTTTGACTTCGAGTATTATTACAATGCAAATGTTAAAATCAAAGGACTGAAAGTCCTGCGAGTTGGCAAAGTCTAATATTGAATAAAGCCTTTGTTTGTGAAATACGAATGCTCCCGGCGGAGTATAAACACCATTTTTCACCAAGTATGTGAAAGGTCAAGGTCAGGGTCACTGGGCATAAAAATGTTGGTATCTATGGAAAAATTGTGTGACAAGGAATACATATGTGAAATATAAAAGCCATATAATTTACCGTTCAAAGTTTTTTGGACAAACAGACGGACAGGCCAAAAACTATATACCCCCGAATCTTTGATTCCGGGGTGCATAAAAAGTTTGTTTTTTCTTAATCTCTAAGCGGTATTAGTCCCCTACCAGCATAAATCTAAGTCATAACTTTTAAAGTGTGTCTTACATGTACAAGTTCATGCTTATTTTTCTCACATTGTCTAAAAGCGCTTAAAATAAAATTTTATGTACCGGTATTCATTTTCATATGTTGATCAGCTAGCCAACGCAGCATTCATGAATGACATCATAAATGTCTGAATTGACATTACAGTTAAAAGGCACGTGAAAATGAAATCTTACCCCATAGGATTAAGACTTATAGAATCTACATGTATCATAAGGTGTGAGCATCGACAAGGAAATGCACTCCGAATGTCCAGAATTTGCTTGTACAATGACAAGACTTGCCGAGTCATGGACAAAAGCAAATCCCAGACAAGAGGTATAGATTTAAGGAATCATTCTTTTATTTTTTTTGGTTGATCGAGGTATCAACACCAAAAATTTAGGGAAAACTGCATTGTGCGCATAGCGCAAGATGCACAAGTTTTTCCTCAATTTTTGGTGTCGATACCTCGATCAACCAAAAACATATTACATTGATTACTTATCATTTCATTTTGTTGCTTTCCAATGTTTATTTGCGGCTTTGAAACAGTGTTGCTAACGACGTTGCTAAGCACGTACTTCCGTTTGGTGTTGATAAAGGTATCAACAAAATTTCTCGGCCAAACGGAATCGTCGTTTCTTAATAATAACAATAGAAATTAAATGATTTCCTTGTGACGTTATCAATGATCACACCCAAGTGATTGACGTTCGATAAGTTTTCTTTACTTTTCTGCCATCTTTTGATCAAGGTTGAAGCGACGCAGAGTGTCGAATATTTTTCTCCTTACCGGTATGTGCAAAAACGTCAAAAATAGTACTTTTCCTATGCCTTATCAAGACTAAACGTCATAGTCAACGTGGATGATCGATTTGCCATTTTGCTTTATACGAGTACAGTTCTGTAAATATGGGATAAAAGAATATTTTTTCCCAGCGTTTCCATGAATATCCAAGCCCACGGTAATAACACGTGATGAAGTGAGTGTGATGGAATACTACAAGTAGTACATGGACATACATGTATATACATTTATTGCTGTCATTAGGTGAAGATTTATTCGGCCTTGAAAAATTATATTCCTCGAGGACAATGCTCTTCTTATAACCCGAACTGTAATGTACATCGTTCATTCACCCAATCATACACAACACATCCCCCCCCTCCTTCCCAAAAATCGAACTTCGATAAACAGATAACGACATACAGTAAATAGACGATCTAGTCTTTCGAATTGTGGTTTTTCATAATCCTTTATACAACAGATAAGAAAATATTCAAATATTCTATCAGTTATTTTCAAGAACTTACTACAAATCCAGTTCGCCGTTCATCGTATGGTCTTCCGAGTGTCCTCTGATCTTAAGACGCAAGAACCATAGCGATTTATATTGACATCAACAGACTATTTTATATCAATCTTTTCATCAATGAAATATAAATCGACATGGTTATAATAACTATCATTAGGCCTAACCTCTGGTCATTCCCCCGGAAAAATACCTCATGGCCGGCATAGCGCAGTGCTACTTTGGACTACTTAAAAGTTGAATTCCTACGCGATACGAGAACTATACTCCGAATCTTCATTACAAATAGCTCTATAGACCATTTGTTTACTCCAATAATTGCATTGGAATCATCATTTACAACTTGCACTCATTGTGTCGTTTAAAATGTTTTTGTCAAAATAATAGTGGTACTATTTCTTACTAAAGTAAGACTACAGATTTTTGACCGTTGCACGGTTCGTGCAGGCCCTAACTGGGGCATTCGATTCCAATGAATAGTTGGCTTTGCCAACTCAAAAATCCTGATAATTTAATAAAGCAGTTATTGACTTTTGATTTCGGTCTACTAGTGACTATACAGACCTGGTCAGATATTGGTTAACCTCGGCCTTCGGACTCGGTCAACCAATACCTGACTAGGTCTGTATAGTCAGCAGTAGACCTCATCAAAAGTCAATAATTGTATAAGGTTTCTCAAAGGATTCAAAGTAATGGAAACAAAATAACAAATTAGTAGTAAATCAAACACCATGTACATGTATCTAACCTGTAAGGCATGGCCTTTAAAAATATATTCATGGGTCGAGGTCCTGACGTAAATTTACTGATGACTAATGGCAGGATTATCTGTATAGGAATCATGGGTATGGCAAACAAAGCTAACGTTTCCTTTTTAACCCCTGATTCTATCAGCTTCAGTCCCGTCATTGAGTCTGCTGCAGCAAAGCCAACCTGAAAAAGGAGGAGTGAATAATGGTATTATTCGTTACCTAGAAATCTAGTGACCAGGTATGGGAGATACCAGGTCACTAGGTTTTATACTGGGCGAGGCAAAGCCGGGTCAGGTATTAAACCTAGTGACCTGATATCATACCGTACCAGGTCACTAGATGACTACATGTAGGTAAGGAATTTACCCAACCGATGACCTATTTGAAAATATTCGTGAAACGTTTGGACGTCCTTGTTGTTTACGCTGCGACATCAACGAGAAAGATAACATTGTGACGTCATTGAAGGCCTGGTATAAAAGTCTAGGCATCTGGTATAAAATATAACACATTTTCATATGACCATTATTAGCCAATCATTATTCAGGATTCCCCAGCTAACTTGTCAGAGGTGGGGTAAACAATGATACATGTATCTTAACAGAAGACACTTGACATGTACATGTATATACATGTATGTAGAATCTTTTTCTGTCTTTTTATTTTAGGTACACGTACTTTCCCTATCAGCCTCAAACCATGATAGTTTGTCTTAGTGAATAAAAATACTACATACATAATTCAATAGCATCAGGAACGGATCCCAAAATCATTGTCCAATCAAACAGCTGGTTTACATTAATAAAATTGCACAAGAAAATACCAGTGAATAATTCTTCTTCTTAATCTTCCTATGAATAATTTTATCTAGATGTACTGTCAGTCTGTCTGTACATATGTCAGGTAAATGAAAGTTTTATGTATGACTATCTTTATATACATGTACATGTAACTATCTATTGTCAAAATAAGATACACCCAATTTAAAACCAGTCTCACAGTTCTATTCAGGAAATTCCATTATATATTAACAATGAAATCAGCAGAGTTTATTTTCTACAAATAAATCTAACTTACAAGTAATCACTTTCGACAGCTAAATAAGGTCAAGGTAGCCTCCAATGCCAAGGTCATTTTCTCAGGCATCAAGGTCAATCATATGAAAAGCAGCATTTTCATTAAGAGCAATCTATTAGGACAGGGATTTTCAGTGATTTTTACTTTTTATCAGGAGTCTTATTAAACAGTCAAAATTTTAACATACATGTACAAAAGCCTACCTTAGATGTAAGTAATATTATAGAGTACGATATAACAGCCGGCAGACGTATCACTTGTATCAGTTGTTTGTACGTTTCTATGATGCCCTGATCTTTGTCTGCGTCTGGATCCTCACCTTCACTTTTCAGGAGCCAAACTAGGGTTGTTGATGTGAAAAAGACGATACCCCAGAAGTAAAGGAACCCTGTAAAAGTTATAAAATTATGATTAATTCTGACTTTATGAAGTGCAGAAAACTTAATTTTACAATTCACTGATAAAATACTTCAACATTTCCTACTTAAGCCTAATATTGCCGACTGAGTGGGAAGTATCATTCACTAAATAACTGATAATTACTTTATTTTCTTCTGGCCTTAGTAACAAGATTCTAATATCAGATAATATGGTCATCGTTAGATTTATATAAAATCAAATTAGATTTAATGCGCATTCATGTGAACTGGGCATTAAGGTATTACATGTAGCTGTATGATTAGAATTATGGTGCAAAAGCAGTACTTTTATTGATAGAGAAATCCAATATATGAAGTATTCCTTGCTTGTTGACATCTTTATCTATCGCCTTTCAACTCAGCATAAGAGATTCGTGGCCTCAACTTCCTTCAACATCTTCGGTTGACATAAAAAATTTGTAGTCAAAACAAACCAGAAGTATTTCATTATAGACCTTTCAATAGGTTTAATTGTAAAAAATAAAAATCATACATCACCTGCTAGTGTGACTACTCCAACGTCTTGTGGTTCAGATCTGAGGTAGTTATTACAGAAACTAGGAGATTCCAATGCTAAAAATAGCACATTTCCTAAGAAATACCCTGCCGTCTGTCCAACAGAATTGCATGTACTTGCCCAGCCTACATTCCGCCTGAAAAATAAACCTTTATTGTGTATTTATTTCAAAGTTATTCTGAATCATTTAGATATGTTACACTATATTCAGCTTGAAATTACACATTTAATATGATCATGATAATTCTACTCCTGTTTTGCTGTTGATGCTGCAACAGGGTCTTGTTGGAGATCCCCTCCCTTCCTTCATTGATAAAATAATAGAACATATTTCAGATATGATAATTTAAATTTCTTCAATATCCATTTATTCATCAGAATTTAAAAAATTCAGGGATAATCCTGGGTGGGGCCATTGTGAAATCATGAGAAAACTATGCAAGATAGGAGAAATCTGACTTCAAATATGAAAGGGCCCCCTGTACAAACTATCCAAATATGCATTTAGTTTTGGTCTAGGACCCCAAATAAGAGTTCATCAGCCCCTCAATTTGGCTAAATGGCCCCTTATTTTTTCAAATGGCCCCTTATTTTTTCAAAAGGCTCCTCTTTTTTGTCAATCTTATATACATTTAATTAAGAGGGGCCATTGGCCCATTTTAATGGCCCCTGCCTTTACAAATTTAGTTTATTCCCTGTAAAATTATGAAAAAAAATTATACAGATTATAATTTCATCATTTTCCTTTACCTTGATAGCATCGTCAATGCCCAACCATCCACAGCTATGTCCTGTGTCGCTGCCAAAAAGTTCAACATGAAAAAGATTACGGTAAGCTGCATTATACTAACTCCG
The DNA here is from genome assembly GCA_028142955.1 of Pinctada fucata. NCBI lineage: Eukaryota > Metazoa > Mollusca > Bivalvia > Pterioida > Pteriidae > Pinctada > Pinctada fucata. The sequence continues at coordinate 29,415,313 of AP027112.1, read as the reverse complement.
CTCCCTCCTCCTTCCTTACCCAATAGAGTGTCCACATTCCATGACAGTACCATCATGAATAAGCCAATCAGATACTGTATAGGCACCAGCCATGTTTTCCTTCTACCGAACCGAGATAAATACAGGGAGTCAACTAGAGGTGCCCATAATAGTTTGATACTGAAGGGCCAAAATACGAAACTAAATACAGCCTGGTCCTTATAACTGACGTTTCTACTCTGTAGCAACATGGGAATACTACCTCCGATTCCGAGCGGAATACCTTGTAGTACATACAAGAACATCAACACAGCGATATTCATATAATCTCCTTTCAAGCCGAGGTTTTTGTCCTTTTTGTCATCATCGCTGTCTGATCCGCCTTTCTGCATGATGTCATAATGCATCGGAACGTGTGGAAAGGAATCGACTTCCATGTCCATGCCTTCCACCATTGTCGCTTTTTTTCTCTGAGTTGTTCCCATTTTCGTTGAATTTTCTTCTCTGATTGATGTTGACATTATACAATAATTATAAACATTTTTGAACAAATAAGATTTAGGTATTAGGTGTAACTTGGAAGAACGAGTTTCACAACCTCAATTACTCTGCTGTTTCCTCTACACAGTGTAACCAATCTCTCTAATAGGGTTTTTTTTCTTGTACGTAAGTCCTTAGGCTAGTCCATTGATTTCACAAAGATTAAAGTTTCTGTAAATAAAACAGATAGACTGAATAAACATGTAACATGGGGAAATATCCTGAAAACTATACACACGTATAAATAGATTGTCTTTTTGAGTGGTACATGTTTTTTGACTTGTTTTTATCAACATGATCAATAAATTAATTATCATGAAGACAGACAAAATCAAGGCAATATAATTCTGCCTCTAGTTGCTCCTATTTCTCTTTTTAATGTGTCTTCTTTTTCTTCTTCCAGAAAAGTGACCGTTGTCTACTGAGAAAATGCGTACTGTAACGTGTGACAAAACAAAAAGTAGCAAACAGAGACAGGATATTACTACTGTCTGCGCGGCTCACTTCGGAAACTGGATAAACGCAATTTTGACTATTTCATCATGCAAAACTTTAAATGAAATTGATATCATTCAGTATATCTCGCTTAGTCGTAAATTTTGGTATAAGTTATATGATAGTCATTAGTCAGTGCACGCAATCAAAATTTATATACAAAACAAAATTTACATAGTAGATGGGCCATTTCCCATGCTAATTTTTCCCATGACGTTCTCCATAGGCTCAATGTTAAACTCAGCGACATTACTCTGAAATTTAACATTAAAAACGCCCCATCTATAATCTATATCGTCTGTATAATTCGATTGCATAAACCCTCGACCATGTTACATACACCAAAATTTACAACTAAGCGAGATATAGATTTTATTTCAATTTTTGCATGACAAAGTTATCAAAATTGCATTTATGCAGTTTCCGAAGTGAGCTGCGCGGACACTAATATTTTTATGTAACAAAGTTGGACATGTTGGAGGAATAAATTTTCTTTCAGATAACACATATTAAATAAACCTTTACATTGTTTTTAGTCCCCTACCGACTCGCTGGAGGGGACTTATAGTTTCAACCCTGTTTGTCTGTCTGTCTGTCCGTCTGTCCGTCATACTTTAGTTTTCCAGACTTTTTTTATGTTTTTAATCACAAATATGAAGCATCTTCTTCAACCCCTTGTCACTTCATATCTCTAATTTTTTTAACTCCCTATCGAACCAAACTGAAAGAATATTGGATATCCAACCAACCAGAGCGAAGGATGTACAAAGAAATGGGAAGGTTGTCCCACTATCATTGTTACGCAACAAAATTGGATGAATCCATATTCATCCAACTTTTTTGCGTAACAATGATAGTTGGATTCAGTCCCTAATTTGTACGAGTCAGAAAGGGGAAGCATAAAATTGAGCCATTAAAGCTTGATCAAGCTTAAAAAGCTCATTGGAGCTATGAAATGGAGCAATATGAACAGTATTATTCCAACTGTGAGAAAGAAAGATGTTGCACACTATTGCAAGGTGCCTCAGTCCACAGAAATTGTAATGTTTACTTATAACAACATGAACAAGAATGGACATTGGATCTTAAAATCGGAAACTAAGCGTTTCGTATCTACAACATGCTGGTAATGGCAGCCAAGGGATTGAATCATTCACTCTAGTCTACTGTCCGCACAGCTCACTTCAGAAATCGGAAAACTGAAGTTTTCTCTACTTTGTCGGCAAATTTTCTGATTGAAACTTATACAGGGGGATTGATCTTGAACTCTCTTAACTAACGGTGTAAGTCTGTACTGTACGACCAATACTACTCTCAAAATGAAAGAAAATAGTTTTAGATGGGGAGTTTTCTATGTTAATTTTAGCGTGACGTTCTCAATAGACTCAGGGTTAAACATCGGCAACTTCACGCTAATATCAGTGTAGAAAACTCTGCATCTAAAACTATTTTCTTTCACTGTTAGCGTAGTATTATAGTCGTACATACATATAACTTAATATGCCGTTAGTTATGAGAGTTCAATATCTATCCCCCTATATCACTCTTCATCCAAAAATATGCCAACGAAGTAGAGAAAACTTCAATTTTCCGATTTCTGAAGTAAGCTGTGTGGACAGTAGATCTACTGGGTTTAAAATTCATGAAAAATTTAGGCTGCCAGTTAGCATGGTTAGTTACAGTGCAACAGAGAAGTGAGATTTTGGCCATTTTGCTGTATTCTAGAGAATACATCAAAATATCACTTCTCCGTTGCACTGTAACTATACTGTCTGCGCGGCTCACATCAGAAACTGGATAACCGCAATTTTGATAACTTTGTTTTGCAAAAATTGAAATGAAATCCATAATATGAATCTAGGCATCGCCTCCGAGGGAGCGTAGCATGTTTCAAAGTTATTATCTTACTTTTGAAGCACCCCTTTGTCTGATCATCTACCAATTTATTTATCAACCAATTTATTCAAATTCTTTTGATTTTGAATTACCGTAGTAATTAATTCATTCGTTAGTATATCAATTATCCTAAATTATACATAAAGATATTCCTTCGGATCCTGAACATCAGACTCCACGTGCAAAGTCACACATACTGTAACATCATACTTGACGTCATAACCTTTTGAGCACTGACATCATTACGTCATTATTTACTTTTTGCAAAAAGGCTCAGTGGTAACATCGGTTTAGTAAATTTTATTCAGCTGTGTATGACAAAGAAACTCAAAGGAAATTAAAAATTGGATAAGTACTGATCGATTTACTGATTTCAAACAAATATTTATTCATTCATCACGGTATGATTTTCTGCTGGGCTACTGCGGTATCCAGTGGAAGTGGCGGAAAGAATACAGAAAATAATTGAGTTTCAGTATAGGCAGTTTCTGAAAGTTTAGTATCTTACAAAAGTCGACTTTCCTATCTATAGGGTCGCTTCGCAACCAGTTCACTTTGCTAGCTATCATTGAATAGATCTTGCTTGGTCATAAATTTTGGTATATGGTTCATGTTTGAGGGTTTATGCAATCATATTATACAGGCAAAATAAATTTTAGATGGGGCATTTTCAGTGTTAAATTTCAGCATGACATCGCCGAGTTTAACATTGAGTCTTGGAGAGCGTCACGACATCATGGAAAAAATCAGCATGGGAATAATAGGTTCTATCACGATCTATACGGAATGAAACATAAAAATTTACAAGAGTGACGGAAATTTCATCTTTTCCCAAGTGGAGCATAGCGGAACGAGGGAAAAGATGAAAAATTTCCGTAACGAATGTAAATTTTTATGTCTCACTCAGTAGAAAGTGAAAGAATCTATTTCTTCTAGAGCTGAAACGAATATATAATTCGCTAAAAACTATTCATTCATAAATATTCGAATGGAAAATTGGTATTCGAATATTCGTTAGTATATATATAGTCCCGTAATTATACAGAAAAAAGAAAATATAAAGCAGTGTATAACTAAATTTTACAAGACATTGTTATTCCTACAGACACGGAAACCATTATCAATCTTGAGCAAACAAATGACCCACTAATGTTTGCATAACTGGTCAGTACCTTTTTGTACATTACATATTATTTTAAAACATGTGTGGTGCTGTCATGTGTCATTTGCATTAAATCAATAAATACTAAAGATGCTTCAATGTCTTTCTACAACATAGATTTCATCTGATAATATTTTCAAGCAAAAGCGGCACCTGAATACCTATAGTTGCATGACATGTACCTCGTGTCCCCTCCCCTTTCCTACTGCCACTTATAAAAGAAAAACATTGCTATAACTTTCTGACATCTTTTTTGGTCACCCGCAAATCATAGGAAAGATATCCATTGTAGGGCTGAGTGGTTTTATCGCTGTACCGGTATATCGCGATATGAGGCTTCGCAATACATACCACGGTATTTGTTTTCGAAAACCGGTTTTTGGTGATATTTTTTTAACTTCATATTTTTAAATTGTTGCTTTGAAAATTATGAGAAAACGTGAATTTCTTCTCAAAATACAACAATAGGGTAATTCAAATTGCCAAAGGTGGATATACGGTAATTCTTATCTCCATGCATGTCGTTATGATATGCATTTAAGATACCTTTATGACCTCTAAGTTAGAACGTCACGATTTACATCTTGCGCATTCTACCTCTTATTTTTAATATTTTGTCTGATACAGCCATGATAAAATCTACAATTTTAACCGGATATTCATGCATGAAGGATTGACTTCGAATGTCATGGAAGAACTGTCAAATTTGTCTGCATGTCATCATTGGCCATCATCCATGTAACATTTTCAGAATTTTTTTTTTGTACAAAATTTTGAAAAAATGAAAATCATAAGGAATCTCGATGTTGTAAAATATTGCAATATATCGCGATATTTTTCCAAATATCGCAATACAAATGTATATCGCAATACAAATTTGACCCGAAATACTCAGCCCTAATCCATAGCAGGGCTCGCGCTCGGCTTCGCAAATGTCGCATTTTGCGACAAAAATTTGAAATTTGCGACAGAAAATCGCGATTTGCAACAAAGGGAATTTTCTAAAAAATGAGTATCGACAAACACGCGAATACGGCATTGACAGATCGATTCTAAGTAATAATCCAAAGTGCAGTTGAAGCGTTCAGGCGTAATGTAGGTAAGCGGGTGACCTTAAAATGTGTGAAATACACTGGTAATTAGGTAGCCCCAGCAGCACGAGAGCCACTGCTAATTAGATTATTGGATTATGAAGATAAGCTGTCCAACGTTAGTATTCCTAATTATGAAAATGTATTTTAACTTTGTTACGGCGGATGGCAAACTTTGTACTTTGTCACTGAAAAGTTTAGATCGTCACGAGTATGTCATAATTATTTCGTTTTTCAATTCTTTGTTTCTCCCCCAAAAGAAGTACCACTGTATTATATAATTTAGATTTTAAAATTGGGAAACGTAACTTAGTGTCCGATTCCGTATCAGAAAACAAAATAGCAAAATTGACACTGTTCGTTTTTAAAACGTCTGCAAGTTCTGACGATAAAACTAACAAAAATAAGCCTGCTGTGAAACAAAGAGTCGGCAACGAAGAATTGAACAAGAAAAAATTACTTATTTTATTTCTAGGCCATTACGAAAACAAACCACAAATAGCTTAAGTATCTATATGAGAAATATTCATCTAGATAAGTTACATGTATGTCGAGACCTTTTATTTCTTTGTTGGGGGGGGGGGGTCCGCTACACCGACCTTATTTAATCAGGTCAACTTTTTTTTCACAACATGCAAAGATTATTTAAGGGGACCGTTTTCAAGCTACATTGAATAAATGATCAAGAGCATATCTAGAGGGTGTTAGAAGCATCCTTAGAAATTTCCTAAAATGCTATTTTTTTCCAGTTTTTATGTCTAATGTTTTTCACAATCATATACTTGGACCCCCTCCCCCTCCCTGGAAAAATTCAAGGTCTGTCCATCTTTCTTGGCTACAATAGCCAATTCCAGGCTGCCCTTGCTATCAAGGAGTTCAAGTCATGGGGAAGAGGGGGGGGGGGGTTCAGTACTATAGCTTGGTCTAAAAGCAAAGCTGCAGTTCTTTCAGCCTACTTCATGTTTGCAGCTACCAACTGCCTTGTCAATACAGTACTTCCTAAACTGCAAATTGATGATGATAAGCATAGAAGGCCCTCCAATGGATATTTTTAATTAGATTGGAGTGTAACGTAGGCCACTGCGGTCACTCAGTAATATTTGTGTAATAGGTGTAATGAAATCCTTTTGGTAGCGTACACGGTAAAAATGTATGTACAATGTATATTAATCCAAATATTGTGGTGTAAATCCTCGGTGTGATGATAATCCTTGGTAGCGTAAAATCCTCTGTGAAAAGATAATATCCAAATCCGAATAAAGTTTCTTAGTTTATTTACAAGTTTACGATACGATCAAAGTATTAATAAAACTATTACGATCTTAAAACAAAACGATGCGTACTCTCCAGACACTGTCTAGACACTGAGATGCTGGGCCACCTGCGCGTCGCTATTTATAGCTACGCTGGGGCAACCCGGCGTGAGCTGCCGTTTTCCAGGGCCAGGTGACGTGAGCTGCCTATATATTGGCAACTCAGCGTAAGTTGCCGATTACGCTGGTCAGATGGGCGTTGTATTTTACGTATATAGAGTACGTTTAAATCAATTATATAATAAAGATAGATAATATACAGACATATAAGCATACTTAAACTTATTTACATTACAACATTACAACTCCCCCCACCTAAGATTTTGACTCCGTTCAAAATAAAATCAATCATAATAAAGCAACATGATAATGTAAAGAATAGTTTCAAAGATAAAAAGTCATATCAAAATGTCAATGATATTCACAAGAGTGTCTATGCACATAGATCGTTCTTCACAAAAGTTCATCAATTATTGAGGGGCGTCCACGTAGTTTAAGAAATGTCACTTCTGAAGTTCAGTTCACTTCTATGGTAACGTCTGAAACATCTGAGTTCATCTGATCCTGTTAAAACTACGGGGATTCCAGGCTACGTCCGTAGTTCATCCGTTCATCCGATACTACAGGGAATCCAGGATGCGACTGTAGCAACTCCAATATCATCTTTCCATATACATGTACTACGGGGATTCCGAGCTACGTCCGTAGTATGTCCAGACTCCAATCATCTTTCCATATACTACGGGGATCCAATGTTACGTCCGCAGTACGTCCATTCAACAATTTAAGACAGCATCAGCTCACAATAGATAGTTATACTACGAAGTCACAAGATTACATTTGTAGAATGGTACACTAATATCACATTAACATCATAATACAGGGATTCCAGGCAACGTCCGTAGTAATTCCGTCCAACGTTGAAAGAATCATTGAATTATTATTACACACACATTTATGATAATCCATATACAGGTGTACTACGGGGACTCCGGGCAACGTCCGTAGTGTGCCAATCCAACGTTGATAATATAACAAATACATATAACACGAACTAAACTACTGGTGAGCGCTCACTGCTAACTACTATTTACAGAAAACTAAAAGGTGTTTTCTTATTCTCTAAAACGAACAGGGCGTTTGATCACACGGCCACGCCTTGTTTTCACAGGATCACTTTCTAATTTCTCACTTTCACTAGCTGTAGATTCTTTCTTATTGATTCTGATTTTCCTGATGATCCGTTTGTATTCCTCTGGCTGATACTACGTGTCCTAGAAATTTCACTTCCTCCTTGAAAAATGAACACTTTTTCGCTTTCACTTTAAGATTCACTTCGTCTAATCGATCGAACACTTTTTCCAAATTTTCCATATGTTCGTCAAAATTTCTGCCGAAAACTACGATGTCATCTAAGTACAAAACGGCTATTTTCCACTGAAGTCCTATCAATGCTCGCTCTATGATGCGTTGAAAAGTTGCAGGAGCGTTGCACAATCCGAAAGGCATCACTGTATATTCGTACAATCCTCCCCGAGGAGTTGCGAATGCAGTCTTCTGTTTGTCGTTTTCTGACATTGGAACCTGGTGATACGCCATATTTAAATCTAGTGAGGAAAACCACGTTGATCCACTCAGGGCATCAAGGTAATCTTCTATCCTCGGTATGGGGTACGCATCCTTCACTGTTAAAGCGTTCAAACGGCGGTAATCTACACATACACGCCAACTTCCGTCCTTTTTCTTCACTAAAACCAACTGTGAAGACCACGGACTATTCGATTTCTCGATGAGACCCTGCTTCTCTAACTTCTCTATCTCCGCGTCTAAAACTTCCCTCTTGAATATAGGTACTCTACGCGGTGCTTCTTTAAATGGTCTCTCATCACTCAATTTTATGTCGTGTTCTCCGAATTTTACTCGTTCCAACTTCCCATTCGGGTTCGCGAACACATTACATCTTCTAATTAGGAATTCCTTAAACTTCATACACTGCTCCTCGTTGAGGTTTTCACATCCTTCCTCATAAGCAGCTTTTAAATGCACCGGCAAATCACTACATGTAGTTTCACATTCTTCACGTACTACGTTCACATCACTCGTAGCACTAATCGGTTCACTAACACACTGAACCGGAATAAATAACGCAATAACTGTACCCCTCCTCACTTCTACTGGTTCCACTCCTGGATTGTATACACGGATACACACATCACGATCACGCGCACTAAGTAAAGATCTCGCTAAAACTAATTCATGAGCTTGAGCAAATTTCTGTAAACACATAGGTAATCCCTCTTCCTCTGTTACATACGAAAGATATGACGGAATAATAGCCTCCTGTCCCGCATTGATTTCCATAGTTTCGGCGCAAAATATTTTATTTGTTCGTTCTCCTTCCTTAGGATCAAACTTCACAACAAATTCTGAGTTGTCATGGTCCCAATTACACTTGTATTTCACATAAAAATCTTCACCTAAAAGATTTTGGGTAACTCCTCCCACAAATATCCGAAATTCAAAGTTCATTCCTCCGAAAGTTAGAATCATAATCGCTGTCCCTAGTATGTCTATAAATTGTCCGTCCGCCGCTATAAATTTACTCCGTACTCGTTCTAGTACTGGCCTACTATCGGGTAACATGTTGTAGTAGGTATCCTCGGTAATAAATGATCTACGGGCACCAGTATCCACTTTCCATGTCACATTAGCACCCTGGATCAGTCCATCCACAAAGAACCCTTTTCTTCCGGGAATCCTGAGTTCGCTCCTGCTCGCGAACACTGACTGATCACCGTGGCTAACCTTATTTGCACAGAAACGAACCAATGCGTTTGACGACGACTTTAAACACCAGTCAGGTTCGTTGGTACACACCTCTCCAGTAATCTCAGACTGAATAACACTTCCGTGCTTTCCGTGTGTCCTTTCATTAACTACTTCTGCTTCGTTGAAAATCGGATCACAATATATCGTTGTACTAGGCCTTTCTGGTTTCTCGACCGGTGCACGGCCTACTGCCTCGGTCTCGAGTCGTTTAACGACTTCGAATGGTTGTCGGTGCGGTTTTGACGGTAATTCCCTCTACGATTATCTCTTTTCGGACAGTTCCTGGATAAATGGTCTGCAGAATTACAAATAAAACATCTCTTTTGCGAAAAGGTTCGGAGTTCACCAGCTTTCGACTGAACATCGTGTTTATTGCGCACTTTTTGCATCGCCTCGTTTCCAGTATACAGAACACGTTTGTTTGGTCTCACAATATCCTCCCGTCGATTTTCGCCTAACCTAATGCATTCCTCTTGCATTGCGGCAGTTACAGCATCCTGTAGATTCCTTGGTCTTGTTCGTTTTACTGCGAAGCGAAATTCGTGATCTTCGCTGCAATTATCGAGAAAAGTTTTCATGCTACTTTCCTGTACGTAATCTCTGTTGTCGGGGTATGCCTTGCGATATATAGATCCTCTATGGCCTGTCCAAAATCTCTAAAAGTCTCACTTTGCTTCTTTTTCCGCATCTTAGCCTCAGCAACATAGCTCTCTTTCATCGCACGGTGACCAAATCTATCGTCCATAGCCCGTTTTAATTCAGTCCAGTTATTTCTTATTTCCACAGGAAGTCCGTAAGCATAAGTTTCTGCCTGCCCACGTAACACAGTAAAGAAAATAATGCGAATTCTCTCCTCATTCCAGCCATTTATTGTCGCAATGTTTTCAAAATATCGAATAAATTCGGACCATATATCTTCACCATCTCCTTTGAATATCCGTTTCACAGGGACCTGTTGCGAGAAACTAGCGCGTTGCACAGGGTTACCAATGGCACCCATATTTTCGTCTAAGTATGATGAATTGTATCTAGGGAAATTCACATTACTCCCGAGGGGGGAATCAAATCTTACGTTCCTTGGATTACGTATATTTTGTCGTTTTCGGACACAGTACTTCCACAGAATTCCTATGAATAATCCTATCATGAAAACACAGGCACTCGTCACAAGCACTTCCTTCGTCATCACCAGCAACAAATATCCAGGAAAGTATTTATAGCACACGGCACACAGTGATCCAATAAGAACTGAAATGATCGTCCATAGTTTGAAAATCCAAGTCCATCCATCCTCAGAATTATCGAATCGCGTATTATTTGCATCACACGGCACATTATGTCGGTCTGAAAGCACAGGTGTGCTTGAAGCTACCGGTGTGCATGTATTTGCAGCTTCATTAAACGAATCTAATAAGTTTCTCCTGACCGAAACCGGTGATTTTCGTCTTTGTCCGGACACACGAGGGGTTATCTCCCCTGGTTCATTTTGTAACTCACCTGTAAGTTCCATTTCACGAGGTGAATATGTCGTTTGATCGTGTTGCATCATCACATTTATTATAATCACGATATGCACAAATATTCCACACAACGCAAAGAAATCCAGTTTGAATCGCTGAATAAAAATTCACACGAGGCACATAACACACCTGAATAAAATCTTTTTCGTCACAGATTTTAACACAACACGGCACTATTCACTTACTGAATGCACAAAACACAGGCATTTGTCGGACACTAATCGACAGAGTTACGGACAAAATAATGTTTTATACGATATACGCGCACAGATTTCACACAATGTCACAACACAACACGGTCACAGATTCATAAAATACACATCTATAAGGCGAGCGCACACATTTTCTTCTTACGACTAATTGTGCACAAATTAATTTATCAACGCACTACCGAGCAAAACATTTCACTCGCGATCACGCACAGTCACAAAATAGAGATAGCACATAAAAGAAAAATAATCGCGCACAAATAAATCGACACAGTATTATGCACACTTCGCACAAAATTATTTCACACACGAACAGTCACAAAATAAACGCGCACAAATAAATCACAAAACACTACACACTCTGCACAAATCGATATAAAACGGTCGCGCACTTGATTAAAACTTCACTTCCACAGAATTTGTACGGTATCAAATACACATACACTAAATAAAAACGAATCGATAATTTCACTTATATATAATAACGATATAATATACACACGTAGGTCACGGGGAAATATATACACTAAGTCACTGAATCCACACGCAAAACACTATAATCTTTTCACTGATCACACCAATACTTACTTTTCATCACAAAATTTAAGAAAATTGTTTCACTTTTCCTCCACACACTTCACATCGTTTTCCAGAATCCATGTACAAGCACTTTGGAAATACTGCGAAGCATTCTTTGCATTCCACTCGCGATTTCACTTGCACTTTTCGCACGAAATGAACATATCCAAATTCTGTGTAATCGTACACGCGTACGAATTTTGTCGGTTCCTGTACATCCATAATGAAGAATTACACACACGAGAAAAAAATGCACTAAAATGATTAAAATATACACAAATCACGTAGGTTATATCGCACGAGCTGCCACCAGTTGTAACGTAGGCCACTGCGGTCACTCAGTAATATTTGTGTAATAGGTGTAATGAAATCCTTTTGGTAGCGTACACGGTAAAAATGTATGTACAATGTATATTAATCCAAATATTGTGGTGTAAATCCTCGGTGTGATGATAATCCTTGGTAGCGTAAAATCCTCTGTGAAAAGATAATATTCAAATCCGAATAAAGTTTCTTAGTTTATTTACAAGTTTACGATACGATCAAAGTATTAATAAAACTATTACGATCTTAAAACAAAACGATGCGTACTCTCCAGACACTGTCTAGACACTGAGATGCTGGGCCACCTGCGCGTCGCTATTTATAGCTACGCTGGGGCAACCCGGCGTGAGCTGCCGTTTTCCAGGGCCAGGTGACGTGAGCTGCCTATATATTGGCAACTCAGCGTAAGTTGCCGATTACGCTGGTCAGATGGGCGTTGTATTTTACGTATATAGAGTACGTTTAAATCAATTATATAATAAAGATAGATAATATACAATCATATAAGCATACTTAAACTTATTTACATTACAACATTACAGGAGGGCTTCTATGAAGAATTCTGTGACTTTTTGAGTTGGTCCAACTGAACTCATCACTTACTCAGTACAAACTTACTGAATATTTTGCATTTACTACATGTATGTTACCATAGAAGTAGTGATGATATTAGTCTCTGACTTTGTGGAATCTAATACAATATGACTTTATATGTTCTTGAAAATGAAACACATAGATCAACACATACACTATCTCTATTGAGAAAAATGAAAGTTTTTTCAGCAACTTTATTGTCGCGCAATATTGTGCTACAGCACAATTTTGTGCCATCGCGCAAACTTGCCACACAAAATTTTGAGCCAGTGTGAGCCCTGCCCTAATCCATAGTCCGTTTTGACCAGGATTGGGTAACTAACGCTTAGTGCATAATACAAGCTTATGACATGTGTACAAAGTACTGTCTCCGTATGATTTCCATGAAGATACCATGTACAATACTATCAAGTCCTGAGTGAGTGAATTGCCATTTGGGACCATGGCTTAATGATGATTACGGGATTACGACGTTTTTACGTAGAGATGCGTTAGTGTTTCAGGGTAACAATTGTTTACTCAAAACCTAACTCTTTACTGGAATCTTTATTGTACAAGGTTTTTTTTTTTCAAGTAAATCCATTGGTCAGAAACATAATTTTGAGGACACTCTTAAAGTCCTTACAAGTAATAACGAATATTCAAATACGAATCGAATGCGTGTCACGAATATTCGAAAAGCATTTTCAGGTATTCTTTTCAGCTCTAATTTCTTCTTCCATGAAACACAAGAAAAAAGTAACTTCAAACAACGTTTCATGCCACCTAGCGCCATGTTTTCTGACAACGTTACTGTGACATCACAATAAGATTCTCTTTTATCATTGGTCAATTGGAGCCTTTGAGACAACTTTTGTGTCTCACATAGGCTGTCTCACAAGGTATGTCTATGAGCAACACTGGAGAAGAAATGGTCGATCTAAAACTTGTTTTGTCTATAAAGTTTTATTGCGTGCACTGACTATCCAATAAATTATACAGAAATTTAGGACTAAGCCAGATCTATTTGATGGTATCAATTTCATTTAAATTTTTGCATCAAAGACTCATTTATCCTGTTTCCGAAGTGAGACGCATGGACAGTAGGTGCCAGACAGGCGGCCACATCAGAAAAATTAATGGCTCAAACCGAAACATTAATTTGCCTGAGAAAAGTTATGAAAGAGAATACGATAATAAACTTAAATGTAACATGTAACTATAGCAATATTTGGTAAAATATGGAACTATGGCCATATGTGGTAAACAGGTAAATTTCTTCCCGGGCTCAGTCACTTTACAATTTGAAAATCAATCAAAATGATGGTAAAAATATTGCTTACATGAAAAAAATTCTTCAGCCATGTAAGTTTTAATCGAAGACAATGTTGTATTTCAAGCAGTCAGCTACTGAACTAGGCTTACGTGGCCCTCGCAAACCTTGTTGACACAGAACTCTTCTTACGGAGGAGATATGTTTGACGTATGGATTTAGACGAGTCGTCCACTAGACAATCCGTCTCTATAAGTCGTACCGTCCAAGTAGTTGACCATTGACTCTCGGACCCTACAACATCGCAAATATAGATAGAACCGTATTTTTTCCAGCGACAGTAATAAAAGATGTGCAAAAATACCCGGGTTGAGAATCTTTGTGACCGAACTTGTTACTTGTGCGAAAATATTTTGACGCGAAGCCCGTCGACATCGAAATAACTGTTGACCATGTCTACTTTCGATTTTAAAATCTGAAAAATCGATTCTATGCACGCATGCCATTTCAGTTTTTAGAAGGTTAACAAGTATTAGCTTTCCATAAAAGCCTGATCGACAATATCAACATTTATTTAATCTCGCAATAATTGTTTATTTCGACGAAATAGGTTAAATATGTTTTCTCCTAATTAAAGATTAGCTATGCATAAAATTCGCGAAAAAAAATGAAAAGCTAGAAAAAAAGGTACATTTGCACTAGACATTAGGGCTGGGACGATACATCGATATATCGATAAATCGCGATACAGTGTTCCACGATACGCGTATCGATACGTTGGAGCTATATCGCGATTTCCGGACCCATTTTTAACTCCATTCAAAGGCACGAAAACGCTCGGTAACTTCGTCGATTGAATGCTTCGGGCTAACTGAAACGTGTGACTTATTGACTTAAAAGGGTAAAGATGTTTTTCTGGAATAATCTTCTTTTGTTTGCTCCGGATAGTATTCAATTCGCACAATGCATTACAGTATAATTGTCAATTTTGTTTGCGGTACAGGCGGAAAGATCGCCTTGATATGCGTACGCGCTTCTAAATTTTTTTTTAGAAATGCATATGCATAATATTCAGCCTGTGGTTTGCGGGAATCTAGCCACAGAAACGGCCAACGTCATGCACTTGGATATTTTGTTGGTTCGTGTCGTTGTCCGTTTCCGCGGCTAGCGGGAATCCTACAGATATTTGTCTACTCAAACTCATGTTCGTTGAAAAAATCTAAAGCGGCGAAAGTAAAGTTTTCAGAATCCGTATCTAACGCGATCTTGATATTTACAATTTTGTAAGATACTATTGTCCAGAGAAAGTACCTGATGTCTGAGACCGACGTGAAAACGGCATGAAATAACTTAATTATGTCCAGTAGCTATTCATGCGTGCATGATCCATTCATTTCTCATCAATTTTTTTGAGATACTGCCGTTCGACCTAAATCTTTTCAATTTAAGATGATTTCATAAAAGAATTCTGAAATCGTAGTTACTTAACTTTGTAAATTTTTAATATAAAACCGACTCGTGTCAATCCTGATTGAACGTCAGAAACAGCCTTTTGAAGAAGAATTAAGGGAAAAAACGTCTGTCTACTACGATCTTTATATATCTATTATATTTTCTATTCACGTCAGCGACAACTTTAACTCGAGAATAAAATCATAAAAGATTAGTAGATTACCTCCACGTGGTAAACGCACATGCTCTTTTCTCTTTTTCAAAATTTTGTTAATACATGTACATAAAATAAAACGTACAGAGTCATTTATCCTAAAAAAATCAAAGTGCAGGATATATTCATCGAATAAAACCAAACACATTTAAAGAGCAATTATGCTGTAATCCTTTCAATATTGTAGAGAAAGGAGCGTGTGTTATGATTGTTATACTTTTCAATACGATTTCCTCATGAAAAAAAATATTCAAATAGAAAGGGAAACTGAAAAGAGAGATATAAAATGTAATTCCATGTATTGAAAAAAGGGGAGGGGGATTACATAAATTCATGAACTTTTCATTTTCAAACCGAGAGCACGAGACCCTCTTATTTACCAATTCATGGCTTGTCTTGTTGATGCAGTTACTGAGAAAATGAACATACAAGAAAGAGTATAAATACATGTTATGGTGAAAACATTATTGCAAAGGGTACAGATTTGTTCTTGTAGCTTGACTTGTAGCCAACTAGCCTCTGTCTATCAGTAATAACTTGTGGTGTTATTGTTCAAAGTTTGAAAAGTTTGTTTAATTGCTTAGGATTTTTTAAAATCTTGATTATTCCAGGATGTAGAAAAATATAGTCTTTATCAAAATATTTGAATGTTATACTCGAGTTTCATTCTATACAGCCTGAATCCTCATTATAGCAATATACATAAGAAATATCGTGATACATATCGTATCGTAGGAACTATATCGTGATACGTATCGATACGCTCGAGACCCGTATCGTCCCAGCCCTACTAGACATCTCATCATAGTCATCAGTGGCGGATCCAGCTTTTTAGTCAGGGGGACCTCTTAGCCCCCCCCCCCCCCCCATAGTATCAGCCACTGGTCATTTATAAATTGCTTGACCTGTAGGAAAATTCCACTATAACATACAAACTTGACCAATCAAGGCCTTTCTGTATATTTGCGGAAAAAGCAGAGAGTTCCGATTATGAGAATTTGGGAGAAATAAGGGGAAACTTCTAAAAGTTCTCGTTTAATTTTGTGACTACACCCCGTCTTATTGATTTTTTTTATCCATATATATATAATTAATTATCAATTTGTCTTTGGTAAGAAAGTATCTTCATTTCAGAAATATCTGTTTGACCAGTACACAATCAAATTTTACAGTAAAAAATGAATTCTTTACATAACATTTCCTATGCCAAAATATATCTGGACATTACCAAGCATTCCATAGACTCAAGTCAATGCTAAATGTCAGCGATGTAGAAAAGCCACATACATGTACATGCATAAAAAGAGTTTCGTGTGTGGAAGGGCAATTTGCCGGGGGTATGGGGGCAGCCTAGGCCCCCACTAGGGTCCAGGGGCAATGCCCCGGTGGGGGGTCTAGGGGGGCAAAGCATCCCAGGAAAAAAAATTGTGGTTTTACGACCATAAATGTATACATGTAGAACTGAGCCTTTCAGCATTCTTAAGGATGTAAAATAAGTAAAATTTCTCAAATCAGTCACTGAAAGTGTTACAGAAATTCTTTTTTCTTTCTTATAGATTAAATGAGAGCTTCATCAGAGATGAAGGTGCATGCATCCTTGGGCCCTTGTATCATTGTCCTCCGATTGAAATTTCATCATCTTTTGTTTGTATTATTTGGGGGGGGGGCTTCATTCATTAGTTCCTGTTATGGAGACTGGTGCCTTAAATTTGAGAGAAAAAAAATCTAGAGAAAAAATCTCTCCCAAAAAAATTGAGAGAAAAAAGATAATGGAATACATAAGGCCATTTAAAATTGATTCTTTTCGCCCACAGTATGTATTTTTGCAACCTCAGGGGAAAAAACTGCCGATGCTGTGTCAGATTTTCGATCATTGGTTAAATTTAAGTTTAATTAAAAAAAAGTTTAATGACAAATCCAGTGAAATCAGCCTTTAAAAATAATCATTCCAATGCTACACGATAATCACCCTCCTCGTACCAGCAAATCAGTGCGGCGTAATAATGGTCAGTCTGCAAATAAAGGATGTACGTACGAAAGATTGTTTACATGTCATCCTAACTTTATTCACGTCTTGTAAATATACGGTAGATCTATTGGTCAAGGACGTTCGAAAGATTGCTTCCATCCCGACTTTATTCACATCTTGTAAATGAATAAAGAAAACTTGTTCAGCTATTGTACTCATTACGGACCATGTGCCGCCACGCATGATGCAAAATTTAAATGAAGTTGATACCATTCAACATGTTCAATAGATCTCGCTTAGTCATGTTAGTCGTAAATTTTGATATATGTTATATGATAGTGAGTACACCCAATCAAACTATACAGACAAAACAAGTTTTAGATGGGCCATTTCCCATGCTAATTTTTCCCTTGATGTCGTGACGCTGTCCTTAAGCTCAATGTTAAAACTCGGCGACGTCACGGGAAAATTTATCATTGAAAACGCCCTATCTAAAACTTATTTTGTCTGTATAATATGACTGCATATACCCTCGACCATGTAACATATACCAAAATTTACGACTTAGCAAGATCTATTCAGTGATATAAATTTTATTTTAATTGTTGCATGACAAAGTTATCAAAATCTTGTTTATCCAGTTTCCGAAGTAAGCCACGCTGACAGTAAATCCAGAGCACCCTGTTTTGGCGATTTTCTCCGAAATATACAGTTGTCATCTTGTAAATTTATCAATTTGATATCCAGTCTATAGAACTCTTTTAGGTGTAACAGAAAATGCCCCCCTTTTGGTTGTGCATAGCTTAGTTATAAAATATGACTAGAAATAAAATGTCTATGGGCATTTTCTATAGTAAAAATGACTAAAATGCATGACGTTGGACGCCATGACATCACTGTTTGCCATTGTTGAAACGGAAAACAAGATGGCAGCGGGCTGAAATTAACATGGGAAATTCCTGTAGACATTTTATTTTTCGTATGGCAGGTAAAATAAAGTTGAAAAGATGAGTTCATGCAATTTCCTGTTACGACTAATGCTAGGTTTACACTAAGCCACGATCTCCCCGATTGAGGTGAATCATAGAGATCGTAAGAGAGAGTTGGGTTGAATCATGACGATCATAAGAGAGCATGGAGGAAATGTGAGGATTGTAGGAAATCGCACAGATCGTGGCAAAAATATTGATTCTCAAAAAATTTGCTCGATTGTCCACATTGATCCTTACATCGTGAGAGAGCGTAATGGAGCGTAGTGAACGTGATGGAGCGTTCAGACCTTGACAAAGCGCATCAGATCGTAATATCCAATCGTAGGAGATCTTGGTGAAATGCGTTCTCCTACGATCCACTAGGATTTCATTCATGCTCTTTGACGATTTGGTACGGTTTCCATGATTCAGTCCACAATCTACAAAATGCGTTGTGATTCCAATATTGCTATAAAGAAAATTATTGTAAGACAAACCGTTTCTGTTGGATTAAAAGAGTTTTTAACATCCACAACAATTTCTAACATATGAAGAAGACTAAAAAAGAAGTCTTGATAATCAGTGAGGTGCTGCATGAATTGTCTTCGAACGAGTTAAATATATACACTGAATCAAAGATTTGAATTGCTCAACAAAAAATGTTACCTTTTAATTAATAATCGATAAAAGGTTCATCAATGCCACTTCCAGGATTTTGTGATATAAAATCTTCATCTCCTGGATGTTATGCATAATAGTGTTCGGATATTGCAAGTGGTATTGAAACTGGTAGGCTATTTCATATCAAATTGTGTTCAATCGCAGCAATTTTTAACACATTGTAGTCCTGCATCGTCACATACGGGTATCGCAACAAAACTCAATAAGCGGAGGGAACCGTGAAAGAGCGTGGCAAAGCGTAATAACTCATCATGGTTATCGTACGGGAACATAATGAAGCTTGAGAGAATGGGATGAAAATTGTAACAGATCTTATCTACAATCGTAACAAGTCGCGACAGCACGTATCAGAGCATGATTGAGCGTCAGAGAGCGTGTGAAGACCAATTTTATTTATAGAATCGAGGAGCTCCACGATTTTGCTCAATCGTGGACATGGTGGCTATGTGTAAACCTAGCATAAAGGAGGTCAATCTACGGAGACCATAAATATTTGGAAAATTCCTAAGACGGCTGAGAATTTAATCACCAAAACAGGGTGCTCTGGATTTAGTAGAACTGTCCTTTTTAGGTCACCTGACCAAAGCTCAAGCGAGCTCGTGAGTAAATATTAGATTAAGTTGCAGGGATAATTAAGCATGGCAAGAAACAATATCATATACCAGTTTGTCACTTTTAAGGTCAAGGTCACATTTTGATAGCTACAGAACTATATCTTACTTAATTGATATAGACATTATACTTGACATGGATTGTCACACATGCTAAGATAAGCATGACAAGAACAACCATTGTAGGTCAAGGTTACTCTCAAGGTCACTATCAAAGTGTCAAACATGCAACAGGCTACAAAATTATTTGAGATGGTAATTTAGGATTTTAGGCAGGTCTGTTTAGCTCTTTATGCAATGCATGCTATGAGTAAAATTAATAATTTAACAGAGGATTATGATTGTCCTAGTTTTTTCTTTCTTGTGAGGCGTCAATATTTTGCCAGGTGCAGCCTCTTATTGAAACCCCTACATGTGTTACGTAACCTCTAATTGAACAGTGCTATTTTTAGCTCTCCTGAGTAAAGATCATGTGAGCTATTGTCATAGCATATCTATTGTCGTCTGTCCATTGTTAACTATTTCACATTTTCAACTTCCCCTCTAAAATAGCTTCACAGAATTTTACCAAACCGTACAGAAGGGACTGGTTAGTGTTGTTTACCTGATAAGAAATCCAAGATGGCTACCATGGACTCTGATTGGCTGACACATTCTCAACCACTTTTCTTCTGCACACAATTTCACCAAGCCTTACAGGATCCAAGTTTCCAATGCCGTCTGCAAAATCTGGGTTTTTTTTTTAGCTGATCAGAAATCCAAGATTGCTACCAGTAAAGCAGTTATGCCTCTCTTGTCTAGTGCACTTCCAACCCTTACCCTTGAAATACTATCATGCCAGATTCGGATCATGATCATTGCGTATAATCATGATTAATGTAACCCTACATGTATTTTATGTGAATTCCTTTTGAATGTTGTCATTTTCATCCAAAAATATCATCGAAGTTAAAGGAGATTAACATCTTAGCACCATCCCTCCAATGCTATTTATAACATAGATTTTATATGGATGTGCTACAGAATCGTCCCTATACATGCTATAGGTAATTTGGAGCTGCGCACTCTCTGCAAAGTAAATGCACTGATTCGAATTTTAAAAAATATAACTAGAGGGCGCTACTGAAATGAATTTTGGCTGGGTCTGAAAATTCTGGAAGCATCACTGATGAGGATTTGATATCTGAAACACGTGTCTGGTGCATAATACATTGGTTTGAAATTTTCTTCAAGAGGTATAGAGTTGGAACACTTTTGTATTATTGATATGTGTGCTTTTTATACATATTGTTATACAATTTATTTTATATTTTCAGATCCAAACCTTGAAATGTGACTACCTTTGACAAAAGAAGATATAGAGGATACAAATTACAATCATTAGATGTACATGTAGTGATAGAGTCTGAGAATAGGATAATTATATATTGGTACACTAGAAGATAGCAATGGGTGTGCAGGGGTTGCTGTCATGTTGCTTGTACAAACAAGATCAGACGGTTCAAAAAACAGACTTGGTGGAAATCGCCCATAAAAGTCGACAAGGGATTGAAATTCTGGTAGATTACTATTGCTTCCAGCAACTCATCATGGACAAATTATGGAACAGCCTCGAGCAGCTTAGGAATAATCAGTATCTTAGAATTCTTGGCGGAGAGTACGAGACTGCGGAGAACTTTTTGCGGAAGTTGATCCAGAATCTTAAACATTTGAACATTAGCCTTGTGTTTTATGTGGATCCGGCTCCAGGATGTTCTATGGAAGCCCTACGGCAGAAAATGGACACCAAAATATCGCGTCATAATCAAAACATGGAGAAACTGAACCAAATTGTCGATGTTTGTAGGGGATTAAAAAACATGGATGAGGTTCGAGATATCCTACCCATTAGACCTGTTTGTTTAGAAGTTCAGCTCTTTCATGTATTAAAACAGTGTGGATGTGAAATCGTCCAAAGTTTGACAGGAGAGGCCGATTATTTACTTGCAAAAGATTTTTACGAGAGAGAGAAGGCATTCGCTATTTTAAGTAACGATTCTGACTTCTGCATTTTTAAAGATCTGCGATTTATTCCACATCGTTTGTTTGATATGGACAATGACATGAAGATGGGAGAGCCTATTGATATACCGATTAAACCAGAAAAACTGACGTGCGGAGTCTTGACATCAAGTAAAGTCATGGAAGTGTTTGGGGTTAGTATAGTGTTTGTTATACCGGTATTATTTTGTGTTTACATGGGGTTTAGTACAGAAATATATTTGAAGAATGAAAAATGTTGTATTTGGCAAGACAAAGTCGAGCCCAATTCAGCTTTCTTTCATGAACTAAATATGTAAAATTGTATCCCCCCTGTAAAACATTTGTATACATACATGTATAATGTGACATCAACAGATTAAAGCTTCTCAGTTAGAGGCACTATATACTATATAATAATACTGTCAGTGATCTGTAATATTTGTTTTTTCGCAGCCAATCAGATAGCAAGAAATTTGCCAGTGTTGGAATAATTATATAGTTATTACAAAGTCATGATGTTTCAATCACTGAGTCAGATTGGACTGCATTTTAAAAATACATGTTACAGTTATAATTATCACAGTAATTTTCAAAATTTCAAATTGTGGTGCAAGAGCTCTTAAAGCTGAAATAGTTGTAAGCGTATAGCATATCACACAATTAATATTTTCGAAAAATTTGATACATATAATGATTAATCAGATCTAGATATTTTAATTGCCCCTGAAAGAAAATTATAATTCTTTAGGTTCACCTTATCATTTCAGTTTAGAAGTCATCATCTACTGGTTGAGCTAAGCATCGTTGGAGGAAATGACTTCACAGGGGAGATAATGAGAGACGGACTTCGAGATAAACTGGATATACGAGGGAAGAAGGGAATCGAGAACATTGCAGGATGGCTACGACATTATAAAAATGTGGAAAATCACCCGGTACTGATGGAAGAAATGGTATTAGTTTTCATACTATTCCTAGCTCTCTTGAATTTACAATACAGAGGACTCCATTTAAACTGATATCGGTTAATCTGATACTCCGGCTAATCTGATATGATTTCAAAACACAAAACCATTTCTATCTATTTCTATTGAAAATACTATTTTTAAACTGATAGAAAATTTTCAGAACTCCGTTTATTCTGATACAAAATTGCCGTAAGGAAAAAAATCGGCAAGGTACCAAATCGTAACACAGGTAAAAATTCCCCATTTTCCAGCTAATTACCGTCTGGCTTCACCTTTTCAAAAAATTTTTTAATAGGTGGACAACCCTTATGTAGAGGGTAGCAGACGATGTTTATTTAACGATATTGATTTTTCTTTTAACTTAAATACTAGTAGATAGTCCGAAATAGGTGTATTTCATGTCGTAACATTAACCGATGGATTTGACCAGCAAGTTTTGATAAGGCCTGGCTAAAATAAATAATTAAGTTGGTTTTGTCTTATTTTATTTTTTTAATGACCGGGCCGTTGGTAACACTACGTCTCAAAATCAAATCAAATGATGAGCCGATCAAACATTGAAAAATTACTGAACATGAAAAACGGAGGCTTGGGATAGGATTTTATGCCAATAAGAAGGACCGTTTTCTTCCCATCCATATCATTCAGTCCTTATCAAAAGAAGAAGTAATGACATTGAAAGGAAAAAGAACAGCCATATCATGGCCGATAGATACAAAGCAGTGAAGCTCTCGGATCAGATGACCCCCCCCCCCCCCCCCCCCCCCCCCCCCCCCCCCCCCCCCCCCCCCCCCCGCTCTCAAGACAAGATTGCCAAGAAATTTGCAAACCCAAGTCGCCAAAATCTTCAAGAAAAGCGATGCCATCCGCGAAAAAATATCAGTCTAACTCCAAAGACATCGATCTGACAAAGCAGTTGACATGGAGGGAGCCATGACCCAGTGGTTTACAGAGACCCGATCAACAAAAATCTCCCTATCAGGTCCTATTCTAGCAGAGAAGGCGGCAGACCTGAATGAACAAGCCTGACTTCTCTGCAACCAATGTCCGACTAGAGTGATGGAAGTCCCGGGATACAATAGAATTCAAGAGAATTTACGGAATGAGGACGCCGATGACGGAGCAGGCACTCAGTGGAATGAAAACGTAGCTAACGTTTCTCCGATCAGAGCATTACAAGACAGACCCTGACCTTCAAAGTGAACATCAGTGGCGGATCCAAGGAGTTATAGGAGACGGTGACGGTACCAGCAACGCGTTGATGACAGCTTACATGACCTGGCAGAAGCGCAAAATCCTTCTGTTCCTTGACAATTGCTCCGCTCGCCGAAAGGTTCTTTATAAAGTGTTCTATTTCATTCAGATAAATATTGATTTTCTCTATGACATTCATTTTATCCTTGTTCTGCGCCTGAGATTTAAATCCCTAATGTTCACTTACGTATCTTATCTATGTATATGTACTTGTGTATGCGTTCGTCCGTAACATTTTCATGTCATTTCAAGTGGTCATTCAATGGGTACAAATTGAAGTAATAAAACTGGACAGAAATGTCAATCACACACTGAGGAAACAAATTACTAGCATAAAAGAAGATGTCAAGCACATTCAAACATAATATTTCACCTGTCTCCATGTATATATCGTTTCATACACGGCAGTTAAAGAAAATAACTACGCAAAACGCGTCAATTTCATTATTTTCAGACGAAAATGTCTTGAAGTTTATCACTCCGTCTTATCTGATACTCCGTATATACTGATAGTTGGAGTCTGACAAATAGGCTATCAGTTTAAACGGAGTCCTCTGTATACAGTAAAATATAGAATAGAATAGAATTTATTTCCAGAATGGGCCCTCAGGTTGGCATTGCATTATATCAGTATATATGACATATATTTACATTTCTTTGTACCTGTAGATTTCCCATGTTAAATGCCCATCATACTGATTGGCATCTGGAATTATGTTCCAATTACAGTATTATAGTTGCCCACTGTGATGTCATATTTCAATTTTGAAGGTACAGTGAAACCTGTCTAAACCGATATCGACTGGGACCAAGAAAAAATATCGGTATAGACAAATTATCGGATTACACAGGTTTAATAGAATGAAGGCATCCTTTAATTTCTTCAAGTTATCTTCATATTCCTAGAGAAAATTCATCATAAAACTGTGAAACAGTAATGCTTTCTTGTTTACCATGAACTGTTTAAACTCTTATTTCTCATAAAAAATATCCTCTCTGTCATAATAAGTTATATTAAGAATAATATACTCCATGAAAAAGATTTAAAGTCAGATGGAATTGGCTATGAAATTTTCATATTTTGTACTTGGTCATATTAAACTAATTATAATACAAAATGTACAAACAATTAAGACACTGACCATGGCTTGGGAGATTACTAGTAAGAGTAATGGAGTCCATTCACCTGTGTTTTAATTGATCAGCTTGGGGTTAATTAATCAAAACATGGGTTGGTCAGGGTAGGTGTTGTTTTAACATATCGGTTTAGACAGTGTAAAATACATGTATACAATGTCACTGGGACCAAAAATGTATATCGGTATTCGGAGTAGGCAGTGTTCGGTTAACACAGGTTATTTTATATAGGAAGAGATAGAAAATTCTTTGGGACCAAAAATTTCTATCGGAATAGACAGGTTATCGGATTTGACAGGTATCGGTTTAGACAGGTTTCACTGTATAAAGAATTTACCAAGGTAGTATGACTGTATAATATGCAACATGCCCACCGTTCATGCTCACTGGAGTGTCTGATACATATGCACTCATTACTAGTGCTGTGCGATAAAACCTGTTTTCTGGTATATTGCAATATTTTCATCCCCAATACGTAAAGCGATACATTTTTCAAAAGTACTGGTTCAAGTATGTTGATAACGAATGATTAAAAATGCCTATTTCGGTCATTTAAAATTATATTAAACAGCAATATTGCTCTTTGCAATCAATGTAATGAGGAGGTTAAATACTCCGTTAGCACAAAAGTCATATCGCAATTGTGACAATATCACACATATTTTTGTCAGCTGTTCTTGCTTAGACATAAAGCAAAATTATGTCTTTGAATTTTATTTCATTTGTAAAACATCAAATCCTTAAGTATTACAATAAATCGCGATTCAAATTTGGCATATTGCAATATATCGCAATACGGTTTTCAGCTGCAATACCCAGCACTACTCGGTACAAATGTAAATACGTACATGTACGAGTAATGACTTCACAATTCGTGGAATATGCATTCCACCAACCAGAATGTTACATACCCATGAAGAAAAAAGTAAGACCAAAATTTCTTAACTAGTAATTATATAATGTGCCTAATGTGAATTACTCTTGCAAATTTTATAAAAAAAAGTTTCATATTCTTTCATTAATACAGAGTCATAATAAAGCGTTCGCTGCGGCAGTTCAGCACTCTCGTCAGTTTTATAACCTACAGTTACCACCAGAGCAGCCGCCAAGGAAGGGATTTTACTCCCAGGTTCTAGCTGAGAAAATACTACTGGTAAATGATATCAATATAAAGAATAGTAATAAAACGCTTGCCTCCGCAGTTCAACACTTTCGTCAGTTTTATAACCTACATACATGTATACAGTTACCCCCAGAGCAGCTGCCAAGAAAGGGATTTTACTCCCTGATTCTGGCTGAGAAAATTCAACAGGTATAGATATTCTAAATATGTAATATAAATGCAAAGTGACTTAAGGTTTGTCCAACCGGTACCTACATGTATATAAATTTTGTTTTGCATTCACCTCAAAAACTTACTGTACCTTCCTTATAAAAAATAAAACAAGTTTCGTTAGAACAAAAACTTGAATCATTGAAGCATAGTTACCAAAGAAGGTTTTTTAACAATTTGTTGTAAAATCTTGAGATGGTCAGACAGTGGTAGTACATGCATGTATATTATACACGTACATGTAAAATATGAATAGTGTACAGACCAAATATTGAAAGCTGATCATTTAAAGAAATGAAATGTTCATGGGATTTTTATACCACCGCCATAAAATGTATATTGGTTTTGGAATTTTATTTCCTTTTCTTATTTCCCATAAAACATGGCTCTGTTATATCTGTATTGGTATTGAGCATCACTGAAGAAATTATTTGTCGAAATCAGGACCCTGAAATTATTATCATGATAGAACTTACATGTATATTTTCAATGCATATTTGATAGTGACATCTACATTTGTAGTTTACTTTTAGCTGTATGTACACATATGTATGTTTGACCATTTACATGTACTGTACATGCAGCAATAGAAAAAAAAGTTAAGAAGATTATAATGATATAATTATTTGTAGGGGCAGTACCCAATCCATTTATTAGCGATGCATAACAACCTGTACTGGCACCGTACCTTGTTAGAGGATACCACGTATGGACAGCCTTGTGCCGAGGTTGCCCTGGCAGAGTTACGTGCTCACATCTACAGAATCATACTGCCCAAACAAGAGGGTCTCGTTAACGAGTATGGACGCAGTCCATGGGAGCCTCTCAGGATCGCTGGGGTGAGTGTGATTAATTACTTATCCTTATCTACATATGTAACAGATACAACCGGTTAGAACTTCTCAGTAAAGCTTCATTATTTTGTCTATCCCACTTCTTGTTTCTATTCGGTTATTTGTGTTTGAGAGGGCAATTCTATGCAAAAACTGCTGTAGAGCATCAATTCTATCCAATAGACTGATGTTGAGCATCGATTCTATCCGATGTAGAGCATCAATTCTATCCCATAGACTGCTGTAGAGCATCAATTCTATCCCATAGACTGCTGTAGAGCATCAATTCTAACCCATAGACTGTTGTAGAGCACCAATTCTATCCCATAGTCTGCTGTAGAGAATCAATTCTATCCCATAGACTGTTGTAGAGCATCAATTCTATCCAATGTAGAGCATCAATTCTATCCCATAGACTGCTGTAGAGCATCAATTCTAACCCATAGACTGTTGTAGAGCACCAATTCTATCCCATAGTCTGCTGTAGAGCATCAATTCTATCCCATAAACTGCTGTAGAGCAACAATTCTATCCCATAGACTGTTGTAGAGCACCAAATCTATCCCATAGACTGCTGTAGAGCAACAATTCTATCCCATAGACTGTTGTAGAGCACCAAATCTATCCCATAGACTGCTGTAGAGCATTGATTATATCCCATGGACTGTTGTAGAGCATCAATTCTATCCCATAGACTGCTGTAGAGCATCAATTCTAACCCATAGACTATTGTAGAGCACCAATTCTATCCCATAGTCTGCTGTAGAGCATCAATTATATCCCATAAACTGCTGTAGAGCAACAATTCTATCCCATAGACTGTTGTAGAGCACCAAATCTATCCCATAGACTGCTGTAGAGCATTGATTATATCCCATGGACTGTTGTTGAGCATCAATTCTATCCCATAGACTGCTGTAGAGCATCAATTCTATCCCATAGTCTGCTGTAGAGCATCAATTCTATCCCATAGTCTGCTGTAGAGCATTGATTATATCCCATGGACTGTTGTAGAGCACCAATTCTATCCCATAGTCTGCTGTAGAGCATCAATTCTATCCCATAGACTGCTAGAGAGCACCAATTATATCCCATAGACTGTTGTAGAGCACCAATTATATCCCATAGTCTGCTGTAGACCATCAATTCTATCCCATAGACTGATGTAGAGCATTAATTCTATCCCATAAACTTTTGTAGAACAATCGATTCTATCCCATAGACTGCTGTAGAGCACCAATTATATCCCATAGTCTGCTATAGAGCACCAATTATATCCCATAGTCTGTTGTAGAGCATCAATTCTATCCCATAGTCTGCTGTAGAGCACCAATTCTATCCCATAGACTGCTATAGAGCACCAATTCTATCCCATAGACTGCTGTAGAGAATCAATTCTATCCCATAGTCTGCTGTAGAGCACCAATTCTATCCCATAGACTGCTACAGAGCACCAATTCTATCCCATAGACTGCTACAGAGCACCAATTCTATCCCATAGACTGCTATAGAGCACCAATTCTATCCCATAGACTGCTGTAGAGCACCAATTATATCCCATAGACTGCTATAGAGTACCAATTATATCCCATAGACTGCTACAGAGCACCAATTCTATCCCATAGTCTGCTGTAGAGCACCAATTCTATCCCATAGACTGCTGTAGAGCATCAATTCTATCCCATAGTCTGCTGTAGAGCACCAATTCTATCCCATAGACTGCTACAGAGCACCAATTCTATCCCATAGACTGCTACAGAGCACCAATTCTATCCCATAGACTGCTACAGAGCACCAATTCTATCCCATAGACTGCTATAGAGCACCAATTCTATCCCATAGACTGCTGTAGAGAATCAATTCTATCCCATAGACTGCTGTAGAGCATCAATTATATCCCATAGACTGCTGTAGAGCATCAATTCTATCCCATAGACTGCTGTAAAGCATCAACTCTATCTCATAGACTGCTATAGAGCACCAATTCTATCCCATAGACTGCTGTAGAGCAAGCCAATAGTGTATCACAATCACAAGTGTCTGCATAATGTTTAGATAATATTGTACATGTATATCGGGAATTTTTCACATGCGTCTTATTTTCCCCAAGTTTGTGTGCATCATCTTATAGCAAAAGATTGACAAAGCGAAAAATAGACACATGATTATCTTAACCCTTGATTTTGTTCATAGATTAGTGAAAATTAGACTCAGCAAAAAAAAAAAGCACTGCTGCACACCTCTTAGGGTCATTTTTGTGAAATTTACTTGATGCGAAAATTACCTGATTTATGGTATTGCATATCAAAATAAAACCAATAAGTATATTGAACTCCTGTTTCAAAACCTACCATACTTGCAAATATTTCTGCTATCATAATCATAATCATTATGGTAAAATTCTAACCACAAGGATTATTTTGAAGACCTTGTTGGAAAAATATGTCCGGTATAATTTTATACACACAGTTCAAATATTAATTTGATGCAATAAACCATCATATTGTCCTGCTTTCGGCCATACCGATGCATTTTAGAACAAAATCATGGCAGACAGAAACAAACAGACTGCTGCTGATATGGCTGAATTTGAAATTTGGCTACATTTTCAAACATCAAAAACTTTAAAGATTAATTAAGGTGAAACGTTTTAATACAAAATGTTTTATCTGAAAAAAATATAAAAATGAAAAAAAAAAATGGTGAATGCAAGCAGTGCTAGAACAGTTATAGTACAGATGATTCTGTCAATACTGGTATGATGATTTTTCACTCCATAAATCATCATATTGACTTCATCGCTGTGCAATAACTGTATAATATTGTCTGTATTTCTTAACAGATTAAACTATCTGTGGAAGATAAGTAACATTCTACCAAATCAACAATATACTGAGGAATCACATGAGATGTGACGTCAGCTATCACGTGATTCACTCCATAAATCATCATATTGACTTCATCGCTGTGCAATAACTGTATAATATTGTCTGTATTTCTTAACAGGTTAAACTATCTGTGGAAGATAAGTAACATTAAATTGATAACAGCTGTTTTGCGTCTGTCAAAGACAGCAAGTTTGAATTGCAGATACTGTTACTGTACATTTTTACTTGCTTTCTGTGGCTTGTAACTTCATTTTTGTGTTGCCTGCAAAGCATAGCGACACTTAGGGATCACGTTGTCCGTCTGTCTGTCACGCTTGGATGTCACACCCTTAAAAGTGATTCCTATTAGTGTCGCTATGTTTCGCAGATGATGCATGCATTCCTTGGAATGATTTTTCATGTTCTTAAATCTTTTGATTAATTGATCATGATTTCAAGCTTGATAAGTATGACATCAATATAAAAGCAAGCTTAAAATGTTGAATTTATTTTTAGATAATGGCAGTAGAGGACCCTGGGATACCTCCTCTTCATAAAATATACGATGATAAAATATTCTGGAATCTCAAAACCTTCCATCATATCATGTCCCATCAAAATCCAGGTAGGGTTTAACAGTCTGAATTTTAAAACCGATACACATCTAATTTCATACATATTCAATCCTCAAAATCTGAAAGCAAAGCATAAAGTGTAAATGAATGCATATTATCATTTTCTTAATATTAAGATATTGTATATAAAGCTGTGATGTTCATCATTGATTGACGAATGGAGGTACTCTATGTGTTCTTATTTTAGCGCAAAAAATGTTTCGTAGAAACGGGACAAAAATTGGCAAATTGATATATTAGAGTAATCATGAATTAGTGTACATGACTTGTTTTCCATTATAATCGATTCGAGTAAAATTATTTAGCATAGTTCAACTAGCTCAATCTCAACATTGCGAACCCCCCTTGAATATAAATTAGGCTGGAATATGTGTGTACATACACCGTATAAATAGAACCATTCACTGGTACTTTCTTTCACGATTTAGAAAACTTAACCTTTTGCTTGGACAATGATTCACAGATCTATTCCTGGTGCTATTGAATTATGCACTTGGTATTTTTAGCCCACCTAAATGTAGCTCAAGTGAGCTATTTTCATAGCGTGCCGTCCATCGGTGTCCAGCATAAACATTTTACATTTTCAACTTCTCTGCAACCGCTGCACACAATTTCACGAAGCCTTACAGGAAGCAAGTACCTAAGGTCCTCTACCAAGTTTGTGTTTTTCGTGCCAATGGGTCAACAAATATGGCCACCAAGGAGTCTGATTGTCTGAAGCATTTTCTACTTCTCCTCTGCAACCAATGCACAGAATTTCACGTAACCTTACAGGAGGCAAGTACTCAAGGTTCTCTACGAAGTGTTTTTCGTGCCAATCGGTCAACAAATATGGCCGCCGAGGGCTCTGATTGGCTGATTCATTTTCGATTTCTCCTTTGCAAACACTCCACAGAATTTCACAAAACCTTACAGGAAGCAAGTACTCAAGGTCCTTTACCAAGTTTGTATTTTTCGTGCCGATAGGTAAACAAATATGGCCTTGAGGGCTCTGATTGACGGACACATTTTTGACGTCTCCAAAATTGATGCATATAATTTCATGAAATCTTTTCATTAAGCAAGTACTCAAGGGCCTCTTCCAAATTGTCCACTACCATTCTTTTGTTTGCAACTCAGATGAGCGATGTGACCCCTGGGCCTCTTGTTATTCACTGGCATAAACTTTTATGGTACAAGGCTGACTGTGAAAGTAGTAAAAGGTTAATACACAGTGAATGATTCTACATATGCAGTACAGTATTATGATCACTGGATGAAGTGCTCCAAATCCTTTGTGATGTCACAGTAGAAACGGCGACGTTGGCACGTTATTTGCTAGAAATTATGACAATTTTACATTATTTTGATCAATTACGTCATATTTCATGTGATAAAAAGAATCTCAAATGATGTTTCTATTCCATGCGGTATTTATGAAACAAGTTGTGTGAATTTTACATCCCCGAGCCATGGCGAGGGGATGTAAAATTCACACAACTTGTTTCATAAATACGGTATGATATAGAAAATCATTTCAGATCATATACATGTATATATCAAAAAGTTCCCATACTATTTTCAGGACAAGAGACGGAATGGTTTAATCGTTACGGCAGGAAGACGGGCTTCGTAGTTTATCTGCTCCGTTACTTCTTACAACAGAACTGGGGTCGTAACCTTCACATTAGTCAGCAAGAGTTCCTGGCCTTGATCGCCATGGCATTTGGCCGACCTAAGGAGGTTGACTACCAACAAATATGTCTCCGTCCGACGCCCAGATGTGTAACTATTGGCAACTGGTTTCAGGTATAAAACAAAGACTGAGTAGAATGAAATGTTACTACAGTACACCCATGTTGATTCTATGACAAACCTTTCCCATTCTGGATCTTACCCAGGGATCCATGCAATGCACTATACTTCTATGAATACTTTGATTTTGATAAATATGAACTATAAGACATCAAAGATGTCTACCTTGAATATTATTCCATATTATATTTCTAGAAAACTTTTTTTCTGTTGATTTTAGTGGAGAAAAAAGATATGTTTTACCCAAATATTAGCAATACATGTATAATTATGCAGGACAGCTCTAACATTACTTCAGATTCTGATGGGACCTGTTTTAGGTATCAAAGGTTTTGGAAGAATTTTGTCAAAATTTCTTTTTTCTAAATTGGACTTTTTATGCCCCCTTAATCGAAGATTCCAGGGCATATAGTTTTTGTCCTGTCCGTTTGTCCGCAAAAACTTTAACCTTGGCCATAACTTTTGAATGGTAAGGAATAGGGCTTTGATATTTCACATGACTGTGTATTCCTTGTGACAAGAGCTTTCCATGGATACCAAAATGTTTGACCTGTTGACCTTGACCTTGAAGTTTGACCTACTTTTGAAAAACTTTAACTTTGCCATCACTTTTGATTGATAAGGGATAGGGCTTTGATATTTCACATGTGTTTTCCTTGTGACAAGACCTTTCCATGGATACCAAAATTTTTGACCTTGTGACCTTGACCTACTTCTGAAAAAATTTAAACCTTGGCCAAAACTATTGAATGGTAAGGGATAGGGCTTTGATGTTTAACATGTGTATTCCTTGTAACAAGACAATTTCATGGATACCAAAATATTTTACCTTGACCATTTTACAATTTTTAGCTCACCGGGACGAAAAAGTAATGCCATACCCTCGGCGTCGTTGTCGTCGTCATCGTCCGTAGATAAAACTTTAACCTGGGCTATTTCTCTTGAACTATAAGGGATAGGGCTTTGATATTACACATGTAGATACCTTGTGACGAGACCTTTCATTTGAGACCATGACCTTTGACCTAGTGACCTTGACCTTGGACTTTGACCTACTTTTCAAAAACTTTAACCTGGTTTCTGACAAAAACCTGTATAGGCGAGCTATGTAATCTTTGATTATTGACAAAGATACTGAAGGGGACATTCGTGTTTCACAAACACATTTTTTATTCAGGAGAGATTTTACACCTGATCTTATAAGCTCCTTTCAATTATGACTATTTTGTTTTAGAACTTGTACCGCCATGCTTACCTGTTCCTGGGGAGACTACTCTTCCTAACACAGGAATTCCCTCTGCCTCATGAAGTAATTAGTGGATCAACTTGGACAGCGTTCTATATGGTGTGCAAAGATGACAGTAAGTTTATTCACGATTTTTAGCTCACCTGTAATTAGTGGGTCAACATAGACAGCATTTTATATGGTGTGCAAAGATGCAAGTTTATTCACGAATTTTAGCTCACTTGAGCTTTGCTTTTGGAAATATAGGGTTACTTCCCATTTGTGCAGGTATCTGATGTAAAAGCATTGTGACGCCATAATTTCTCTTGAAAACGTCATGCCCCTGAATTTCACGCTTGTTTTCCTATGATTTTATGACATCATAATCACTTTGTGTTGGATACCTGCACAAATGGAAAGTAACTCGGTAAATCGAAAAGACCGAATTGTCATAGCATCCATCGTTTGTTGTACATGTACATATTTGACATCTCCTCTGCAACTGAGGCACACCTTTACAGGAAGCAAGGTCCCCTACCAAGTTTGTGTTTGTCAAGCCAATTGATTGCTACAAACGTCCACCAAGGGCTCTGATTGGCTGACACTTTTTGTGTCGCCTGCGAAGCATAGCGACACTTAGGGATCACTTTGTCCGTTGTTCGTCTGTCTGTCACACTTGGATGTCACACCCTATAAAAGTGATTCCTGAGTGTCGCTATGTTTCGCAGGCGACACATGCATACCTTGGAATGATTTTTCAACTTCTCCATAACTGCTACACAGCATTTCACAAAATCATTCAGGAGCAAGTACTATAGGGCTTTTGTGAAATTGACCACTATCAACTTTGGTCTGCTTCTCAGGTGAGTGATGTGGTCCCTTGGGCTGATAACAAGTTCATTTATGATCTTTTAATAATGATACTATTAATAAGTAATTTCTTTTTACAATCTTTATAAGTATAGGATGATAGTACTAAGTTTATTTAATATCTTTTAAGGATTGTAGTAAGTTAACTCATGATCTTCTACAAACTTCATACACTCATTGCTTTTACATGCAAGTTAAATAATTTTCGATTTTCAAGCTCATAGGTCAAAGTTACAGATTTGAATTAGTCAAAATCTTTCTTCAAACTCTACAGGGCATATTTTGTATGAGATATTGAAGTTACTGTATCTATTTGATTTTCAAGTTCATAGGTCAAAGATCAAGGTCGTAGATTTTGTTTAATGCTACTTGTATGTGATTACATTGATATTCTTGCTGTGCAAGGGGATGCTAAGCTTTGTTTGTGTTGTCTTGTTCAAATATGTTTTAACATCAAAGTGAAATGTCCATTTGCATAGTATTACGCAAATTTATAATATTTTTCTTGCACATAGGATAGACTGATTCCCCTTTTCAGCTGTGCTAGTAAATTTGATCCAACACCCCTGATCTGGCACTTCATACATGCACATACATTTAGCACGACATTCAGTCATTCTGATGCGTAAACAAGGGGAATTTGATGGTTTCAATGTGCGAGAAAAATAATCAAGCACTACATTTGAGTTCCGGATAGAAAAATATTAGTCGAGGGTAGTGCTGTATATTGATATTGGAATATTGAAGAGTATCGATACTTTGAGATTTTCAATACGTATCGATACACAAATGCTGAGTATCGATACTTTCAATACATACATGTATGATTAGAAAATAAAATCCTAAACTTTTAATTCGTTTTTGGTTCTGATTTTCATATTTCTTTTTAATCTCCTCTGATCACATCAAAGTTAAGACATACGAGTTCAAATAAAGTTTCTTTCGTAATTATATTTCGATAAATCGGGTTGCCAATGTGATGTCACGTCCAAAGGAGCTGTTAAGATAAGGGCCGTATTTAGCCCTGAATCTCGTGACTTATTTCTTCCTCATGGCGAATCGTATACAGAAAAACATGAATAATTATTGAAATATAATGTATTTGCAGACCTTTTACATGTTTTACATCATGTTAAGGAACTCTTAAGGTTGTAAATTAAGGTTGAAAGAGGTAGGGGTGCTCGGATAGAAAATCCGATAATATCGACAAAAAAAAACGTATAAATTTCGGAATATTTTATCTAAAATGGATAAATATAAGCTAAAAGACATCAAATATGTCTACATTGTGTATCAGCAATAGATTTCGAACGATC
The DNA here is from genome assembly GCA_028142955.1 of Pinctada fucata. Lineage (NCBI taxonomy): Eukaryota > Metazoa > Mollusca > Bivalvia > Pterioida > Pteriidae > Pinctada > Pinctada fucata. The sequence goes on along the minus strand of AP027112.1, from coordinate 29,379,378 downwards.
TACCTCCTTTAATCGGTAAATAATGAAATCCGGAACTTAAAATACGGTCTTATTCTTCATTCAATGGCTACAATGTAAGCCTTTTAGCGCGAAATACACATTGACGGAGAAATGAACATCACTCTTGCTTATTTCGTTTCTAATTCTTGTATCTTTCATTCAATCATATTGAGTACACAATGTTTGATGGATTAATGAGGAAAAATAGTCAAATGTTTCATATTAAATGGTCAAAAAGATCGATTCTTATAAAATGCACCCCCCTTTCCATTTTTGGTTTTTCGTCTCTGGGGTAGTGTTCCCCCCGGAGATACAGAACCCCACTTTGCCAAAAAATTTGTATCATGGATACACATCTCCAGTAAAAGTGGCTTTCTGTATATCCGGGGGGAACAATGTTCAATAAAACTTTTCCGTTTTCTATTGATTTCTATGAGAAAAGGATAAGTTTTGACCCAAAAATTAGCAATATTATGCAAAACAGATAAAAAATAACTTCATATTCTGATGGGATGCCATATAGGTATACATTTTACCAAAAAAGGTTCTTGAAATTTCAGTTTTCAAAATTCCACTTTTCAGGGCTGATTTTACGTCTTATCTTAACAGCTCCTTTTGAACTTAGGGAGAATTTGCCTACGTTAGAATACTTTTGACGCTGTAATTCGCTGTGTTTGCATTGTTCGTGCAATAAAGCCTACACTTACGCAGCAAGATACGCCCGTTGGGATTTTTTTCACAACACCAAAATATCTAAGTCCCATAACTCCATAAGGACAAATTGGATGAACCTAGCTTAAAATCGAAAGGCGGCTTCCTCTTCAAAGTCTGATCAAAATGTACAAATATCATGAAAATCTGTTGACACATATTCAAGTTATTGCGTTCCATGCACCTATATTTTGCCCTTAGCTTAACATGTATGTGCATATACGCCCCCCCCCCCCCCCCCCCCCATTACACATAATTTCTGGATTATGTGACAAAAAATTCAAGAACCCCTTATATATGTCAAAGAACATCCTTTCTACTTGAAGTATACAAAATTTCAAAACATTCAACCAGAAATAGATTTTTAAATAATTTTTAACTATTTTAGTATATTTTCACTGTATTTTAAAATATCTAAGTCCCATAACTCTGTAACGACATATCGAATGAACCTGAAAATCGAAAGGTGGCTTCCTCTCCACAGTCCAATCAAAATGTATGAATATCATGAAAATCCGTTGACGCATATTCAAGTTATTGCGTTCCATGCGCCTATATTTTGCCCATAGCTTAACATGTATGTGCATATAACCCCCCCCCCCTTCCTTTTACACACAATATCTCGCTTATGCGACCAAAAAATTAAAAACCCGTTACATATGTCAAAGAGCATCCTTTCTACCTTAAGTATACAAAATTTCAAAACATTTCGACCTGAAATAGATTTTTAAATAATTTTTAACTATTTTAGTATATTTTCACTGTATTTTAAAATGTCTAAGTCCCATAACTCTGTAACGACATATCAAATGAACCTGAAAATCGAAAGGCGGCTTCCTCTCCACAGTCCAATCAAAATGTATGAATATCATGAAAATCCGTTGAAGCATATTCAAGTTATTGCGTTCCATGCGCCTATATTTTGCCCATAGCTTAACATGTATGTGCATATAACCCCCCCCCTTCCTATTACACACAATATCTCGCTTATGCGACCAAAAAATTAAAAACCCGTTACATATGTCAAAGAGCATCCTTTCTACTTTAAGTATACAAAATTTCAAAACATTTCGACCTGAAATAGATTTTTAAATAATTTTTAAATATTTTAGTATATTTTCACTGTATTTTAAAAATCTAAGTCCCATAACTCTGTAACGACATATCGAATAAACCTGAAAATCGAAAGGCGGCTTCCTCTCCACAGTCCAATCATAATGTATGAATATCATGAAAATCCGTTGACGCATATTCAAGTTATCGCGTTCCATGCGCCTATATTTTGCCCTTAGCTTAAAATGTATGTGCATATAACCCACCCCCCCTTCCCATTACACACAATATCTCGGTTATGTGACAAAAAAATTAAAAACCCGTTACATATGTCAAAGAACATCCTTTCTACTTGAAGTATACCAAATTTCAAAACATTTCGACCAGAAATAGATTTTTAAATAATTTTTAAATATTTTAGTATATTTTCACTGTATTTTAAAAATCTAAGTCCCATAACTCTGTAACGACAAATCGGATGAACCTGAAAATCGAAAGGCGGCTTCCTCTCTACAGTCTAATCACTATGTGTAAATTTCATAAAAATCCGTTGACGCGTATTCAAGTTATTGCGTTCCATAGGCGGACGGACAGACGGACGGACGGACGGACAGACAGACGGACGGACAGACGGACGGACTTCGCCATACCATAATACGTCCCGTCAAATGACGGGCGTATAAAAATAGGATGTCTAATATTTAGAGAAATGTAAATAAATATTAGAAATGACTTTCTCACTCACTTACGTCGTGAGACAAAAGAAAAGACATAGCAGCTTGAGATTTCCTTGTCTCACACTCCACGTGACTTCTATTATGACGTCATAGAACGTAATGTCCCGTCATCGTTAGCTTTGTGTCGATTCTAGTTTTGAAAAATATTATAGTGATGATAAAATGAAGTGAGTGAGAAAAATGATCAATCACGACTTTACGACTGAGACAGGGAATCTCATCCTCGTGCAAAAGATTTGCTACATCCACGACAAGGCTTTTCAAATCTTTTACACTCGGATGAGATTCCCCTGTCTCAGTCGCAACGTCGTGATAGATTCTATTAGTCTTAGTTTTGGTGTTCATACCAAAATTCTTTGGTAGACAAAGAAACACTTTCCATAATACCTGCTATTGTCATCTTTTTTGTTTTTGAAATAATGGAAAATATCCATTTGCTGTTTATTTTTGTTCTGTTTTATAAAGTTTTCATTGATTAAAACATAAAAAAACTCCATTTTATGATTCATTACTATGATTTATTTGAGAAAAATGTAAAGATGCGTATTGTATTGAAAATATTGAGTATTGAAGCAAAATGTATTGTATTGTATTGTATTGAAAAATTTATTTCAATATACAGCACTAGTTGAGGTTGGGATGGATCAACATCTAAACCTCAGCTAACACCTCGGTTTGGACTGTTGATCAATCCCCTTTTCTATTTGGAACTCAAGTGGTTCTGGATTCTATCCCTCCACTTTATGCATTGTTATCATGAAAGGGGACACTAGTATTTTAAAATTCTGATGTAGATTGCCTTGAAGCATGTCCAAATGCCAAATACAATGTATATTATCCAGGTTTCCACGCTGCCATCACACAAGTACCGATGCACGTACTACGTCAAGTCCAGGAGGATATGAATAACGTTATCAGGGAGAAAAAACACATGATCAGATACATCACAGAGGGCGCTTTCTACTTTGACGATCGGTTCTGAAAGAGATACATCACAGAGGGCGCTTATTCTGAATATGTCTAAAGTGATTAGATACATTATAAAGCCAAGAGGACTGTTTCTACCTTGATGATCGAAAGTATAATTTTGGGAAGTAAAGCATAAAATGAACCACTGATTGCAATTTTGTGAGAGAAAAAAAATCCACTTTTCCCCCAAGTCAAGATACGGTAAAAAACATTATTTATATAGGATATAGAAGAGACTCGTTCAAATGTCGCTCAACTAATGAAGAATTTATGTAAACGAGTCCATTACTCTGCTAAAAAAAATTTTGAATTATGTAATTTTGCTTGAAAAGTACGTTTTAAGCATACCTTGGGTAGCAAAAGCATAGAGCGTATTTAAGGGTAAGAAATCGTAAAAATTATGCCAAAATCGTAAAAGTAGGCAGGTCTGCATGAATACTTCTGAATGTAGTTTCCAACATGGTTTTGAAGATTAACATTGTTGAAAAAAATTGAACGATTGGAGGACTTTGTCTGCTTGTCGGAGCAAAGCTCCTGTGAACCATGGTCATAGTGCTCTTTTAATCATCAATTGGTATCTTCAATCAATGTTGCACTTAATGATGCTTTATTTATTTCATGAGTTTGATTTGTCAGACATTTGTTAATTGTTTTCAGCTGTTCATAAGATGAATAAAATGGAAACAAAATTATTTTGATTTGTTTTAATCATATATCTTAATAAAAATATAAGAAAATGAGAACAAAACATAGTTATTGTTCATACATGTATCTATTTGGTGCAATGAGTCACCTTTATGTGACTGTAGCTTTCATGATCATTGATGACTAGACTATTCAACCTTATCAAAATTAGGATACTGAAAAGTTTTCAAGGTGTGATGAGGAAACTAAACCACTTTCCAAGGTCACTTCACAGCTATTTGTGCCTCAAATGAAATTCATATGAAATTTACATGAACTTTTTATAAAAGTTTACATGAAATTTATGTGAAATGCACAAACATGAAATTTACATGAAATTTTTTGCACGAAATTCATGTGAAGTTTCATACATGATTGTTAAGTGAATTCAATTTCGCATGAAGGTCACAAAGAAAAAATCATGTGAAATTCACGTGAAGTAAATTTATGTGAAATTCATGTGAATTATTCTTTACATAAATCTTATGTGAAATTTATATGAATTTAACATGAACTTTCATGTGAAATTTCCATATGAATGTCATGTGAGGCACAATTGGCTGTGTATTGTATACACATTGAAAGGCACACATCTAAAAGTTTCAAGGTTACATGAAGAAGTCGAGGTCATTTTAAAGAAGGCATAATTCATAATAAAACTGAGGAAACTTCATATATTTATTGAATATGAATTGAGGGAGAGCCTTACTTTTATGGTATTCAGTGTATCACATGATAAATCCTTGGATTTTCATTCGTTACGTAAGTGGGGACTACTGCTGGGCACTTTTGCTTATTGCTAAAGAGAGTTACATCTCTAAGCAAGCATTACAATGTCATGAACAGTACATAAATGTAAATGACAGCAAGCTAAGTGGGGATAAAATAAAGGATACTTTTCTTTGGCATCCGAAGTAAATTGCATTTAATACTGAAGTCATGTGATGCACAAAAACCCATTAATGTTTGTGAGGGTAGTACTCTCTCTAAAACCAACACTATGAGAGAATAGTACCCACACAAACGGGAAATAAGAGGTACCAAATGTAAATGGCAGAATTTGACAGAATCATGTGGTACATACATAACAGGGCCTAATATATACATGTATATGTTGTTGTTTTTTATCAGAAGTGTAATCTACAAAGACAACATATTTGGTTTATCAGATATGAATCAAATTGCTTACAATACATGTAAGAGGATGCACACTTTGATTTTAATATTCAAATGTGTATACATGTATTAAAGGTAAAGGTCAAAAATTGTAAATTAATTTTTTTTTTCTTTATCAGAAGTTAAACCTAAAAAGACATCATATTTGGTATATCTGATATTAAGCAAATTACTTACAATGTGAGGAAGCACACTGTGATTTTGATATTCAGATGCGTATACACATGTAGTATTAAAGGTCAAGATCAAACATTAGAACTGGTATCTCAAACACATACAAAATCTTCTGTAACTCAACTTTTCACATCTTCAAAGTCTGTAAATGCTATCAAAGTAACAGTCTCCGGTTTTGTAAATATAAAGATAAACTTTTCAAAGTTCCAGTTATATGTCTTATTTAAAGCTGAAATAATCGCAAACAAAAAGTCAAACAAAACAAAGTAAAGGTATAATGTTGAGTTCTACAGTCTTTGCCTGTCGATCACGGCTTTCTGACATCCGTCCACTGGACATCGTTTACATTTCTTTGCTCCGCAGTCGTTACACACACTGTGTGCACACGGAGAGAACTTATAGTTGGGCTCCTCTTCATCACAGGCATCACAAGTCAAAATTCTGTAACAACGTAAATATGTATTTCATGTCTTATGATATTCCCTATACAACATTATAATACGGTATATTCTACAATGTAAATATATATTTTATACCTTATGATATTCCCTATATAACATTATAATACGGTATATTCTACAACGTAAATATGTATTTTATATCTATGATATTTCCTATATAACATTATAATACCATATATGAGATTATAGTTAATCTGTAATACATGTATGATGTTCCCTTTATTACATTACGGTACTCTATTTATAGATTATGATAAATTATATTCACATGATATTAACCCCTATATTGCAATACCGTATAATGCTATAAATTATATACTAGATTATAAAACATTATGTTGATTATAGAACAGGTATTTATTACATGAGATTAAATATAATACGCTATAATACATAGAGCATTACTTCACAAAACAGACATGTACACAATTGTAATATAACTGAGCCAAATATACCATCTACTGTACATGTATAGGCCATAAAAAACGGCAATTGCCAACAATTTCTATTGGTTTTTCGCCTATGTCCTGTGAATTTTTTCCCAAATTTTTTGGAATTCCCCAAAACATTGAGATTGTCCTATGGTTTATCAAAATACTTCCTAAACACTGAGTGAATATGATAATATTACATTAAGTTGTATGATCTTCTTGTTCCGATACCTTTTTAATACTGTAAACGTGGTTATTTTCACTGAGGAAATTCTCGAAATTGACTAACAGTACAGCATTTTTTTGTACAGGTGGAGGTAATTTTGGTGAAATCAGGAATATTCTCTTCGTCTTTTATACTGGTTTGAAATTTCTCGCGGCGGTTATTTTCACGATAATAATACAATCAGGAACAGTACAAGCGGGGGTAATTTGCTGAAATCGGGAATGTTCTCTTTGTCTTTGATACTGGTTTGAAATTCTCGCGGCGGTTATTTTCACAATAATAATACAATCACGAAATTTACGTCCCCCACGTGAAAATGTCCACGTTTACAGTACCAGACTTTTAAGTAAAGGATATTATCTTACCCTTTTTCTCTCAGATATTGATACAGCCTATCTTTCAGAGACTGGTCGCAAGCGAGATCCAGGGGGTATTTGCCCTGTTTGTTCCGTGTATACGGCACGCGCTCGTACAGAGCTGATAAAATCTTCTCACGCTTCTTCACCTCAGCAACGTCTGGCTTCACAGGATCCGTGTTCTGAATCTATCACAAAAAAAATAGGTCATTGATCTGTGAGGAGCACTAATGAGAAAATAACTTGTAATTACCATTTCTATAAAGAACTAATAAATAGAGGATCTAAAGTATCAAATATAGGATCTAAAGTATCAAATATAGGATCTCAAGAATTAAATAGAAAATATCAAGTATTTAATAGACCACTTGCCGAACTTTATAATGGATGACAAAATGACGAAAATTTCCGAGATAGGTAAATTTTGCGCATTTTTTCGTTGTTATGTCTAAATGGAATTGTGTCTTTTAACAGTGACATTGTGATGAAAAACAATGCCAAAAGATGTCGACTCAGACATTTTAGCTTTCTAACAAGATCGGAAAATGATCTATTCGAGGATCTCAAGAATTAAATAGATCTCATGATCTGAATCAAATATAGGATCTCTGGAATAAAATGAGAAGATTTCAAGAGTAAAAAATATTTTTGGTATCGATTCTAATTTTAAAAATAATTATAGCGATGATAGAAGGTGAGTGAGAAAAATAATCAATCACGATGTTACGACTGAGACATGTGAATCTCATCCTCGTGCAAAAGAATTGCTAAATAAACAATTCGGCAAGCCTCATTGTGGATTGCAAATCTTTTACACTTGGATGAGATTCCCCTGTCTCTGTCGCAACGTCGTGACAGATTCTATTAATAATCTCTCACCGCCATGAGGGAGGGATGGCGAATTTTCAACCCGCGTGTCCATATGACATTATGACGAAGCCTGCAGAGTCATGAAGCAGCAAAATTTTGTATACGAGGGTTCAGAATTCGCCATATCTCCCTCATGGTGGTATTTGATAATTTTTCTCCCACTTCATCGACTTGTAACAGTCTAGCTGTTATAATCAGCCATTTGTTGTCTTACTTTCAGGACATAGCTTTCGTAGTGATAGCATTGACGTCAGAGGCTTAGATTTTTCTCACACATTGGATAGGCTGATTCCCCTTTTCAGTGGTGCTGGAGAATTCGATCCGGCAACCCTGATCCGGCACCGTTGATGGTTCCTTTATGACATCACAGACAAACTGACGTACGTAATTTCACGTGCACACACATTTAGCATGACGTTCAGTCATTCTGATGCGTAAACAAAAGGACTTTGAAGGTTTCAAAGTGCGAGAAAAATAATCAAGCACCACATTTGAGTTCCGGATAGAAAAATATCAGTCTCGGGTGGGAACTCAAAGTGGTGATAGATTCTATTAATCTCACCCCAGGAAATTCTGAGAGTTCTCGAGGTCAGTCGTCAGTTTGATTTGCCTACGTTACTCACCCTAGAGAATTCCATGACGGAAGGCTTGCCTCTCATACATAAATGTAGAGCATTGTTCCCATCACTGTCTTCTACTGCTAAATCTACTCTTCCTAAAATAGAGGTATAACATGTAAGACCAAAAAGTTACAATGATCCAGGATCAAATCTTTTGAAAGGGAATTCATACTCAGTCATGGTCAAATCTAAATAGATACGGATGTGTTCGAAATACAAATTAACTTAAGCATATTTATACTATTTTGATATAAATAGAGGCAACACAAGAGTAGCATCCCCTCGAAACTGAAAGCTCTATGATATCAGCAAAAGGATGTAAAAAATAAAATCCAGTGTGACCTTGACCCTTGACCTTGAAAATATATAGGGTTCATCCAATCCCCATGGGGAAAATTGTGGAAGGTTTGGTAATCCCATGATGGTTGCCATGTTTTCTATGCCATTCACAATAATTTTAAGCCTAAGTACACAGTGACCTTGACCTTTGACACTTGACCTTGAAAATCAATAGACTTCATCCTCTCCCCATGGGGAACATTTGTGCAAAATTTGGTAATATTACGATGACTGCTATGTCTTTTATGCTGTTCACAAGGATTTTAAGCCCAAGTCCATCTTGACCTTTGACCCTTGTCCTTGAAAATCAATAGGGTTCATCCTCTCTCCCTTGGAAATATTTGTGGAAGGTTTTATGTTTCTATGATGATTGCTATGTATTCTATCCTTTTCACAAGAAAATCCGGATACACACAGACACATGGACGAACAACAGGTAATCAGATATTTTGATTGCTGACTTATACACCTACAATCATAAGTCTAACAGGCAAAATGGAAAATGTAACCAGTCTGGAAATCTAGCACACTCACTGACTGGTCTAACCAAGCACAATACAGTAACGGAATAATAAAAGAATATTTAATTCATTGAAAAGAAGTTAAAACTAACCTCTAAGTAGAGGGTCTATAACCTCATCACTGCCGTACAGACAGGCAATCAGCAAGGGAGATAACTTCTCTTCCTTTGTCCTTGTCTCCGTCTCTATTTCTGACTGTAAAAAATCATCTATCTTTTGAAGTTTAAACTTTCTAGAATCGGTAAAAAACATTGAAAGACTTTAAGTTACTTGAATTTTGCATGCAAATTTGTTTTTTTCATGCCACATTGGAGGAGGGGGGGGGGGGGGGGGCTCCAGAGTTTCAATCAGAAGATCTTATACACAAATGCACAATTATACAATCATGATAATGTAATTACTTTTATTTTAATGTAGTTCAGACAACAGTTTGTTAAAGGCATTCAAAACTGATTTGTGGAACAAGATCAAACAACTTATGTTCAGGACTTTTTTTGAACAGGCTAGCAAGTTCTATATGCACTGTAAACGAAAGAGACACAGGTAATATGATTAAGTTTATACCTTGCTGAGTAGAACTTGGACGATACCCTTGTGGTTCATACACGCGGCCAAGTGAAGGGGAGTAAAGCCATCCTCCTTAGGTCTGTTTAACTCACCAGGGTGTTGGCTCAGAATCTCCTCTACGGCACTATGGAATTTTAAGATGCATGTTCATTATACATGGTAAACTCTAATTTTGGTATGAAGGCTCCTAAACAATGTTGAGCCACACTTGTATTAACTGGGTTGGAATATTTATACAATAACTGCCTTTTGGAATATGATTATACTGACAGTGTGATAATCTACAATGGATTCAGGAATTATGTTCCATAATGTGCATTTAAGCGCATGATGAGCAACATAATAGTACGTCCTGGATCCACTGTAGGGTATCAGTATAATCACATCCCAAAAAGACAGTTATATGTACATGTGTATATATTTATACATTCTACCATTTCACACTTAAAAGACGTTTAAATATGTTTAAAACCCCTTCGCTATGAGATCTGTTACTATGTGACATCATAGTTCAAATCGAGACACCACAGTAACTGTTATCACTGTTAAAATTCTATATACATTGTACAAATGAATGGGCATATGTAAATATTCACACTTAACAACACTTAAAACAAGATCAATAGCAGCATCTATTAATTTAGCAATTAATTAGTTTGAGAATTGTTCCGCAAATGATTACATGCATGTACCTTAAAAGGACATGTACTTATTTTAGCGCGATTTATATTGCAGTGGAGTTAACCCTGTCAAGAATGCCCTATTTCAAGAACTATTTAAGGTTTTAGGGGAATAATGAAAATATTATCTAAAAGCTAGAAATTATGTACTCCATATCTTACATATATTCAGATATTTGATATTTTTTCAATGTTTCATTGAACTTGCCAAGAAAATCTATGGACCCAAACATTGCCTATTAGTTGTGTGTCTTTGGCCAACTTCGTGGTATTTAATTTTTCTGTTACCAAAACAACCAGAAGTAGAGTATTATAACCCTAATGCTTTAACTCATATACTGTAGATTATAATTTGACAATTTGTCAATTACCATAATTCAAAATTACGCTAATACATATGTATATAATTTTGCCAGATTTTGCTCTGTTTCAACTAAAATTTAGCAGCGCTAAAATAAGTACACTTACAGTACACTAAGAAAATGAATGCTTCTTAGTTTATACATGTTATCATAGTGTTTGCTCTTAAGGTAATTACATGTTAGTCTTTGGCAAAGAAAACTTTATAATGTAGACAATTTTTCTCAGAATTTTAGGTGCTGATACTTTCATCGACCAAAACATCAATGATTCTGATTTCTTACAATTTCTCGCCTTTTCTAGCAGCCGTATGGATGGGTCTGAATCCTAGTCTATTTTCGAACTTCAAATCAATCCCAGGATGCCTCAGTATAAGTTCCATGATCTGCCGATCTCCTCCAGTAATAGCATCCGTTACTGGGTTATCTCCGAGTTGATCCTGAAGTGAAAAACGTGTTTATGAAACACAAATGCCCATGTCGGCATTTTTGTCAGAAAGACTGCTATAATGTAAAAAGTAGATGATACTCCAAGGTTAAGGTCAAAAGTTTGGGTACAAATGTAAGTCATGCCATGAGAAATATACACGTGTTAAATATGAAATCCCTGTCACTTACCATTTCAGAGCTATGATTGAGGTTAAAGTTTTTCAAAATTAGGTCAAACTCCAACTAAAATCTTTTTGTAAATGGAAAGGTCTTTCCACAAGAAATACACATGTGAAATATGACAACCCTATCACTTACCATCAAGTCAGTTATGACTAAGGTTAAAGTTTTTGAAGACAAACAAATGGACACAGTGAACAAAGACTTTCTGCCCCTGAATGTCCTATCAAGGGGGCATAAAAACCATACAATTACTGTTTGAGGTATACTGTAATGTACAATATCACCAAGACTTGACAGAAAAGCAACTACTGTATGAAGATGCTTGCAGGGTTGATGTTGGAACATAATAGCAGCATCTAGAAATAAAATTTCATAGTCCAAGATCAAGGTCACTTGATAAAAATCATAATAAGTTGATAGTCATGTTAACCCCTAATATCCCCCCCTCCCCATAGTTAAAGAGATAAATATTAACCTTGGTTAAAGTTTTTTAAAGACATCCAAGGTCAAGGTCACTTGTTCATAAAGCTTTTGTCACAAGGAATCTATATGTGAATTATTAATTCAGAGAAAAAGTCTACAAACTTCATCGATCGCCTCAACTCTGGAAAAAAGTTTATTAGGTATAAACAAAGTATAAAGGAATAAGGCAAAACAAAAATTTCTTTTTTTTTCTGTAAATACATGTAATTACTCTGTCATGTCTATATATTACAGTCTGTTTGTCTATGGGATTACAAATCAGTATAGATTGTGCACCTACATGTAACTTGTAGGTAATGCACATGCCAAACTGGTAACAAAGAAGCTAGCTCCCCTCATGCATGCACTGTTTGTATGTTACGTGCAGGATATAGTACACGTATCAATGATTTTATGGGTACATGTTTTATCTCTCTGCCTTAAATGCTTTACCTACATATACACGTACATGTATGTATTTATTAGCTATAACTGACCTTCTTGTTGAAGTCACACCCGAAGTTTTTCAGGACACGTAACATATCAGCGTTTTTAGTCTGTACCGCTATATGTACAGCCGTTTGACCGTTGTTGTTTGCGGCATTTTTATCTGCTCCCTTCTCCAGCAAGATTTTAACCACCTCTATCCTCTTACTGAAAGAAAAAATCTTGTTTTACTTATCATCTTATGAAACATTTGGCCTTTGCAAAGTGTTACAAAATTTGGGCTTAAATTTTGTAATGTAATAAATACATGTATATCATTTGGCTTTCGGGCCGAAAGGATTATCTTCAGATTTTTTAACATACATATTATTTATATAGAAAGGTAGGTAGGGGGACACAATTTAAACTCCCACTGCACATCCGCACTCCTACATGTATATCAAAAGGCACAAAGAATTTTAGTACTGATGCAGTCTTACGTACGACTCACCAATTAGTCACTGTTATATGCGCAAATTGAGTGATATGCTTAACTTGAGGTTTCCTCCTGCTCCGTGGACCCCCTCACGCCAACATCTGAGCCAACTTGAGACATTAATATAATGTTTGTAACTTGCTTGTTAAACGTTGTAAAATGAATAAAGAGTTTTTGATTTTTCAAGGGTCACTTTTAATGTGCAATTCCAGCAAGCTGCCTAATTTTAACATTTAGCATATATTACAGCTTACATGTATATACATGTACATTAACATAGATTTGTAAAATTCTGACCCCTTGACCAAATACAGATAGAAATAGCTCAGTGCCACTTAATATACTCACTTAACGTAGGGCCTCAAAACAAAAGACCTTATAACGATGAGGATCACTTGGTATTGCGCCACACTGCCTCTAAGTGTGCAATTGACCGAAATGCGCAATTCTTTTAATGAATTTAATGAAATTCTTTAAAAATATTCCAATAGAATATAGTTTTAAATATAAACATGGACATTTCTATTAAACAAGCATATTTACTGAATTTTACAGTGTTTAGTTTGAAAAGTTTCAACCAAGAAAAAATCTTTTACATGGGAGGAAATACAGGAGGGGAAAAATATATACTCTAGGGAAAAGGGGATTGGGGCCGAATATTGCCAAATTTTTTCAGAAAAAAAATGCTGGAATATAGTATCATGATATGTACCTTCTAACGGCCATTAACAATGGAGGTCCCTGATCGGTTTTCTGGCTGACGTGTGCATCCTCTTGATCTATCTCATTTATCTAAAACGTAAAGCAAATTTATGTACATGTATATACATGTAGTAAGTCAAACATATCAAAAACAAGGTTATAGTATAACATATACAAATTCTAATGATTTGAGATTTTCTCCCTATACGTGCTATAGAGCTCTCCTGGTGATTATTCTCTAATGTATTCTCCATTCAGATTCACTCATATGTAAAACAGAATTCTCCTCAATAAGTGTTGCACAAAAACTAGCACTGTTCAAGAACAGGTACATCACCTGTTGCATGTTTGACCCTAAGTACGTGACCTTGACCTTGATAATGACCTTGACCTACATTGGATGCTGCGTCTTATCATGCTTTACCATCCCTGCAAGTTTGAAAGATGACTAATGCATATAAAGAAGTCATAGCCAAATATGTGAAAATGTGACTACCAGGCAGACAGACGCCGGACAAAGTGATCCCTAATTAATACATGGGGGGCCGACAGTGGGGTACCTCTCTCCCCCTCCCACCCCCTCCTCTCTCCCTCCTTTTCACCCTTCCCTTACCTCCCCCCTCCCACCCACCCCTTTTCTCCCTCCTGCCCCCTTTCCTCCTTCCTCCTACCCCCTTTCCTCCTTCCTCCTACCCCCCCCCCCTTCCTCCCCCTTCCCTCCCATTTTTCCCCCTTACTCCCTCCTCCCTCCCCCCTCTCTCCCTCCTCCCAGCCCCCTTCCTCCCCCCTCCCTTTCACCCTGTCCACCTCCTCATACATGTATATCGCTCTTGCATTGCAGGCCACATAAAAAGTATATTTGTACTTTTCAGGTAACGTAATAATAATCCTACCAAATGTGGATATTTGTCCAGGATTTTCCTCAGCATTTTATCATTTCCTTCCTTCAGTGCCTTTACGAACTCTCCATTCACATTATCCTCCCACGCTGTAATATATCAAAAGTATAACTCTATAGTCAAAGTGTAAATAGTGTTTCTGAACCAATCTCATGTAAGAAGTCAAACTGCCAGGCTGTAATAATATATCAAATTGTTATAGACCCTCAGTTTCCCTATATAACAGCTGTACAAAAACTATTGACCGATACCCGTCTCATCATTTGCGATGTCACATCATTGATGACATTATTAACTCTTCCTAATCTCCGAGCAATTTTCACGTAAAAATTCATTTATGACACAAAATTCAATTGTTCACATTGATTACTCTCATACAAGTTCAACATTCAAGGTAAAATGCTTCAGAATACAAATGTAAATGTAAAGGTAAAGGTAGGGTTTATAGTCTCGTTCGCCTAAGTCTCACGCGACTTCCATAGTTACATGTACCTCCTTGGCGAGACCTGTACAATCTAGTGCATTCTCATTTCCCTTAGGAGTATACAAGTAGACTAGCTGCCGTTCAGGCGCTAATGCTTTTCATTCACATTACAAGCTTTTCTCATGTGCCAGGTACCCAGTTTACTTCTGGGTGGAGAGATTGCAACATAGTGTAAAGCAACTTCCCCAAGGTTACAATGGTTTTGCTATGATTGGAGACAGTGAGATTCAAACCCACGACCTATGGGTTCGTAGTCCACCGCACTAACCACTACGCTACAAGCACTACATGTAGAACTTTGTACAATGTATGAAGTATGATGAATACTACACATAAGTAAAAAATTCCTATAAGGTCAAAGTGAATGTGTGTATGAAATATGAAAGCCCTATCACAAGTATATGATCACACATCTGTATTAGTAGAATAATTCGCTGGTACTTTCTTTCGCAGTTTTACAAAAGTAGACCATTCCACATGGACAATGATTCGCGGATCTGTCCTTTGTAGTACTATTTGGTTATGCATATGGTGTTCAAATTCACTGAGACAAACTTTCGCGGTACGAAACTGACTGCGAAAGTAGCGAAGGTTAATACACCGCGAAAGATTCTACGCATACAGTAGTTAATAACCAGTAAAAAATATTCTGGATTCCTCTTAGATCTGAACAAAATTACAAAAAAAATCTTCACATACCCTCCCTAACAGGTGGCAGTCTTTGTACAGGTACAGGGCTAGGTGACCTTGGCCTTTCGAGCACAGGATCGTCAAACGTGTCCACATCCCCAGTGGCGGGCTCTAAGCATTCCGGGTTAAACTTCCAGACCATGTTGTCAAACGTTACGTGTACGTCTCCGTCAGAATCCACCTCGATCACTTTACCCTTTTTTCCTAAGTACTGAAATGAAGAGAGACTATTATACACATGTACATCTTCTTACCTTATCATAAGAAAAAAAGGCCCAAGTGGGCCTATCAAACTCATGTGAGTCTGAGGCTATGCAGCATAATGAGTACTGTAAACATGGAAATGTTCGTGTGGGAGCAAATTTTCGCATTTTTCGCGAATCAAGGGACTTCGCAAAAATTTTCCCCTCGTAAAAATATCCCCGCTGCATTCTTACAATGGCAAAGACATTTTTACCAAGAATATTCCCCCCACGCGTAATGTCTTGATGTCATAATCGCGAAATTTTTCCCCAGCGAAAATAACCACGTTTACAGTAAGTGTGCTTTTGACAAACCAGGGCCATGCACCATAAACTAAGAAGTCCTTATTCATATTCTTTTGTCTTTTTCTATGCCCTGTGAATACAATTGGATTCATCAACTTAAATTTGCATTAGATTTACACTGTGTCACACAGAAAATCTAATGCACATTAGTTTTAATTCAAATCAGATTTAAAGCACATTTGATTTTGTTGTGTGAATGCAAAGCAAATCTAATTCTGATTAAATCTAGCACATGTGTGTATGACTTACTTAATTCTACAGTACATATATACAATTATACCTCTCTTTGTACCTATAAAACTAACATAATTCTTTTTTTATTTTTCAATCTTATCACTTCTTACAATCCTAAGCTAGCTACTTTGGGAGAAGAAAATTCACCTTTTTCATGCCATCTTCCCAAGGTCCATGTCCGTTCTGCATCTTCCTAACATCGTCTGCACTGCTCATTAACCGAACTACTTGGCCGATCTTAAACTCTGTCACCTATATTAAAACATAAAATTCAACAAAATAAATCTCTTTACATTGTCTGCACTACTTATTAACTGAACAACTTGGTCAATCTTAAACTCCGTCACCTAGATGAAAATGTCAAATTCAACAAAATAAATCTCTTTACATCGTCTGCACTGCTCATTAACTGTACCACTTGGTCAATCTTAAACTCTGTCACCTATAAAATCAAATGGCAATTTGAAAAAAAAATTCCTAAATAATCGAAACAATTTTTATTGTTAAGGTAAATGTACATGTATCAACAATTTTATTCTATTTTATTTTTTCAACTGAACTCATTTTGACTTTTCATTTCATCCCTTGTTTCCAAGTTAAACAAAACTCTGACTTAAACAATGAGAATGAATTAATGGCAAACAGAGACATCAGAATATGCACTCACCTTGACAAGGGCAATTTCATGAAGTCGCCATTTAGGGCCGTCAAAATCAACTGTGGCAAGTTGTCCCTCTATAAACAATACTTTTCCTGTTTTTCCTATGCACTGAAATGATTAAGCCATACACTGTCAGATTTGAGAACAGAAAATTTACAACTTTAGTAACTAATAGGCGGTACGTTGATTAAGTATTAATAAATTCATGACAAATTAATATATATTCCTAAGCATATCGATCATATACTGGTATTGACACACAAATTTCCTTGACCTGCAGACATGGTGGCAATGTAAGTGTTAAACTGCCAAAATGCCTGAATATTCCTTCAACATTCATAGAGTAAGACCTACACAAGACATAATAATACACTGAACAACAACAAAAAAATAAAACACCGCTAAAGACGGTATGGCCGGATTGCAAAGTAAGTTTTTGTCACTAACTGGGTCAAGGTCAATAGGTCAAATAATACGGCATAAATTGAAAGATTTAGTCAGAGGCAACCTACATGTATAATATAAAGTTTCTTCTGCATACAGTTCCATAGATTTTGCTTCAACCAGGAACTTTAACCAAAATCTTTAACTAGGTCAAAGTCCAAGGTCAAGGTCACTAGGTCAAATGTTATGGCATAAATTAAAAGGTCTTGTGATGGGCAAGCTTCATGTATGATATAAAGTTTCTACTGCATATAGTTCCTTAGATTTTGCCTCAACCAGAAACTTTTACCAAAATGTTGACGACAGACGGACAGACGGACGGACATATGGACATCGTCAATCTATAGACCGGAATTGCTTTGCAATCCAGCCAAAAATCTAAATGGGGGGGTGGATGAAATAATAATTTTCACCATTACATGTAAGTACCAGATGCACTGTACTCTGGAGATCAAATTGAAGGCTTCTGGTGATCAGGGAAGTAGAGTTCCACTTTAAGATACATGTACATGTATATCTTTTTACAGATATTAAAGTATTTTCCGCATACAAAAATCTATCTCTTAATTCAACAATTTACTTCAACAATTCTGTCGCTCCAGGCATTCGCTTCTTTCTGGATGGATTGTAGAATATCTAAATCGACACCGATTTTGACTTGGTCGTCTTTCTTTATACGTCCGTCGTCTACAGTTTGTTCTGCGTCCGCTGATGGCTCCTCCTTCTCACGCTGACTCGGACCTCGTCTGGAGTGCTCTGGCAGCTCTGAAATCAAATTAGCATATCTTATGCCCTGTTGAGATAAAATGATCATTACTCCATTTGATGTACATTATTTCTATTTGAAGATTCACATTATTGCATTCGCATGACAAATTCTAATGCGCATTAGATTTTGGTACATTCTGTGGACTTTCAACAGAAAATGCTGTATTGTAATCCCCACTTTCTTTCTGGTCCTGGGAACCTTCCTATTTATTAGCATGATTTGTTTAAGGTAACAATTATGCATATCCATATTGACTGATCATTGTAATGTAACTATATAATACTCAAGTAAAGAGTAGCTTATGTATGATTGAATGAAATAAAATATTTTGACCTCGCATCATATAATCTAGGATAATCAGTGACTAAAGGTGCCTAGTAGTTTACATTTATACGTACTGCATACTTCAAGTATAATTTCATATATGCATGCATCAAATTTAATTCAAATTACAGTAATGCAAATTTTGTTGTGTGAACACAGGCAAAATCTAATGAGCATTACATTGGGTTTAGCACATGAAACCCTTAGTGTGAACTGAGCATTGCAACAATTCACCATGTACAGATACATGTACATGTAATGTTCAATATATTTTGCTTCATACGGTGTTCTAATTCAGCCTTTAAAGAAGCTGACTCAAAAATTTACGGAAAACTAAAAATCATTTGCAACAATTCCCCCCCCCCCTCCCCGAAGATATGACCCACATAAAGTATGACTTCAGATGACAAACTCCAGGCAGCTCAAGTTTACGATCTGTTACCCTACTCTACAACATCCATACCTGCCAACCCTAGGACATGGTTAGGAGGAACAGCGGGGTCACAGAACCCCTCCCACTTAGGCATCTTGTTATTCAATTTCATTACCAGGAAATGTATAACAGATGTACTGACATGTAATGTTTGAGAAGATCCCTTAACTACTCACTAAAATTTGGGAGATGGTCCCTGTAGTAGTATCCACTCGTTACACACTGTGAGCCTTTCACGTCCACAGCACCCTTGTAACCAAGGCGATAAACGTTGGAGTGACCATTGCCCCATGTCACCTCCACACCATCTCTGTCCGTTTCCAGAGAGAAGTTTACAATGGCGATGATCTCCCCTTCCTGGCCCTCACCTCCTATAATGTCACCATTGCAACATATAACCAATTTATCTTTTATCAAATTTTCTGGATGTCATATTATTTGTTCAAATCCGCAATTATTTCCCATTGAAAACGGTATCTGACGTAAAACCATTATGATGTCGTTTTTGTCATGTCATCTCCTAGAGTTTTAGATCAATTTCAATTAAATTTGATAGCTTCACAAGCTTGCAGATCGCAACATCTAACAAAAGTTATACGGATGTTTTGACATACATGTACTTTCTAATTGTTCTCCATTGTCTTGATGTCATCAATTTACTTGGGCAAAAAAGGTGCCCAAGTTTTTAACAATGGGGGGACTAAATGCATATCAGAATGGACATGCTGCATGCGCTGTTGATGCAATCTTGCGCATTAGTCTACATAAAGCACTTTAAAAGGGGGAGTAATTTTGGTTATCAAAAATATTGAGCACTATTTTGAGCATACCAATCATAAAAACATCAAGTTACCGTCTTGGTTTTGCCACCTCCAGTCCGGTCCTCTGATGACCTTTGACCCCTCTAACATCCCCGTCATTTTTATCCTGGTAGACACTTGTCTCTTTGGACATTTGACCCTTGCATAAAGATACAATACAAATAATATAAATCAACCGTTATAGATATTTGCAATTCCATTCCGCATTCCTATAAAGTAAATTCAATTTTTGCAATTTTCTCCAGGCTTATTTTAACATGAAGGTCAAAGGTCAAGGTCAGACTTAAAAATTTTCAATTGATTTCAAGGTTATCAGCATGAATGACCTTACTGTAAAATACACGAAGTTTAGTAATAAAATTCTTTACACAGCTCCTTTAGCATGTTAAGCAACAGTGATGTATAGAATTTAGAAAATTTCAAGGTCAACTATCTTTCTATATAATATTACACAGCTATTACTCTGCAATACAGATATTCATATTTCTAAGATCAAGCAAATTCCACATGTTCCAACATTGACAAATTCTAAACTTTTGCTTCAAAACAGTTTAAGATCAGTATAGTTTCAAAACAAATGAAAAAAAAAATCAAATTACCCATCATGCCCTTGATAGTCAAATCTTTTAAATGGATGCATGATATTGTGTTGATCGCTATGGTAACAGTTGCTACAGAGATAAACATCAGAGCAGGTGTCACACTTCCACATAAAGCCGAATATATCAGGCTCTGGACAATTCATTCCTGTGCAAAGTGGTTCAAATCTTATACCTACAAAAGAAACCCAAAGTATTTAAAAAAGGGATATCATGCAACTATCAATGGAGACCTGATATCAAGGAGACCTGATATCAAGGGAGACCCGATATCAATGGAGACCTCATATCAGTGGAGACTGATATCAATGGAGACCTGATATCAAGGGAGACCTGATATCAATGGAGACCTCATATCAATGGAGTCACCTGATATCGATTGATACTTGATATCAATGGAGATCTGATATCAATCAAGACCTGGTATCAATGGAGACCTGATATCAATGAAGACCTACAGATACATGTATCAAAGGAGACCTGATATCAATCAATGGAGACCTGATATCAATGGAGACCTGATATCAATGGAGACCTGATATCCATTGAGACCTGATACCAATGAAGATCTGTTATTAATGACAATGGAGACCTGATACCAATGGAGACCTGATATAAATCGAGACCTGATACCAATGAAGACCTGTTATCAATGACAATGTAGACCTAATACCAATAGAGACCTGATATCAAAGACCTAATATCAATGGAGACCTGATATCAATGGAGACCTGATATCAAAGACCTGATATCAAAGACCTGATATCAATGGAGACCTGATATCAATGGAGACCTGATATCAAAAGAGACCTGATACCAACAAAGACCTGATATCAAAGACCTGATATCAAAGATCTGATATCAATGGAGACCTGATATCAATGAAGACCTGATATCAATGGAGATCTGATATCAATGGAGACCTGATATCAATGAAGACCTGATATCAATGGAGACCTGATATCAATGCAGACCTGATATCAATGGAGACCTGATATCAATAGAGACCTGATATCAAAGACCTGATATCAAAGATCTGATATCAATGGAGACCTGATATCAATGAAGACCTGATATCAATGGAGACCTGATATCAAAGACCTGATATCAATGGAGACCTGATATCAATGGAGACCTGAGACCTGATACCAATGGAGACCTGATATCAATTGTAACCTGATATCAATGGAGACCTGATATCAATGGAGACCTGATATCAATTGAGACCTGATACCAACGAAGACCTGATACCAACGAAGACCTGATATCAATGGAGACCTGATTCCAATTAAGACCTGATATCAATGATCTTTTAAAGCAGACACCTGATTTTGATATAATTTGCATTGACCAGTTATCTATGAACCTGATATTTACAAGTCTTCATGAAGATTTTTTGAACCACTAGCCATGCTAGCTTGAAGGCAAATCGTAATGGAAGATTGTATAGTTTGTTAGACGGTTTTAACTAGCCGGGCAGAATTTCGGGTAGCCTTTGGGCATTGGGCTGGTGAATGTTCCTGAAGACTGTTACAAACATCTGATACAGACAATTTAACGCATGATTATAGACATCTGATATCAACAAACTTTATAATGCTATCAAACATCTGATATTGATAAATGTGATACAACATTTGTGTATTTTAATGTGTTGGTTTTTATGCTGCATGATGCTCACATTTAAATACACATTTAGCTTTGATTTGACATTTTTATAGAGCATTTTATCAGCTGAGCTGATTTTATCTAACATTTTCTCCACATGCTCCAGGAAGGAAAATTTCTGGAAGTAAACTATTGAAATGATTTTAAAAATATCTTAGTTTATCTCCAGGTATTTCCTTCCCTATGTAAACCTTCCCTGTATCAATATTACATGTTTAGATTTTGCTGACTCAAATATTTCATCTGTTTAAAATGGCAATTTCTAGTAGACCTCGATAATCCTTTCGTATTCTGAGCATGATGTATTTGTTAAACACTGATACAACTTGACAGTATGAATAGGTACGGCTTAAGATAGTAAAGTTTTGTCCAAACAAATATAAATGCAGAGTATCAAATCTACACAAAAGTTCTTTTTTTTTAAATGTCAAATACTATAGCCAAAGCCACAGAGTCAAGTATCTTAGCAACAATAACAGTTTCTAAAAAAGAACTGCTGTTTTTTATCCACAGATACAAATGTACATAAAGTCAGAGCTGCCGTTTCTTAGGCCATAGTAATTAAATATTTTGTTTTACGTCCAGAAGTTTTTCTGAGAGGTACCCTGCCCCAGGCATAAAACACACAAACACATGATTAATATGAAGGATTAAAAAAGCGAGATTGAAAACATGATACAAAAAAATTTCATCCATCTTCCACTGAGGTAGATCATTCTGATTTTAGTTTTAGATAAATCTCTTGATATTAATGATGGTCTAGGCATTTTGTGATATTAAAGATAATTTACTGATATTTATTAACGGAAAACTCAGTTTGTGTGTTTTTTCTGAGCAATTCTCCTAAAAGGTACCTGTCCGTGGACGTAAAACAAAATATTGAATTACTAAGGCCTTACCTACAGCTGCCGTATCATAAATCCTCACATCATAGTTGCCTTCGTAGCCCACTCTGTATGTGTTTTTGTACCCATGATCCCACTGTACCTCAGCGCAGAGGGGCGGCACATTGCCTGTTGTGTCGTCATGACCAATCTCTGTTACCGTTCCTAGACAGCCTTCTCCGCCATCTTGGTCTCCCCATGACCAGCTCGGACCTCGTACAACCCGAATACCGATGTCAAATACCATACCTACAATTATAACCTATAGTTATCATTTGACTATATATTACAAATCAGAATATACAGTAGAATATTATAAGTTCTATTTCACAAAAGCCTGGTTCAATACGGTCCAAGACCGCAAATACTTTTAACCAAGGTTATATGTATGTTTAAAATACTTTTTGATTGTTCTCCATTGTCTTGATGGCATGCGTCAAATTACTTGGGCAGAAAAGTTGTCAAAGTTTCGAACAATATTTGTTTTAAGGCAGCCTACATGTGACTAAATGTAAATCAGAATGGACAAGCTGTAGTTACATTCTTGCGTACGTATTCTTGATGTCGGACTGTGATGAAATATTTCTTCCAGCATAATATTTATTCCTTGGATATTTTATCATATAATATTTTTTCCCAAGAACTTTTATTATGTATCAAAAATTCCGAAAGGAAATTTTATTATGTAATGAATTTTCCATGATTATAATAAAAGTTCTCATACCATGGAAAATATATTACATAACGAAAATTCCATCTGGATTTTTTTTAATCTTCATAATATATGTTCTGATACTAGTACCATGGAAAAGGATTTCATATATGTGCATAATAATTGTCATTGGAAAAATATTGTAATTAACTTCTTTACAAATAGAATTCAGAGTAAGAAATAATAAATTTTGAGAATCTTGTACAGTGCAATGTAGTGTAAATTAAGCTTGAAAATGTGATTCCACAGAATTTTTGTTCTGTAATATTTATTCCTGTAAGCTAATCATGTTACTGTACTCATTCAAATGTTTGAATTATGAGAGAATATCCGTAAATCAGTCATTCATGTGTTTGTTCTTAAGAAGCATATACGCGGCTGCGTTAAGGTGCTCCACGCTGACGTCGCGCTGAAAATATTCCATTTTTACGGTGCCTGGCATTCAACCCTCAATTACAGCTTAAACGTTCTTTCTTTAGTTCAAAGCTGTATTTTTTTAATATCTGGTAGGTGTCTGGTAGCTAAGAAAAAAAATTCACCAGGGGGATTCCCTTGTGTCACGTGACAGCCCTAAATATAACTCTACAGTGTTGTCTCGGTTTTAAATTGAATTTTGCAAGTGGTAAATTAGGAAAAAATAATAGAAATGTTATATCGTTTTCTTCAGTAAATCCTGCAGATTTAGAAATGTGCTGGGCATTGTGACACTTAAAACGATTAAGAGGAGAAAATATACCGAGAAGGAAAACAAGTGGTAAAAACACTGCAAAACTCGACTTTACATCCACATTTTACACAACTATTAAAATTTCTATGAAATGCGCAGCAAAATCTTGGTAAATTGAAGTGTCCTCTATAGATTCTGTATAAAAATATATCCCAGGGGCTGACCTGGGAAAACATTAGTTAACATGCAACATTATATACGTGTGTACAACATAATAACACGGGTTTTTAATATCTGATACAATGTAAAGTGTTTCTTTTTGAGTTGGCAAAAAGCCAACTCTCATTGCTATGGCTTTCAACTTTGCACTTGATAACCCTGCACGGACCAAACAACTCACAAATTTACTGGCGCAGTAAGAAATAGGACCACTACGATTTGACAAAAGAACGTATTAGACGAATGACGTTTAAGTTCAAGTTGTAAATAATGGGTTAAATGCATTATGAGAATGCAAAAAAAAACAAATGCTTCAAGGAACGATGCTACAGGATTAGCAATCACTTGTTGATGTCAGTGCATTAAAATATGGCGCATCTTTTTTCTTTGTACTTCCCTCCTCTGTATAAGGAGCACCCCATTTTTAGATAGATAGGTAAAAGTATTGTATTTAGGATAAAAAAGACCTTAGATTTTTTAAAAAATTGTGGATGTTTAAAAGACTAAAGACAAGTAGATAAATAAATCAATCAATCAATGATATTTATTTAAAATCAGACATAATTTATAACAATCAAGTCATTAGCTCTGATGAGCTATTTACCGACTAGGAAAAAAAGGTTTTTCAGTTTGATACTAAATAAACCTAAGATGTTGGTTTTAAGTTGGTCAAGAAGTTTCAAAAGCAAATATCTCCTAAACTAAAAGTGATAGGACATTATACTTCATACATACACCCATAACAATTGCAACAAATTTGACATGATCATATTGACCTTGAACTCTGACCTCAAAAGCAGTTATTTGGTTAAGAAGTTCTATCATTTTATATATTTATATATTTCCAGACTTTTTTTTTTAGATTTGAGACAACTCTTGAATTGTGAGAATCACTCATTCAAGCATTTGAGGCATAGATTTGGAGTTTGATTTGTGCCAGTTTTATACTTGTCTTCTGTATGTTCGTCTCAATGTTACTTTTTGCCAACTCGCAGGACTTTCAGTCCTTTGATTTTATTTTAGTATTATTTTTACAACGATGAGAATGTAATATACATATATTAAGAAGGCAGGCCCGGGGGGGGGGGGGGGGGGCTTGACCCGGGAGGGTAAGCCTCGTCCGGGCATCCGCTTTTAGTATATATGTTTTTCAAGTTAAAACATTAAATATTTTCTTTGTTGGAAAGTTTGTGGTAGGTAATGGTGATAAAGATTGCCGCTAGACAATAAAACTTCTGCTGATCAAATATTGAAATCTATGTATCAATGTAATATTTCCTCGTACTGAATCCAACCCGGCGGACTATTGAGACCGCGATACTGACCGTCTTCTAATTTTGTATTTAACAAAATTGAATGTAAACTTGTTACAGGGCGTTCGTGAGCAGAGCTCTATCGGTGACAAAATATTCATAATAAAAAGATGTATATAACTTGAATAAATAAGAGAGAGAGAGAGAGAGGGGGGGGGGTCTTTCCCGGCTAGGCTAATCATGTTTCAGTCTAATTATAACCCGCCCGATCTCTTGCTGATTACAATTTGTTTTATTACTATTTTTATTTCTTCTTAGATTTAGTCTAGTTCAAGTTGACCGTATCTGAAGTCTCGATATTGTTCTGTTGTACCGGCTATGAATACAGTGCCCGCCGTAAAGCCATTTATTGACACATGTATTTTAGCACCGTATTCGTAATGATATATATTATATATATTTTTTTAAATATTGCTTAAGAATAAACTGTATTAATGTGCATGAGCTGGCACTCTTCCCCCCCCCCCCCCCCCCCCCCCCCCCAAAAAAAAAAAAAAAAAAAACCCGGCAGCAACTAAATGAATATAAAAATGAATAGGAAATAATTATTTTAAAGCCGGTAAATCAGTAAAACTCCATTAAATTGCTAAATATGGACAATATCTAACAACTAATCGAATTAAAAATTGTGCTCCTTTATTAGGATACAATTATCAATTCCTTATATTGATTTAATTACTGAAAATCAGCGATTCCTCTGTGAATTAAAAGCGGTTTCTCATCCAAAGCTTCCCTTTAACCCTGAACTCAGACTGCGCATGCTTGACCTACAATGACCCGATGTGCAAAACTGTGGAAAAACACGCATTATTTCATTACTTCTCGTAAGTAAGATACTGGGAACATTTAGAGTTGATGTAAGGAATAGGATGAAAGATGTTTCTGTCTATATAGACAAAAACATTGCTATGAAAACTGTTGATGTTTTGCTCTTTTTCACTTACCCAAAGGGCTGTGGAAAAAGTATTATGAACAAAAGATATTCTATAATAAAAAGTCCTGGGAATTATCGTTATAATAATAAATCTTCCAGAAGGAAGAAATATTATGCGGAAGAAAAGTTCGTTCACAGGACTGGTCACATGACCAAATTTTCGCCATGTTTACAAGGGATGTGCCTCTAGATTTTTCACTATGCCCTATGAAAAATCCGTGATTTTGTATGCTCCTTCTTCAAATCTCCTTTTATATTGGAGTTTGAGGAGCTAAGTGCTCATTCATCAATGGTTCCTTCAATGAATTCAAGTACTTTTGTCCTTGATATAAACGTAAGCTTCTAGATATAATGCAATTTCCATACACTATGCTCTATGATAAACACTGAGTTTATCCCCCAACTATTTTCGGAACTTCTCTGTGCTTATCTCTAATTGATCCTTTGTGTGACATCACGCCGACATAGAGAATGAGATATAGAAGACAAATCACTGATTTAATTATTGTTCATGGAGGGAGATTTCTTCTCCCCGACTGTCCTGGAACTAAGAGTAACAACCCCCCCCCCCCCCCCCCCCCCAACTGAATAAGGACTCATCATTTAGATGTTCAAGGAAATCATGCAAGCAATTGTCAACTTACGTCCAATTCTGAAACTATCATTGTAAGTTAAATGCATCAACTTGTTCAAGTTTCAGTGTAATTGTAAACTGTTATCAAAAGGAAGTATTTCAACTGTGTTCTTTATAATATATCAACTTTCGTTATTAATTTTTCCTCTGTACTTGAAGTCTCCATTTTGTGAAATCTAAGGAAAATATTTAACAAGTTTATTATCAAACTATAAAACAGATTTGTAGTAGGACAGTCTTACCTCTACCAATCTATCTGAACTTGCTGAAGTTAGAGCGCGCACTTCTCAAATCGAAAGTTGATTTGGTGGAAATTTTCACTATTTATAAAACTGATTCTATTTTAAGTTTGTGGGGTTTCCCCTCTTTCATTTTAGTGTACAGTCGTTTAGAGTTACCCCTCTTTGTGTATAAAATCGAACACCCCCAGCTCTCCCTCTCTCTCTTTCCTCTAATCATTCTAGTTTGTTTTATTAATCTTCATTAACAAAGTAGTTTTTAATTTGTGGAAAACAATTCAACCATGCGTCTCTGGATTTAATTAAAAGAATGATTTATAATACAGTGTATAAGATTGATTATAATAATTTTGGATCATACCTAATTAATATCAGAACGTACCCGTCTTACTATCATCTGATTTGCCTTCGGTGACTGAAAGAGTTGGGCTCATTGCTTCAATATCTGTAAACATAGAAAACTGTCAACAGTATGTGCAAGCGTGGGTCTACAGAGGGGGAGAGGTTATGGGGGTCAAGGAGGGGGGGGGGGGGGGGGGGGCACAGCGTTCAAATTCTCGATCGGGACATCTCAATACTACGTCTGATATCAATATCCCAATTTCAAAAGAATACAGAGCTGTAGTTCGACCAAGTTTATATTACTACATGTGCTTTACAAATAACAGTGATTCTCAGAGAAATTTACAAAGATTAACTCATCGACCCATGCGACCGCAGAAAACTATTCATCAACTGCAATCGTCAACACTTGCTCTTCTTTGACTATGAGTCCCATTTTCTTCTTTCAACTTAATTAATACTGTTAGGGCAGAAACACGAAAGCAAACGACTTTTGGATTTCAAAATATTTGGTGTTTCAATCCTTAATTTGTCAATCTTAGATGGGGTTGTGCGCTCCCACCACGCCCATCTTAATCTGCCATTGAGATTTATAATATATCATTTGATCCTGGCATCAAATATACCTTTCTCTTTTTTCAGTGTCGTATCGTACTGTTTTACACATACAGACGGACTGAGACAAAACTTCCCGATCCCCGGAAACTCCACCTGTAAGTCTCCATAATGGTCCACCTCAAACACCTGCCCAAGCTTCCCTAGCAACTGTCAATATATAACTACATGTATATCAATCCATTTAAAAATTGCTAGTATTACATGTACGTGGTTAAATATATATGTATCAAGCATAACAAATAAGCACGGATATAGGGTGGGATCAGGACCCTCTTTGAATTTGCTAAAAATGTTGATAGAGGTTTTTTTTTTGGGGGGGGGGGGTTTCGTTTTTAAAAGTATGACTTTTTTCTTCTAACCCGAAACCCGATGGCTTGTCCCCCTCCTCCCGAAAAAAAATCTATATCCGCCCATGTCAAATACTAGAACAAAAAGAGGGATATACGGGTATATAGGAGTGAATACGTCAAACGTACTTAAATATTTTCCAAAATCATTATACACTGCTTGAACTTCGTATCCCGCTTCTGCTTCTCTGCCCTCCCACCTTACCCTTTAGTTTCCTATGTCCGCATATGCAATCGATACAATAGTTTGGCACATAGTTCAAAGATAATACAAATGTAGAAAGAAAAGAACATGAATATATCGCTTATACCAATAAAATAGATATATACTACACGAACTATGTATCTATTTCTTATCCACTTCAGGTATTAATTTCGGTCTTTACATATTAAGTTCCGTAGTGTGGCGGATGAACGGACTGACGGATACACGGACAGATCTATACCTTCTTCATGTCGTCACTATAGCCCCCGTGACCTCCACTCTGTATCATATGGAAAAACTTCACGTCACTCACAACTTTCACCACATCTCCGTTCTCTATTACAGAAACCTGGAATCATAAATATTTTTTGAAAACGTAACTTGTCAAATAAAACTACTATATATATCAGAATCGTATTGGACTTTAAAATAATTAACATACGAATTACATTTATTTCAAAGATATCAAGATTATTTATTTGAATAAATATCATAAACCTTGGGAAAAAGAATTCACATGGGGTCACTGAACAATTTTGTTTGGAAAAGGGTAATTTATTATTATCAAACATATGGGATGAATCCCCAACTTTTCCATCGTCGGAGACCCACGCCTGCTCACACAAGATTGCTTGACCGAGCGTGGGTCTGGATTAGGTC
Source organism: Pinctada fucata (assembly GCA_028142955.1). Taxonomy (NCBI): domain Eukaryota; kingdom Metazoa; phylum Mollusca; class Bivalvia; order Pterioida; family Pteriidae; genus Pinctada; species Pinctada fucata. The sequence goes on along the minus strand of AP027112.1, from coordinate 29,349,398 downwards.
CAACCCCCCCCCCCCCCCCCCCTTTCCAAAATATCTCCCTCCACCTCATACACATTACCTTTGTACATGCTCCTTTGTAAATAGTCCAAGCTCTACCTGATACCGTATAGTGTACGGATACTTTGTCTCCACCTAAATAGCGCTGGACCGTCCCAATCTCACCCACAACCTAATACGATGGTCACGAAAAAAGAAATGGAGAAATAATGAGTCAATGTGACGTAATGATGAGATGAAATTGAAGCTGACGTAGTTGATGATGAAAATGATTCATATCAGATAGATCCATCAACGGATTATTTTTACGTTAAAATTTCTGACAACCGCTTTTCGGACAACCGTTGCAGACAAAACGCCATCTTGGGCACAACATACATCCCTCGTTGATTATTTTTGTACAATGGCCTTGATCCTTAACCTCTGACCTTGACCTGTAGTATTCTTCGCGATAAAAAAACTGTAGTTCCAAGATTAATAGGTTCTTTCACCATCTACAGAAGAAGACAAACACTTACACGAGTGACGGAAATTTCATCTTTTCCCCGAGTGGAGCCAGTGGCGGATCCAGCGCCCCCTTTGCCGGGGGAGGGGTCAAGGGGCGAATTTTGACTGAAAATGGGCCAAAATATACCTGTTTTTGGAAAAATTTGGGTCAGTGCTGGAGGGGGGCGCCCCCTCCGCACCCCTCCCCCTGAATCCGCCACTGGGAGCCTAGTGGAACGAGACTGAAGCGTGGCGAAACAAGAGAAAAGATGTAAATTTCTGTCATGGGCGTAAATATTTAAATCTACTTCAGTGGAAAGTGAAAGAATACCTTTTCCATATCTTCACTCCAGCCGCCGTAACGTTCGTGTTGTAAACATTTGAACGCCTCCACATTCAAGTTGACTTGAACTTTGTCACCTGTATTGATGTAGGTCTCCACAGGGCTGGAGAAATCTAGTTACACAAATATGAACTTAATCTTATTTTTCAAAAAAAAAATTATCAATCAATTGTAGCACTTTATACATTAATCAAAGTTGTTCACTATAAATTCATGCAAAATTGGCGGGAAATCAGTGAATTAATGAAAGTCAAACACACCCAACATCAGATTCCAGAAATCGTAATTAATGGGCAAACAAACCCTTGAAAAATATAATATTAATTAAATAAACTTACTGCACCAGAGCAAATGTAAATCCCTAATGGAGATATGACTGTGTACCCGGGAAGAGTAAGTATCTCCTGCACACAGGCAAGTTATCATTGAAGGGGCGGACATGGGACTCTCTCCCCTCCCTTTCTCCATTCCTCCCTTCCCGCCACTTTCCCCCTCCCCTCTCTCCTTCATTCCCTCCCTTCTTTCCCATCCCTATCTCCCCCTCAGGCCCCTTTTTCCCATCCCTTTCACTCTGCGCCCCCCCCCCCCCCCCCATCTCTTATCTATGCAGAACGTGGTATAATAAATTTTCATTTTTTTCTGATTATTCAAAATACGTCATTATATGAAATGACAGGTAGATTATCCAGGTAGGCGTGACCTATAAGGTGAGGACTGTTCAATTTACCATGACGTGATCTGACTTACCTGGCACAAGTAGATGATCCTGGTAGGCGTGGCATATAAGGTGATGTTTGATCAATTTACAATGACGTGGGCTGACTTACCTGGTACTGGTAGATGATCCAGGTAGGCGTGGCTTATAAGGTGAGGTTTGTTCAATTCACATGAACTGATCTGACTTACCTGCATCTGGTAGATGATCCTGGTAGACGTGGCCTATAAAATGAGGTTTGTTTGATTCACAATGACGTGATTTGACTTGATTATACCTGGTACAGGTAGATGATCCAAATTAGGCGTGGCATATAAGGTGATGTTTGTTTAATTAACCATGACGTGGTCTGACTCACCTGGTACATGTAAATGATCCAGGTAGGCGTGGCCTATAAGGTTCGGTTTGTTTACCATGACGAGTTCTGATTTCCCGTCAGCAGCCAATATTTCCTCTGTCATCTTGTCTGTCCAGTCAACACGTGCCACGCCTTTATATGCCGTGTCCCTGTCAATCATCTCTACAACTTTACCTACAGATAAAGTTATGAAATAACATTATGGGTCAAACAAGTACATACTTGTTATATTTTCAAAGTTTACATTACCAGCTGATGCTTAATGTGATGTGACAGGCGGAATGGAAAATGTGGCCGGTCCGGGAATCGAACCCGAGACCTTCTGCTTACAGGGCAGACGCTCTTACCGACTGAGCTAACCGGGCACGATTCCTGAACCGTCACACTCCACCCCGCCAAATTTTGAGGTTTCCCAAAGTTGTTAACCGGAAACCTCACAAAGAAAGACAAATAAATCCCTGGTTCTTCCCCATAGTTGCCCTAAACTACAAGCAACTCATGAGGTTCACTCTCACGGCACCAAATACTGTGACAGGCGGAATGGAAAATGTGGCCGGTCCGGGAATCGAACCCGAGACCTTCTGCTTACAGGGCAGACGCTCTTACCGACTGAGCTAACCGGGCACGATTCCTGAACCGTCACAGTGAACATTATTTTTCATGTTAACATTGATGATATATATACCGGTATACGTTTCCAAGTTGAAGCCGACGTTCTAATGTTCAAATAAAAAATCTTACGTTTCCAATTTAACATTTAAAGCCAACGTTTCGAGGGTAACATGGATACTCACATTCTGATTTTAACAATAAAATCTGACATTTTAATTTTCAAGTTAAAATCAAAACTTGACGTTATTTGAAAGTTAAATTGATAACTGACTGGTCAGTATTTGTGAAATAGTCTGAGAAGACAGAGGTCATTTTCTATATTTTGGATTTTTTTCCTATACAATATTTTTTTAAATTGTCTATACGAATCCACAGGACATTGAAAAAATCCACCAGAGATCGTTGGCAATTCGGCACTTTTCGTAAACACTGTCTGACGTTGTGGCTGACGTTTTAAAAAGCTTACATCAAAAGATGACGTTTTAATAAAAAGTTAACATTGATAGCTGACGTTTTGATGGTATATTACCAGTTGACGTTATGATGTAATATTGATAGCCGACGTTTTGATGTTTAGAAGTTAAACGTTCATAGCTCGTGTTTTGTTAAAAGATTTCGAGATTTTTATGACATTTTTATGTTAATAGAGGACGCAGTCCGCGCCGCAGGCGCGGACGTAGTCCTCATCAAGGTAACACGTGTATATATATAGGAAAAATCGTGTTTTTCTGTTGAATTCTATGCTATACCTATAGGTTCCAAAACCGTGGTCAATGACGTCATTCTCCCCATTGCCCATTTGATCGGCGTGAAGCGCAAGCTTATTTTTTTGACAATGTCACTTTACGACAGAATGAAACCCATCGATGACCAAGATTTCTCGATCTCCTTTGAATATTCTTCGTTTGGCTTACTCCTCCAGTGTCCCAATGTATGATTTGTACTTTGCTTCACGTAATACTGACATTGCACCATCATTTCCAACATATATCATGTTTAGTCCGAATATCCTCTATGACAATTACAACGTGACGTCAGCATGCGACGCGACGTCAGCACACAACTTTGTTTCGCGGACTTTCTTTCATCGACAGCTCCCTCAGAAAAATCCATGGATAAACTCATAATGCTTGGAGAAAAAACAAACACAAAAATATCAGCGCGATCAGCGACTTACCGAACTTCATTCTGCTTTCGAGGATGATTTGTAGCTGATATTTTGATACCTGTAGATCGAATAATGTGGTTTCTCTCCACATATATAAGATCTACATGTAGAATATACAGGATATATATGCTGTGTAAATCCCAACACAAACTTCTAAATGTCTGCTGCCTTTCGTTCTGTTTACAACGCGTCACAACTTACGTCATCATTTACAGTACTTAGTACAAATAGGTCAACACAGCTGGGGCTGTTCAAAGCATGAAGTATATTTTTTTCTGTCAGAAATAAGGCTGGGTATTTTTTTCCCTTGGAGGTAAATCATAAGTGGATCAAAGGTAGAGGGGTGAAGGCTTCAGATTTTTTTTAGAAAGGGGGGAGGGGTTGATTGTATTCAAGGGGGGGGGGGGGCGGATAGGGGGTAGATTTCTACTAACTTCTCCCCTTCTCTCCCCTGTCCCGCTCCCTTCTCCCACCTCCTTACATCTCCCTCCCTCCCTTCTGCCTCCCTCCATCTGCCTCCTTCCTCCCCCTCCAATTCATCCTTGCCTTTTATGGGGGTGGGGAGCAGACATGGGGTACCCGCTCTCTCCGCCCCCTTATCTCCCCTCCCACACCCTTCCTTCTTCCCCCTCCCTCCCTCTCCCCCTCTCTCCTTCCTCCCGCCCCTCCCCCTCCCTTTCACCCTCTTTTAAAGTAAAGGAATGAGCAAGAATTTTGTCTTCAGATACATGTGTATTACATTGGAAAATCATTTACAGTATTTAGAAGGGAAAATCCTGTAATACTATTATAAATGTTATACTGTACTTAATTTGTAAGTTTTAACCCCCTTTTCCAGATCATCCCATAAAACGATATATTGCTGATAACACTATGACTATAGACGGCGCCGAAAAGGAAGTTTTCTCTCTCTTCTACATTTTGAATGCCAATTTTTCCGGTGAAAGTAAAAGGGGAGAGGGGTGGGTGGGTGCAAGGGGGGGACACATATTCCTGATACGACAACTGACATTTCATCACCCAATGAAATTTAAAAAGTAAACATTTAGAAGTTTAATTGAATTCATTGAATAATCAAGATACATGTTAATCTTACAGGTACAATATATTATATATAAATACTTCTGAAAACAGTAAAATTCTTTTTTCTTTTTTTAATTTTAATGGTTTTGCCCACAGTTTTCTTGCCCGAGTTCTCTTTTCCTTGGTTTTCGTCAAGGTCCAAGGAATTAAAATGTATAGATTAAGATGACATCACTTGATCTTTTCTTATCTGTCATTTATGTTTCAAAATTAAGCATTGCGATTTCATGTTTTAACTGATTGTTTTGTGACATTGAGAATTGTTTCCCCGCATTTATGAGTTATGTGCATGCTGTCGATTTAGAAATTGTCTATAATATCCCCTCTCCTGTAGATGATTCTGGATTTAAAGAAAAAAAACTAATGTAAGGCTGATAAAGACGCCGGTAAAAATGATGCTGGAAAAAATAACAAGAACACATATTGTATGATATATTTGATTTTTATTAATTAACTTAGTAAAAAAAATATTCAATGATGTATGGTGAAAATTGGGTATTAATTCATTGAAATTATATTTCATCTGCGTCCTCACAATGGCTTTGCCATAATTCATATTAACTTAATATTGATAGCAGACAATCTGTATTTATATATTGGATAGCTGACGTTCCGATGTTAACATTGATAGCTGACGTTTTGATGTTAACATTCATGGTTGACGTTTTGATGTTAAAATTGATGACTGACATTTTGACGTTAACTTTGAATGCTGACGTTTTGGTGTTAACTTAGTTAGATGGCGACGTTTTGGTGTTAATATTGGTGGTTGACATTTTGATATCAATATTGGTGGGTGACGTTTTGACATTAACATTGAAAGCTGACGTTTCCATGTTGACATTGATAGCTGACGTGGTTGACGTTTTGATGTTCACATTGATGGCGACATTTTGATGTTAATATTGACCATTGACGTTCTGATCTTAACATTGAAAGCTGACGTTGTGATCTTAACATAGATAGATGACGTTTTGTTGTCAACCTTGATAGCTGACGTTTTGATGTTAGCATAGATAGATGACGTTTCGGTGTTAACATTGATAGCTGACGTTGTGATCTTAACATAGATATAGATGACGTTTTGTTAACATTGATAGCTGACGTTTTGATGTTAACATAGATATATGACGTTTTGATGTTAACATTAATGGCTGATGTTTAAAAGTTAACATTTATAGTTGACGTTTTAACATTGATAGCTGACGTTATGATGTTTACATTAATAAATTGCATTATCCTTCACACCAGATGTGAGTTACCGTAGTAAAACGATAGTTTAACACTCGTATTGATGTCATCTTCGATGTCAGTCATATTGATTTAATGTTGATAGTTACGTTTTGATGTCAATACATCAAGTATGATTTTGAATATTATATGATATTATATTTATGATATGCTTTTATGACAAAGCTTACATTGGTTTGAATTCCATTTTTCTTTTATTTCAACACCGTTAGCTAATTTGATCAAAGAATAACAAATGATTGCTGACTTTTAAAAAAAGCTGTCGTTTAATATTTCGAAAATTGACATTTTTTGAATTACAATATCTTCTAACTGGCTTTTGACCTACCTGTATTTTGACTGTTTTGCTCATGTCCCTGGTGGTACTTTTTTACCTCTGCCCCGACGCCAATTCCATAAATCTTAATTTTCTTGCTCCGTTTCCTCGGAGGGGAAACGATCCTATAGATACAATTGGTATCATTTTGTAGACAAAAATAAATTCCTACACATTACTGTCAAAAGACAGCAAGTATAAACGAACGTAGTTAATCAGAGGCTTTCTAAGGCAAGTTAATACATTTCATAAGATTGTTTTGCTATATGGTAAATATGCCATTATTACCAAGCTTATAATGACAGTTGTTCAAACTTTTGGTACACGGTGAGTTTTATTAAGACGTATCGATGTTGAAGAGGACGGCATTGGACAACTTCTATCAGCTAGATAAATGAATCAAGATAATCTGAGCAATTTTTAAAGAACAGATCGGCTACTTGTAGTATGAACATATACTATATGGAATTACCGATCACAGAAAGTAATTCACTAACATTCTCCGTTCATCCATATTGTCTTTTGACAGTAAAACAAAAGAATTTACAGATCTGCAGATACAAGAACAAAATACCTTTGGTTTACTAGCAATACTAATATTATTAGTTATTGGGTTAGTTACTGACCGTCTACAGAGATTTGTCGGGTTGATTCCGAGCCTTCTATTGGCTTGATCAACCCGACAAATCTCTGTGGAAGGTCAGTAACAAACCTAATAACTGTTTTATTTTGTCGAGGACCAACACCTCCGTTTTTTGTTGCAGAAAATTGGCGTTTCACGACTCATTTTACTTGCGAATTCATTTATACTGCAATGGCGGTCTATAGAAATTTAGACGGCGTGCATGTGACGCGATTTACGCTCCCTGATTGGTTCGAACTATAGTCTGTGTAAAATTAGGGGATAAACGTACTGTGTTTTGTGGTTCCGACAGGTATATGTTGGATATACTGTTGGAAACGCAGTTGAGCCCCGACGGTATAACGCATGTTTCCAACAGTATGTCCAACATATACCTGTCGGAACCACAAAACACAGTACGTTTATCCCTATTCTAAGTCATGTAACATATTTTAACTTTTTATACCCCTAAGAGGCAATCTCCTACGCATGCGTCCGATTTCGGTTCCGCTTTTCTTCACTTTGAAATCTTTAAGTTTCTATATATTGCAAGCCTGTGCCGCCTATGACCTTGTTGCAAGTTGCCCTCAGAGGGTCTCACGTATCGCTTTAGAGGTGACGTTGCTACGGAGGACTAACAACGACCAACAGAAATCATTGCGCTGCAAAATATGAAATACAATTGATTCGTATTTATTACAATGGCGACAAATCAAAGTATTATCAATAATGAACGTACTTGCTCCGTTGTTTACATGTGGAGAACGCCATTTCGAGCTCATACCTTGTATTTTTACGTCACAGTATGACGTCACAGGAGCGAAGAACAAAGGGAAGCATGACGTCATACACCAAAAAGTGCGCTAAAGCTTGTAACGTGCAAATTTACGTAGGAATACATTTTGAAGTATGTCAAGTGAGTCGGTTTGCGGCATGTATATCGTCGTTATACATGCTTGTAGAAATCCTGTGAACCAATCAGAATGCGGGAAACAAACAGAATGAATTATAATAATACTCTTCTATACAGCTTACACAACTTCGTACACCTTTGCTGTATTTTGGCAGTAAAACACACATTACAGAAAAGAGAATATCCTGGGTTATACAGAAAAGCACAACTTACCCAGAAGACAGTCTAGTTGTAAATCTGATAAATTCATGTTCCCTGTCGTGTTCGTCTCCATGGTAACAAGACGTACACAAATCATAATCTTCACACTGTACGCATTTCCAGCGTATTCCACGTACATTGTTTTCTTTACATCCATCACAAGTGACTCCATCGAACTTTATACCTACAAATATTTTTTTTCATCATTCCGTCATGAATTATTTCCAGGACTATATGAGGTCATGCTTCGGCTTGACGTAATATACTGATGATCAACCTTGACCTTAATAAAAATTCGACAAGTATCAAAGATGCATATTTGATGAATCATTAAATGACCTTGAAGTTTATGAGGCGCCGTTTTACTATTTATTCCTTATTTTTTGATATCACAAATTCGAATTTGTGATATCACAAATTCGATTTTGTGATATCACAAATTCGATTTTGTGATATCAGAAATTCCATCATATTTTGTGATATCAAAAAATCGATTTTTTGATATCACAAATTCTATTTTGTGATATCAAATAATAGAATTATTTGATATCACAAATTCGAATTTGTGATATCACAAATTCAATTTTTTGATATCACAAAATGGAATTTGTGATATCACAAAATGGAATTTGTGATATCAAAAAATCAATTTTTTGATATCACAAAATATGACGGAATTTGTGATATCAAAAATTCGAATTTGTGATATCAAAAAATCGAATTTGTGATATCACAAATTTTATTTTTTGATTTCAAAAAATAGGAAATAAATAGTAAAACGGCTAATACAAATTGATTTTATGATATCAAAAATTCCATTATTTGATATCAAAAAATAGAATTTGTGATATCAAATAATCGATTTTTTGATATCACAAATTCCGTTATATTTTGTGATATCACAAAATCGATTTTTTGATATCACAAATTCGATTTTGTGATATCACAAATTCGATTTTTTGATATCACAAATTCGAATTTGTGATATCAAAAATTCGAATTAGTGATATCACAAATTCGATTATTTGATATCACAAAATCAATTTTGTGTAATTTTTAATATCACAAAATCTTATCGAATTTTTGATATCACAAATTCGATTTTTTGATATCAAATAATCGATTTTGTGATATCAAAAAATGAATTTTCGATATCTCAAATTATTTTTGGATATCAAAAAATGAATTTGTAATTTCAAAAAATAAATTTGTGATATCAAAAAATAGGGAATAAATAGTAAAATGGCGCCTCATAGAAGTTGACCTCAAAAGTGCAGGTGAATTTAAAAGCGTGCGAAACTTAATATAATTCATTTCATTTTTTTTTCATTGATTTTTTCCATTCAATAGACTGAAAGATAAGATCGGATCAAATTTGGATATCATATTACATGTTGTGCTCTCTCTATTACATGTTCATGTGTATATATGTAGACCGAATTCGGGCCGTAATTGTGGTCTTAATTATACTGATGGGTTGTAATACGGCCTCATTTCGGTCTAGTAAATGTGTAGCAGCATCGAATTTTTATTTATGCAATTTTAAATATTTTTATGTTTATCTGTCTATCAATCTTCGTATTGACTTTTTTTTTTACTATTATCCCTTTTTATCACCTCGTTATGGTTTGAAATATATCTTCAGTTGCTATTTTCCTTTTACCGTTTACGATATGCACATAAAGAAAAACATAACAAATGACCCTTTCGGGCTTCCGTACACTCACCACTTGCTTTATTATCATACAATCTGATTTCAGAGCTTCCGTCGTCTCCTTCTGCTTTACAGTCGGTAGTTTTTCCTATGTCCCACTGTACTCTGCAGCTTTTAGTCTGCCTGGATGTAAATAAAATAGCAATCCAAGGAATGCTTGTGTCGCCTGCGAAGCAGTTTGATTATTATTCTAGAAAGTGGATCAAAATTCTTGAAAAGTTGGTCTAGGTCAAATATCTAGATCAAGGTCAAAAGGTCAAATTTTATGGTCTGTGTAGAAAGGTCTTGTCACAAGGAATAGACATGTGAAATACCAAAGCCCTATCACTTACCAATCAAAAGATATATCCATTCTTAATTTTTTTGAAAAGTAGGTCAAATATGTAGGTCAAGGTCAAAAGGTAAAAAAATAATGGTATGTGTAGAATGGCATTGTTTCAAGGAAAATACATATGAAATATCAAAGCCCTATCACCTACCAATCAAAAGATATAGCCAATATTACTTTTCTTGAAAAGTAGGTCAAATATCTAGATCAAGGTCAAAGGGTCAAATTTAATGGTCTGTGTAGAAAGGTCTTGTCAGAAGGAATACACATGTGAAATATCGAAGCCCTATCACTTACCAATCAAAAGATATAGCGAATCTTATCTTTTTTCAAAAGTAGGTCAAATGTCTAGGTCAAGGTCACAAGGTCAAAAATTATGGTATGTGTAGAAAGGTCTTGCAACAAGGATTGCACATGTGAAATATCAAAGTCCTAACACTTACCAATAAAAAGATATATCCATTCTGAATTTTTTTTGAAAAGTAGGTCAAATATGTAGGTCAAGGTCACTAGGTCAAAAATTATTGTATGTGTAGGAAGATCTTGTCACAAGGAATACATATGTGAAATATCAAAGCCCTATCACTAACCAATCAAAAGATATAGCGAATCTTATCTTTTTTCAAAAGTAGGTCAAATATCTAGGTCAAGGTCACAAGGTCAAAAATAATGGTATGTGTAGAAAGGTCTTGCCACAAGGATTACACATGTGAAATATCAAAGCCCTATCACCTACCAATCAAAAGATATATCCATTCATAATTTTTTTGAAAAGTAGGTCAAATATGTAGGTCAAGGTCACTAGGTCAAAAATTATGGTATGTGTAGCAAGGTCTTGTCACAAGGAATACACATGTGAAATATCAAAGCCCTATCACTTACCAATCAAAAGTTATGGGCTGTGACACCCAAAGTGTGACAGACAGACAGACGGACGGACGGACGGACAGACGGACAGACGGACAACGGACAAAGTGATCCCTAAGTGTCGCTATGCTTCGCAGGCGACACAAAAACTGTTCCTAAGTAACCAGCTCCGCCATCTTGGTTACCATGACACCAATCAGGTCCTCGGATTACTCGTGCCCCAGATCTGATCATACTTTATTGGTAAATACAGGCAAAGCCTTATGAGAGAAATGAGAAAAAAATATAATTTGATATTAAAATTGATACTAGTAGTAGTACAACACACGACAAATGGACATCGCCCGTCATGGAGACCCGTCGTAATGTACGCCAGCGTGCAACCAAATAAAAGTTGTTGGTCATGAAAGCGATTAGGAGACTTTTTTACAGAAAAAAACTCAAGTCATATAATAAATACATTTAGCTTGACTTACGACCCACTAGTTTAACAACTTGTTAAGCAAATACCACGTGGTTTGTAATTTTTTAAAGCATTATTTTACTTCCCAAGATTAAAAATGTTCAGTTGCTTACTGAAGATAAATGTACTTGTCGAAAGCACTCGATGACGTCTTCGTCCCCTAGGCCACTGTCTCATTACCGGCAGTCAATCGTGACATACTTGCAAGGTTAAAATAACTCTTGGCAATATGATTGGTAGACAACTACAAAATATGCAAATATTCGTCAAGGTTATTCAGAACCTGTGCATAAGATACTTTCATCAGGTCGGCTGAAGAGTCTAGATGACTTGACAAATGAAAGTCATATCGTATCAATGCATTTTCTTCCGAAAGATGCATCGAAAAGTCTTTGTACCGATACGTCTTACAACAATCACAGCTCCTCGGAAATTTCCGTAGCTCGAATCGGAAATAAAAACTGAAAAGCCCGGAAATGTACGATTGGTCTAACAAGAATAAAAATCGTTTATTCCAATTTTATTTTTTACTAGAATTTTACAACATTTAATATACAGTTAAAGTATACCATTGAGGGAGTTAGCACGATTCTGGTTCCCCGAGACCAGACCTATTTCCCGAGGCGAAGCCGAGGGATATAGGTCTGGTCGAGGGGAACCAGAATCGTGCTAACTCCCTCAATGATATACTTTAACTGTTTTATTTTACCGAAACAAACATTATACTGAAACAAACATTATACTCTTAGATATCCCGAAACAAACATTATACTGAAACAAACATATCTCTTAAGTTCACGTGGTTCCAATGGAAATTCTTATGATTTTGCCTTGCCTTCTCGACTGAATGACTGAGTAACGGAAAATATTAATTTTTGATGATAAGATAAACAGAAACATCATTTATCATACTCATACATGTTTAATTTTTCATTGTTTTATTTTATTGCGGATTAATTTATGTGCTAAGCGGATAGGAGGCTGATTACTCTGCTCGCGTATTGATAGCGTCATCCGATCAACATATCACATCATCCGATCAACCTTCAACGGCGCTGATTGGCTGATACTGACACACCCCAAAGAAGCTCCGCCCCATTTTGAAACTAACTCCCTAGGGAAATAGTCTTCTCAACTAACGCACCCCTTTGCAGGGAAATAGTCTTATCAGGCGATTTTCAGGGATTTAGTTAAATTTAATGAGTCTCTTTTTATATAGGAAAAAATCAGTAGAGGTATAATAATGTCAGCTAAATGCCGGCAAGCTTTTTGGTCGATTTCAAGAAATCGACCTTACTAGATTTGTAGACCGGATGCTGTCAATAGGAGAAAGTTCCTACTTGATTCCGTCAGATTCCACAATGCAACATTGAATTATCCTTATGAAAGAAACGTTTTCGTGACTAGTGAAAAACACGTGACCAGAGACAGGCATTCCCATGACCTCCCACTTTATCCACTTCACAAAAATAGGACATGTAGTCATGACAACGCTTAGGTATCGCAATTATGAATTTAGATATTGCAGATGAAAGTAATATCTGCATGATATTTTTTACTTCCAGACCAGTTAGTGAGTGATTACAGTGAACCCCATGCCTTCAAAATTCCTATGGACGACATTTCTGGATCCTTTGATCCATTGCAACAAAGAAATACGCGATCACAACGTATGCCAGGGGTGCCAGTGGGCTAAGTAACCGTGCATCCGACTAAGCTTTTTTCTCGTTAAGGATATACCACTTTGTTTGTTTGTTTATTTTCTTACCAAAGACAAATTGATAAATGAAACAAAGAAATTAATGAGCGATAAAAAAAAAAATCGACAAGACTGTACGAGTCACAAAATTTGATTGAACTTTTTAGAAGTTTCCCCTCATTTCCCTCCAAATTATTATGCATGTAATCGGAACTCTCCACTTTTCCCGCGAATACACCCAGAAAGGATTTTGATTGGTCAATATGTGTTATAATGAAATTTTCCTACGGATCAAACAATTTCTGAATGGATATGAAGAGTGTTGCATCTTGAGTTGTCCAGTGTAAATGTATCTATTTTTAACTTGTCAGAATTATAAAGACATACAATTCTATAAGTACTACTCTTTAGTCTTTATTTTAAGAGTAAAAAATTTTAACCTATGTCGACGAAAAAAAATTATTGCGGGATTAAAGAGATGTTGATATCGACCAAGCTTTTTTTGGAAAGCTAATACTTATTGTAAAAGCTAATACTTGTCAGATATATATGTGGTCGGAAGCACTATATTCACTGTGTACAATCCACGACGGGTACGGTTGTTTCGCTTCATTTTCCGGTTTCACTTTTAAACGGAGATTTTAAGTATCCAGGTCTAAAAATCTCATTTCATATTGGTTTCCCCCAAAACAGGGGTTAGAATTTTTTGTATGTATGATACCAGGAGAGATGTAAGTTTGTTTTACAACAACATGTCAGATCAGATCCATTTAAGAGCCAATCCGGCATAAAACCATGCAAATTGGTCCAAATGACCTAGTAACCAAATTTAATGATTTTAAGTTATTTTAATAGATACATGACTAGGAATAATTCTGTCAAATATTTTTGTTCAAATATCCATGGTTACAGAGATATACCACCCCATCATTTTTCCCGCCAAATTTACAAAAAGGACGTAGAAATATCCCTATTTTCGCTGATGTACTTCTCTAAAATTTTAAGTATAAATTGAATTGGATTAAATATTGTTATTGATATATTGAAATATAACATTTTATTCTATCTTAGGATAATATTATGTATGAAAAAATTTTTTCCAAAGACAGCCACAACGTAACTTGAAAAGAGGCAAAAATCGGCTAAGTGAGAAAACGACGTTTTATACGTTTTTCACGCACCAATATCTTCTGTAAGAGAAGTTTGATTTTTATCAAATTTCATCTTTTAACTCTTTGCTTTAATCTTATAAATATATCAAAAATCCACCGCTGCCAAATGATTATGTATTGAGATGTAGACAGTTAAAATATGTATAAAAGATCAGCTTAACGAAAAAACGACGTTTTAGACGTTTTTCACGCACCAATATCTTTTGTAAGAGAAGTTTGATTTTTATCAAATTTCATCTTTTAACTCTTTGCTTTAATCTTATAAATATATCAAAAATCCATCGATGCCAAATAATTACGTATCGAGATGTAGACAGTTAAAATATGCATTAAAGATCAGCTTAACGAAAAAACGACGTTTTAGACGTTTTTCAAGCAACAATATCTTCTGTAAGAGAAATTTGATTTTTTTTCAAATTTCATCTTTCAACTCTTTGCTTTAATCTTTTAAATATCTCAAAAATCTACCGATGCCAAATAATTACGTATCGAGATATAGACAGTTAAAATATGCATTAAAAATCAGCTTAACGAGAAAATGACGTTTTATACGTTTTTCACGCACCAATATCTTTTGTAAGAGAAGTTTGATTTTTTTCAAATTTCATCTTTTAACTCTTTGCTTTGATCTTATAAATATCTCAAAAATCCACCAATGCCAAATAATTACGTATTGAGATATAGACAGTTAAAATTTGCATCAAAGTGAATTTTTGCGGTGTAAAAATGCGAACGAAAAATACGGAATCCCAAAGATTCAATCATTGCACACGTAGAAATACGCATACATGTGCGGCGAGTTGTGACTACAGCTGATTTGATCATGTCTTTTCACACGCAGGTCAAGGTCAAACTCTTTGTTCAAAATTGTGCAATCGATAGTTGGGAATAAAAATAAATTTTATCGAAAACGTAAAATATATTCCAAAGGGTCTAGAAAGAGGAACCAGACTTGTCAGAATGACAACATAGCTCGCCGGTGGCAACCATATGTAAATTGCAACAACAACAATAAAAAAGGTCTTATCACAAGGAACGCATATGTGAAATATCAAAGCCCTATCACTTACCAATAAAAAAATATGGCCAAGGTTAAAGTTTTTCAAAAGTAGGTCAATCATCTCCAAGGTCAAGGTCACAAGGTCAAAAATTTTGGTATCCATGGAAACGTCTTGTCACAAGGAATACACATGTGAAATATCAAAGCCCTATCACTTACCATTCAAAAAATATGGCCAAGGTTAAAGTTTTTCAAAAGTAGGTCAATCATCTCCAAGGTCAAGGTCACAAGGTCAAAAATTTTGGTATCCATGGAAACGTCTTGTCACAAGGAATACACATGTGAAATATCAAAGCCCTATCACTTACCATTCAAAAAATATGGCCAAGGTTAAAGTTTTTCAAAAGTAGGTCAATCTCCAAGGTCAAGGTCACAAGGTCAAAAATTTTGGTATCCATGGAAACGTCTTGTCACAAGGAATACACATGTGAAATATCAAAGCCCTATCACTTACCATTCAAAAAATATGGCCAAGGTTAAAGTTTTTCAAAAGTAGGTCAATCTCCAAGGTCAAGGTCACAAGGTCAAAAATTTTGGTATCCATGGAAAGGTCTTGTCACAAGGAATGCACATGTGAAATATGAAAGCCCAATCTGTATTGGTTTAAAAGTTATAAGCAAAGTTAAAGTTTTTGTGCACGCGCACGCAGACGCAGACGCAGACGCCAACGCCGACACCGGGGGTATGACAATAGCTCTCCGGACATTCGTCCCGGCGAGCTAAAAAAGGAGCCATAAAAAGTTTTATTTGAAAATATGCAGTAACGACCCTAATATTGTCGATTCTTTAATAAATAAATCTCCGTATACTTCTATTGTAAAAACTCAATACATTGTAGGTGGCGCCAGTGAAATTTATTAGAGCTGCGCACCCCAAATTCAAAATCACGTTTTTAAAGGTTTATAACTGCGAATGTATGCGTTATATTCGCCTGAAAATTTGAATTTATACAAATGAGAATGTATATTTTCATTTGAAAAGAAAAAGTTTGCATTCCAAAATATTGTAAAATTAATTAATTTTCAGGGACACCGTCCCTTTAAAATTGAAGTGAGGAAATGATGCGAAGAAGCGAAGAAATTATCTCTTTTTCGCTTCTCCGTATCATTCCGTATTTTGTTTCTTCACATCATTTCTTCGTTTCTTTTCATATTCAGTACACGAACTAACAATGTCAGAATTACGCTTTTGCAGAAAAGAAGTTATATATAAAATGAAATTATATATCTCTTTGATGTTTGAAAGGCGTATAATGTATATGTTACAGGGAATAAGTGTAATCAGGGATTTCATCTATTCTATTTCAATGAAACTTGTTGCAATCAAAATATCTTAGTATTTAGATGAACATGAAGGAAGGGGATATCCAATTCTTTTTACCGGTAAATGGGAATAATTCACATATATTTGTTTTATTGACCTTCATACTCAGTCTGGTCTCCTATGCTATTTTTAACATATATTTTATTTGGATATGCTACTGAATCGACCCTACAGGAAATTTGAAGTCGCGCACTCTCTGTAAAGTAAATGTACAAATCTTAATTCAAAACATTTAAAAGGGCGCTACTGAAATGAATTTTGGTGGCTCCGCTGGAAGTATCACTGATGGGAATTTAATATTCACAACACGTGCCTGGTGCATTTGAGCTTGCAGCCCCTTGACCCTAGGATCTTGGAAAATAGGTGTGGCATTCTTTTTTGAAATACTATATCTCATATGATATTCTACTTACAGTCTAATGGATATGTTGTTTTGTCGTGCTGCTTATAATTTGATAGAGCGCCTGCTATCTATGGTATTTGGTTTAAAAAAATAAGACAGGGAATTGATGTTTTAGAAAAAAAAAGAAGACAGGAAATTGATGTTTTGAAAAAAAGACAACCAGGAGAGCTACTGTCTCGTCAGAGACTTCTTGTTATGCTTGCTGTCGGACGGGTACATCCGTTGCCTCGCCAAAAAAAAAAGTAATTTTGAAGATAATATTATCTTAAACTTATTTAGACATCACAAAATAAATACTTGAAAATTAGACCATTTATCCTTTCTTCTTATTATTTTTGGCCCATTATCAAAATACGTTAATGAGGGTTGAATACTATTTTTTTCTGATTGAAACTTTCTTTACGCTCATGTGTCTGTTTATGTACATTTTGCATAGATAATGATAATCATGATAAATGAAATTTGGGGAATATTTTGATAAAAATTACTTATTCCAGTTTGAATATTTTCACTAATTCTGGGTACTTGACAGAGAGGATATTCAGCATCAACTGAGCCAAAAATAATAGATGTTAAAACTTTAAATAAGGAGAAATTAAGGTTAGGAAATAAGTGTAAAAATGCATGAAAAATTCAGGAATTACATGAAATACCTGGTCAATTTCAGGAATTACACGTAATAACTAATCGAAACAGGGATTACACGAAATCCCTAAATTTCAGGAATTACATGAAATCCCTGATTACACTTATTCCCTGTAACATATACATGTAGATCTACGCCCTTAGGTTAGCCCAGGAGTTTTTCTCTTTCTTTTCTGTATAATTTTGTTTTTGTTTTTTTTTTTCGGAGGGGAGGGTGTCGGGGTTTTTTTTTTTTTTTTTTTTTTCGTTTCGTTTCGTTTTGTGTTTTGTTTTGTTTTTCAATATTGTTTTTTTTTTTTACCATGAACTCTTTTTTTTTCTCTTCAATAAAAGTACTTTTTTATAGAACGAAGACCGCTCTGCTTTAGTACAAGATAATATCAATACTTCGAAGGAGAAATACCTTGAATTAAGGATATGAAGGAGATAAACTTTTATGAAAGAATTGAGATTTTATAAAAGAAAGTGATTACTCTCATAATTTACGCGCATACGGACCAGAGCGGATGAATACGGAGCAAAACAGCTTATACAATCGCAAGGATTTAGAGCGATGGGGGGGGGGGGGGTCCGGGGAAAAGAGTGCTTTTTCTAGTACGATTTTCTTTTTTAACGCTGGAGGGGGGCCGGGGGCAGGTGGAGGTTAAGAAATATGACGGAGAGGTTGTCAGGGCCCCTGAAATTTGCCCCAAATTATTTTGACCTTGAATAAACAAAGACTTTTCTCATCATAACCATAGATGACCGATTTGGTTGAAAGCGCTATTTGACGTTGAGTTGAAATCAAGAAAGAGACAGTCATATCAAACAATTTTTTTTTCTTGTTTTATGCACGAAAATAACAGAATGATCGAGGTTTTCTCGAAAAAAAAAATAAGGACTGGATATATAGTTAATTCATTGATTTACTTTAAGTGAGGATAATTCGTGCAACCTGTCTATTTTTTCTCTGAAATACGAATAAATTGTTATGTTTATAGGAAAGATCAACCTAACATTTTAAGAAAAAAAAACATGTTTATTTTATCAATTCAACAGATCGTTTTCAAAAGGAAAGAACTTTTTAAACACAATTTCCTATGAAACAATGAATTTGGAAAATCGATGAAAAGAGCAGCGAGTAGACTGTAAAGAAAACTTTTCTTTCCGATTTTCAACATTTTTTAAAGAAAATACCACAGTCATGTCAACAATACACAGACAGGACAATTTGTTCATATAACAGAGAATGAGAGATCATAGAAGAGTACATCGAACGACCCGTTGTCTACAGTACAGGACAATAGATCTACATGTAACAAATCTGATGACACGAAACTAGCAGTGGCATAGTGATCCTTTTATGATGAGCTTTCAGAAGTTAAACGTCTTCAAATTCAATAGAAGTGAGATTAAGTGCCCCTGCTCCAGGGAGACTCGAACCAGGAACATTTCCGTAATTGGTTCGACGCTCTAACCAGTACTTACTGGTAGATCTAGTAGCATCGACTATTTTAGAGACTCGTTCTTTTACATCTGTGAAGATTATTTCAAAAGATTTGGGATGGGTACATCTAATCACATCTAGAAACAAGGGAACGAGATTTGCTATGCAATCTTGAGCTAAACTCTATCAATGTTATAATCTAATGCGATAACGGTAGTTTATCCGTGTCAAGTTCTTATTTTATCGTCATTGTTTACATGCTACCAGGGAACCTAACCATGTGACGTCATCACTAAAAGTCTGACTCGGTGGCGTCGTTCCGGGCTATCTCGAAAATCGTCTAGATTAATGATGGGGCTTATATAAGGGAAATTGAAAAAGATCTGAAACGATTTCCATCATTTTTAGAACATATTTTGTTAATATCTTAAATTTTTTTTCTAGATTATGATCAAAGATGCTTATCTTTTGAACATTTTTCCATTAAATCTTTTAATCATATTTCGCAAAATAATGAATACTCTTGATAAAATTTGCATATCTTAGATACATTTGGCAGCGACAATTTTTTTATATATTAAAGTATGATACGTTTACTTTATTATACTGAAATTTTGTGGGAAAATTTTCATTCGTATAGATATTATTCATGTTCGAAATAGGGACGCTTTTGTCAAATCCCAATATAAGTCGTATTAGAGCGCCCCCTGGTGGCAAGTCAATTCGTATATCTTAACTTTGCGAGTACTATAATGAAGATGAATTGAGTAAGTATCTGATTTTATCATGAAAAGAATTACTGCATATCAAAATCAAATCTTATTCAACGATGAAAATAGGGCTATTTTAGTGTTGTTTTTGAGCCCTGTTAATGGCGTTATGCCATACAAACAAAATTGGCCCATTACTATAAAACGGGACATATATGAATTTTAAAATAATTTTTTTCTCGAATGTTTTTCATCATAGAATACAGAAATATACATAAAAATGTAAAACTTTGACCACCCTTTTGGACGATTTTTACGATTTTGCATGGTTTTATGCCGGATTGGCTCTTAATTATTAAAGCTAAACACATAACTTTGACGCAGAATGTAGCAGAAGTCACATTGAACGTGCTATTTTCCAGATAATTTTGCATTAATCTCAATCAAATTGCAAACATTGATATCAAATTAAGATTTTTAATATTTAGAAATAACAGCAAAGTCATTGCATAAGCAAGTCATTCGTAAAATACTCCAATATTAGCAGCAAAAATTGATATGTTGGTTTTTTGACTGTACGTGTTTGTAAAATACGTACTGTACGGTTTATATTTAGTCGTTTTATTTCATAAAAGCGAATTTGCCTTAAATATTCATTTTTTAAGAAGAAATAGCACCACCAGTGACGTATATATATGCACCATATAACTCGAGAGGAATGTTATTTTCAACAGGTTACTAGTTATCTTCGATTTTCAGTGCAGAGTAACATCCTCTGTACATAGTACAGAGTAACATCCTCATATGCCATTCAAGAAATTAAAATGAAGTGATTTGCTGGCAAGACATGAACCCATTCTGTGTTTGATATTTAATATCGCCGAAAATTCATGCTGAATTATTTAAACTGTAGAGTAATTTTCAACATTGGACAATTACAAAAAAAAAATAAATAAAAAAATAATCCTGCCCGAAGTTCTGCCGAAAAAAAAATTCCGGCTCTTAAAATGGCCGAAAAAATTTTCCGGCTGGCAAAAGTCTTCCTGCAACTCCACCCCCCCCCCCCCCCTAAAAATCAAATGGTTGCTCCCTAAGCTAATTTGGCCCCGGTCAATTTTTTTTTATATAAGACCATTTCTTTGTTATTTTCTGTTTTGCGTCCTCGTGCTGGTAGGTTTTGAGCTCAAAGTCCAAAAACAAAACAAAATTAAAATACTAAGATTTTTGTAAATTAAATGTGTTTTCTACAAAAATTAAAGAAGTATTGTATAATTTTTGTATTTCATGTAAAAATGTAACAGTACTGCAATGACTCATTGTCAGTCGTTCTTTTGTTGACTACAATATGTCAAGATGATCAAATGAAACAAGTTTAATTCTGTCAAATTTCACACAGTCACATAATATATAAATGCAGCTTTGTTTTATAAGCTTGTTTGTTTTTCTTCCTGGCTGGCTGGTAGGTTTCTCAGTTTCAAAAGGACGCAAAACAGAATAAAAACAAGAAATGACCTAAAGAGTCAGAGACTGCATGATATCGAAGGCAAGTTTTAAGATATCATTAGCGTCTGTAAGATTTTGGTAAGATTTCCATGGGTTTTTTTTTTTTTTTTTTTTTTTTTTGGATATGCGTATAATTATCAAACTTGAAGGAGTCGCAACGTAGGGGTGATTTCCGGCGAGGGGCTCAGAATGGGGACTTGTAAAATTCGGTTCTTTATGGTGTATTGTGGATTTCTCAAAAACTAATCGGCGAAACTCTAAATAAATTTCATATATTATTTAGACAGATATGGCCTTCAAAGCAGCATGATTTTAATGTTAAGAAATTTTCTGGATCAATGGGTTCAAAATGGGACCAAAGTTCATCTGGCTGACATGTCAAAATGTCTCTTTTTCACTTTCACTTTCGTTTTCGGAGTAAAAATGGTATAGGAAAGGTACCAATGTAATCTACAGGAAATGATCTTTCAGTTGATATATCACTTTCTATATAAGACTTAAAGTCATTCATTTTAGCTCACCTGAGCGAAGTTCAAGTGAGCTATTGTCATAGCGCGCCGTCCATCGTCCGTCCATCCGTCCGGTGTAATTTTTTTTACATTTTCGACAT
This sequence comes from Pinctada fucata, assembly GCA_028142955.1. Classification (NCBI taxonomy): domain Eukaryota; kingdom Metazoa; phylum Mollusca; class Bivalvia; order Pterioida; family Pteriidae; genus Pinctada; species Pinctada fucata. Next base: position 29,327,410 of record AP027112.1, on the reverse strand, counting down.
CTCCTCTGTAACCACTGCACAGCATTTCACGAAACCTTACAGGAAGCAAGTACTCAAGGTCCTTTACCAAGTTTGTGTTTTTCGTGCCGATCGGTTAACAAATATGGTCCCAAGAGCTCTGATTGGCTGACGCATTTTCGACTTCTCCTTTGCAAACGTTGCACAGAATTTCACAGTCAACAAATATGGCTGCCAAGGGCTCTGATTGGTTGACGCATTTTCGACTTCTCCTCTAGAACCGCTGCACAGAATTTTATGAAACCTTACAGGAAGCTTGTACTCAAAGTCCTCTAACAAGTTGGGGGGGGGGGGGGGGGGGGGGTTGCGCCGATCGGTCAACAAATATGGCCGCCGATGGCTCTGATTGGCTGACGCATTTTCGACTTCTCCTCTGCAACCGCTGCACAGAATTTCACGAAACCTTACAGGAAGCAAGTACTCAAGGTCCTCCAACAAGTTGTGTTTTTCGTGCCGATCGGTCAACAAATATGGCCGCCGAGGTGTGCTTCCTATTTTGGAATAAATTGTTCAATTTATTTTGAAATCGTTTGTTTTTTATTCGGGTCATGATCAATAAGGCAGTACAGGAGAAGTCTTTTTTTTTTTTAAATAAACATTCCTCCATTGCTTTGTATCCTAACTTCTGAAACCTTTGAATCATAATCTTGAGGTTGCACCACTTTTGTTTGTCTATTTCATATCACTTTATATAAATATTTGTAATCGGTCTCACAGCATCTTTTAGTCATATTTGCATCATATCGCTACGTAACTATACTAGTGATGTAACGATTATCGCCGACAATCGATTGTCGGTCGCTGAATGGCCAGCGATGATACTAATCGATGTTGAAAATCAAACTCGATTGTCGCCGACATCGCCGATTTCCGAATTTTCCGTATTTTTCTGTCCGTTTCGGTATTTCGGTTTTAGAAATCGCGCAATGCGAAAGTCATTGACGGATGCAAATGCAGGTTACATGACCCTCCCGAGGACAAAAATAACAATAACACCTTCAAAAACTTATTATCCTCCCTGGATTACGTAGATAATTGAATTGATATTGTGGATCAAACACCAAATTTCCTAATTTCCTCTGTCCCGAACCCTATTTAAACCAGGCGTTTCGTGGATGGACTACGTTCTAACTTTAATGCATCAAGTAATTTTTCATATTCTATCAATCGAATTTACTTTAACATTTATATCAAACATTTATAAATATATACAAAATGTAATACATAATAAATGAAATGTCATCGGGGGGGGGGGGGGGGTTAATCATGGCATATTGTCATATGAAAATCAATTTGTCTCATCAGTGATGTTCGTAACCTTGTAGAGGCAATGTAAAGGTGTAAAATAAACTCTTTAAGATGATATACACAAAGTAGAACACTCAAATTTAATTATTTAGTCCTAATTTCAATTCAATGGATTGAAAATTAAAAAGATAGGAATATTTCGAATTTTTCGATTATAATCTATTAATAATCGATTATGCCCTAAGCTTCCGATTATTTTCGATTATCGATTATGAGTTAGTTTCCGATTGCCCAACACTAAACTATACCTATATCTCATTATTGTTTGTTGTGCATCTATCATTGTACATGTATTTCTTTGATTTTTTTTCTTTTTTTTGTGTCACTTGGGCTATAGCCGTTTGTAAGAAAAATGTGTTAGGCACGGTCCATTTGATGTTCTGGGGGGGGGGGGGGGCATGGTTTTTTTTGTCGGAACATTGTTTTTTGACCTCGGACCGGAGCAAAATTATTTTTTTCTTGCAAAGTTTGTGAAAGAAAATTTTTTTCTAACAAGTGATGTGAAATATAATGAGAATATTTTGTCTTATCGATAGAAATTCTTTATTTTTATTCAAAACTCTAAAATAATTTTTTTTATTTATTATGAAAAATTAATTTAATTCACTTCTAAACAGAGAGATAGAAGTATTATACAATATAATCCTCAGTAAACAAAATCTATAAATAAGGTACAAGTAAGAGGGTCCGAGGGGAGGGTTTTCTAGACAAATTTGTAAATTGGAGATAAACTGAAGTCCTCCTTCAAAGTTTGTACATTAAATAAGACTCTATGGTGATACATGTATCTATTAATAGTAATGCATAAATATTGATAATATATATTTTAAGCCTCTAAGAAGCCCTTTTTTCAATTAACATGCATTTTTTTTTTATTTTCAAATGAACTTTAGTTTAAACATATTTTATTTCCAGAATCTACATATTATTACAATGGCATTAATGACAATAAATAGGATTGAAAAGAAAGCCAAGAATGGCTTATTTGAATTTCTCTCCAAGTAAATGTATATTACCAGCCTTATATATAATGTGCAGAATTATGTAATGGAAATAATAGACTAAGTAAATGTAATGATGCATGATATGTACATTCAAAGAAAGAAAGAAAAGAGAAGACGTAAAAAGAAGTCAATTATGAATGTAGCAAAATGAAAAAAAGAGAGAATTAGTGTTTTAATTATGAGAAAAATAAAGACGAAATGTGTCAGCAAGAGGAAGCGTCAATACATATTCGTTCTAAATTCTAACTTTAAAAACAAAAACAAAAACAAAACAAAACAAAACATGTATATAAGAATGAAATAGAATGTATGGCGAACTAGGTTGCATCAGTGTGCGATAACTTAATAATGTAAATAAATTTATCAAACTGATGCATGTAGTAACTTTGAATGCATATGACCGATTGTTGAATGACCCAATTCTGGCTCTGTAAAGAGAAATTGAAATGTTCATTATGTAATAAATGAATCTTTAATGTCAAATCTACGAGCCAGAATTGGTGACCTGCTCCTTTCTATCATCAAACGGTCAACACAAGAAAGATAAAATTGGGTTCGCCATGACATATGAAAAATGAAAAGATGAACGGATGAATGTAAATTCAAGAAAACAACATAGAAAAGAATGCTATGTACAATAAATGGAGAAAAAACAGGATGCATGGGGGAAAAACGCCCTTTTGGATACGTGTCGTAATGAGTTTTATGAGTGAATGATAATTCAGTATTATATAAAAACTAAGATTTAGATTTAATTTTAAATAAAATTTGTAGTAGGATTCGTATATCGGGGTAAACTGTTGGTCAAATTATCAAGAGAGGTAAGAAGATTCATGATACAAAAATACATGTGTAATATGAGAATTATTCTAGCATGAGTACATGTATAGAGAAGAGGAAATTTGGTGAGAAACAAAACAAGTTACTGTTTCAATCTAAAATAAAATTGTCGCTTAATAATAATTAAGGGGGAAAATCGAGATCAGATGAAAAGGTCACAATCAATATATCTGGGAGGTGAGAATATTTGCAACGAATACGGGTACATATACATCTAAACACAAAATGCAGTCTTGAATTATAAAACGCCAAATTGTGTTTGGTTATGCGGGCTATGATCGCTCTTGGTTTGGCGTTGTTAGACGCATTTGGGCGGCCAACTCTGTGTGAAACGGCGAGCTCGTTTGGGGAGAGAGGTACATCGAGCTCCTTTGCTATATCCAGTACCACCTTGTCAGTGTCGGATTCCGTTTCTGGGACCCCAAATACCCGTATGCAATTCCTCCGACTATACATTTCAAGCTCGTCAATTTTGTTGTGCAGTACTTTGTTCTCGTTTGCGAGCTGAGTGCAACATTCAATAAGTGGGTCAAGCTTGTCTTGGATCATAGATTCGAGATCATGGTTCATTAGTGCCTTTACAGCAACAGCAATTCTGACGACGTCTTCGTCCGAAAGACGGGGGATAGCATCGGGCGACCCTTGGAATTTGCTAGGACCGGTAGGAACGGGAGTAGAGGTCAATGGCAAAGGAGCTGTTAAGATAAGGCGTAAAATCAGCCCTGAAAAGTGGAATTTTGAAAATTGAAATTTCAAGAACCTTTTTTGGTAAAATGTATACTTATACGGCATCCCATCAGAATATGAAGTTATTTTTTATCTGTTTTGCATAATATTGCTAATTTTTAGGTCAAAACCTATCTTTTTCCCATAGAAATCAATAGAAAACGGAAAAGTTTTATTGAACATTGTTCCCCCGGATATACAGAAAGCCACTTTTACTGGAGATGTGTATCCATGATACCAATTTTTTGGCAAAGTGGGGTTCTGTATCTCCGGGGGGAACACTACCCCAGAGACGAAAAACTAAATATGGCAAGGGGGGTGCATTTTATAAGAATCGATCTTTTTGACCATTAAATATAGCACATTTGACTATTTTTCCTCTTTAATCAATCAAACATTGTGTACTCGATATGATTGAATGAAAGATACAAGAATTAGAAACGAAATAAGCAAGAGTGATGTTCATTTCTCCTTCAATGTGTATTTCGCGCTAAAAGGCTTACATTGTAGCCATTGAATGAAGAATAAGACCGTATTTTAAGTTCCAGATTTCATTATTTACCGATTAAAGGAGGTAGAACGTTCGAAATCTATTTCTGATACACAATGTAGACATACTTGATGTCTTTTAGCTTATATTTATCCATTTTAGATAAAATATTCAAAAATGTATACGTTTTTTTTCCATATAATCGGATTTTCTATCCGATCACCCCTACCTCTTTCGACCTTAATTTTACAACCTTAAGAGTTCCTTAACATAATGTAAAACATGTAAAAGGTCTGCAAATACATTCTATTTCAATAATGATTCATGTTTTTCTGTGTACGATTCGCCATACGGAAGAAATAAGTCACGGGATTCAGGGCTAAATACGGCCCTTATCTTAACAGCTCCTTTGGTATGTTGAAATTAGGCTGAGGCCCTGAGTCAGATTTGGAGGACGGGCGCTGGATGAGGCCTAATTGAGCGAGAAGAGCAACGGGATCGGACCCTGTACCAGAACGTTCTGAGACTGAACTCATGCTGGAGTTATCTGATAGTTCGTTATTAGCCTTTTTACTCGCTTGCTGGATATCAGATGAATTTGGAGATGATGAGGATAAGTTGCGTTTATTATTAGCGTTAAACGAATGGATCATAATAAACAGTCAGGCATGGGTTATACTACGATGTGTAACAATGTAAACAAACTCGGTTCACTGGTTCCATGGATCAATGGTTCGTGTTCTGAATTGGAACTCACTAAAGCGTTCTAAGCAAAATGTAAACATTCATTCCTTACCGCTGCATTTGTTGAAAATTTCCCAAAAGATACATTTTATCACTCACAATTACATATAGAGTCCGTCTGATCTATGCAGCTCACACAAAAATGGGCGTAAATGTACTATTTTCACATTTTTCTTAGTGGTTCAAAATTTGCGGCTGGTCAACTTGACGCATGCGCATTATTGATGAACTTTGCCATTTAAAATAATGTTTTAATAGAAAACTATGACGAGCAAAGCGAGCCATAAAAATTTTATTTTAATTGAAATTTGCGGCGAGTGGAGCGAACCGGAAAAATTTCAGGAATTTTAAGGGAAATTTTATGGTAATTCTTCAAATTCAGATTACTCTTACAAGTAATCTGAATTTGAAGAATTACCATAAAATTTCCCTTAAAATTCCTGAATTTTTTTTTCTGACACACCATAAGCAAATTATTTTTTTTCATTAAAGTTCAGGACAAAATTATTTTTTCCGAAAAAAAAAAAAAACAAGCGCCCCCACCCCCCCCCGGATATCAAATGGACCGTACCTTATACGGCAATAAAGAACTTGAATTTGTATCACACTTACAAATTTTGTTTGTCTGGGAGAATACGCACCATATACGTATTCTCCCAGACAAACAACATTTGGAAGTGTGTTTAATGTCCGTCTGTTGTCTGTTTTCTATATAGATAAGTTGAATTTGAACCATTGTTTCCTTTTCTTGTACAGAGGATGTTACTCTGTACTGAAAATCGAAGAAAACTAGTAACGTATTGAAAATAACATTCCTCTCGAGTTATATGGTGCATGTACATGTATATACGTCACTGGTGGTTCTATTTCTTCTTGAAAATATTTACATTATTAGTAGATTCCCAATGTTGTACGTCCATTAGGCAACTAGAATTATATTCCAAAAACTTGGGTTGCTATTGTCACGTCACGTTCAAGTTTTGCATGTAGGGAGAATTTACCAAAGTTAAGATACATTTGACGCTGTTACAGGCAAAATGTGCGATGTTCATGCAAATAAAAATGACCGATAATTAGAATAAATGTAAATATAAGTAATGGCTGTCTTACTTTTGGTGTTCATGGGTGTATAATTCTGGTTGGACATGTGCAAATTTGCACGTGACCAACCAGAATTATACACCCATGAACACCAAAAGTACTTGAAGACAGTCATTTCTTAAATGTATATATATTTAAGGCAAATTCGCTCTTATGAAATAAAACGACTAAATATAAACCGTACAGTTCACATTATATAAACCGTACAGTACGCATTTTACAAACACGTACAGTCAGGAAACCAACATATCCATTTTTGCTGTTAATTTTGGAGTATTTTACAAATGATTTGCGAATGCAATGACTTTGCTGTTATTTCTAAATATTAAAAATCTTATTTGATATCAATGTTTGCAATTTGACGGAGATTAATGCAAAATTTTCTCGAGAAAAGCACGTTCAGTGTGACTTTGGATACATTCTGCGTCAAAGTTATGTGTTAAGCTTTTTGACATGTTGTTGTAAAACAAACTTACATCCTTCCTGGTACCATACATACAAAACATTCCAACCTATGTTTTGGGGAAAGCAACATAAAATGAGATTTTTAGACCTGGATTCTTAAAATCTCCGTTTCGAAGTGAAACCGGAAAATGAAGCGAAACAACCGTACCCGTCGTGGATTGTACACAGTGATATTGGGTACCAAAACAACCCTCAGTATAAAACACCAATTATACGGCCTGAATTCGGTCTACTGATCGATTCGTCGCTTTAGCCTAACAGACGGTTTGATATCTGCTTAATTACATATAAAGGTGTAACCTAGGACGGATGGATCTTGAAGGGAGTAGGAGCCCCCCCCCCCCCCCCCCCCCCCCCCCCATCGTCGGAAACCCACAGCCCTACGGTCTTGCGTAGTAGAACGGAGAAGATGCCGTGGGTTTCCGACGATGCCCCCCCCCCCCCCCCCCCCTTTTCCCCTTGGAATTTGCCAAAATGATTTTACTCGATTTACAGTCCTCGACACTGTGCAGTAGTGGCTTAGATTAATGAATTAGGAAATGGTGTTGCTTTTTTTTTTTTTTTTTTTTTTAATATTTTAATAATATCCCCCCCCCCCCCCCCCACCCTGCTCCATATATTCTAAACAATGCGCTTCCTGGTGCTGATCTCTTTGATTTTAAACAAGGAAATGGAGACAGCGATAAGTCATACGGGCGGATACAATCCTTCCTGGCAAGTGAAGTCGACGTCGGTTTTCATGGTTCTGGGTAATATTTATCATGTACGTGTTAGGTCTGGGCACGACGCGGCGGCGACAACCCACCGCGCCCAAGTTACAGCTGCTTGTTAAAATTAATACATTCAAGAAGTTTGAAATTTTACACCTACCTAGCAACTTTGTTTTCAGTTGTGACTGCTGTGAAAATAACCACTTTTAAACATTTTCTACTTTCATTTTGTCAACAATGGGTAGGTCTACCTTGGAAAATCCCGAGTTTCTATTTTTAGAGATTTCAAAGTTGACGTGATTTTCACAATTTAAGTTATGTGATGGTCAGTGCACGCAATCAAATTTTATCATGTTTATAAACAAAACAAGTTTTCGATGGGCCATTTTAAAATATGATCCCGTGACGTCGTGACGCCCTCCATAGGCTCAATGTTAAAATCGACGACGTCACGCTGAAAAACATTGAAAACGCCCCATGTACATGTAATTTTTTTTTTATCTGTATTAATATGATTGCATAAACCCACGAACGTATATAAAATATACCAAAATTTACGACTAAGCGAGATCTATTCAATGATATAGTTGCACAACAAAGTAATCAAAATCGCGTTAATCCAGTTTCCGAAGTGAGCAGAGCAGAGCTTAGACACCGCTCCCCCCTCCCCCACTGCATGACCTCCTACCACATCCACCACCGAACCCAATCCCACCCTTTTTTTTTGGGGGGGGGGGGGTTAGATTAGATTGTCGATATAAGGGGTCCAGCCTACGATATTAATCAAATTAACACGAAAATACTAGTACATGCAATTGTATGTACACGACTGTAAATAGCCACTGTCTCGATGGCCGCACATTAAGTTCCAAAAGATTACATGATCGAGAAGGTCTAGGAATTTTGAAGGTCGGGGAAGGGGTCCAGCCTATACTATTTTTATCAAAACAACAAGAAAAATCAGTATTTTGGCAAAATCCAGGCCGGGGTCCTGACTGCCTTAATCCGGACTTTCAATTGGGAGTTTGCTCACGGCCCTAATTCGCACTTTTTAAAAATTAGGATTATTAATCCGCGCAGCACACTTCAGAAATCGGAAAATTGAAATTTTGTATACTATGTAGGCAAATTTTTCGAGCCTTCGAAAACTAAATTTTATAATACTGTGAAAACTACTTATGATTATTGAAACGCTTTATGCAAATTACTTAATTTCATTGGATTAAGTTCGAACAGAGTGTTCGATTAGACAGGTAATTTACATAGACGAAAAAGACGTATCTATATGTTAAATGTAAGTTAAATAAATACATGTAAATCAGCTATTGTGTTTGTTTTGCTGTGGAGTCTTGTCGGGGGATTACGTTTTTTGTAGTCGCTCAGCAGTTTTCCCATTTTTTGGTGTTTGCGTGTTTTGTAGTAATTGTCATAGGGTCTCGTTGGAGATTTAAGCTTTGTGTAGACCTTAATCCATGAACCTTCACAACTCTTAACTTTGTCCTTTCAATGTATTTTACATTTGGGTTCGTGTGTGAGTATTGTCATGGAGTCTCATTGGAGATAAGTTTTGTGTAGACCTTAATTAATCCATGAACCTTCACAATTCTGACTTTATCCTTTCTATGTTTTTACATTTAGGTTCGTGCGTGAGTATTGCCATGGAGTCTCGTTGAAGATTAAGTTTTGTGTAGACCTTAATCCATGAACCTTCACAACTCTTAACTTTATCCCTTCAATGTTTTTACATTTAGGTTCGTGTGTTAGTATTGCCATGGAGTCTCGTTGGAGATTAAGTTTTGTGTAGACCTTAATCCATGAACCTTCACAACTCTTAACTCTGTCCTTTCTATGTTTTTACATTTGGGTACGTGTGTGAGTATTGCCATGGAGTCTAGCTGGAGATCATTTGCACATAAAGACGACATTCTCAAGTTTCTGTGAAGCTCATGCATGCATGGGACTACACAGCTCAATTGAGAACACTGGAAGTTTGGAAACGTATGATTTAGACGTCAACTGTATCAGCAACTGAAAATTCATTTAGATGTCTGGGATTCAACATGGGGGTGGGTTCCTGTCTGCACGCCTGTTTGTCTGTCCAGAACTTTAACCATGGGCACAAGTTACTGAAGTTAGCATTTACTAATAAGATGGAGCTCAAATATATCACACGTATAATAATTTCATACATGATACTTGTCTGTACCTTGGTCTTTGATCTCATGACCTTGACCTTGGGGTATGGCCTTCTTTTAAGAAAATATATAATAATTTGTTTTTATCCTGACCGTTTGATCCAGATTTTCATAAGGAGCTGTTAAGATAAGACGTAAAATCTGCCCTGAAAAGTCGAAATTTCAAAATGTAAAAATTAAGAATTTTTTTCTGTAAAAATAACAAGTAAGCTAGTCCAGATATGAATCTTCAGTGAGGTTGGATAAATTATCTAAAATAAGACCGATTTTTGGGTCAAAACAAGCGTTTTTTCCCATAGAAATCAACGGAAAACGGAAAAGTTTTCTACAATATTGTTCCCTCCCACCTTGGTTCAGAATGCCACTTTCAACAAATGTGTTTATCCATAAAAGAAATTTTCTAGCCAAGTGAGGTTCTGAACCGAAGGGGGCGGGACAATGTCCAACAGGCGAAATACGAAAAAGGGGGGATGGATGACTATTTTAGAATCAGCCCTTAGAGCGGTAAAATAGATTAAAATTGCATTCTTTTCCTTTTAATATCATAGAACAATCTATTCAGAGTATATTCTGATCAAATATTTAACCGTTAGGAAGGAAATAAACAAGAAAGTTGTCTATTTCTACACTGTGCGTATTTCGCGCCTGAAAGCTACATATGTGGCTGATAAGTACGAAATAAAACCGTTTTCAAGTTCCCGGAATGCGGATATTGCCGATAATATTGATATAATAACCTCAAGGTTAATTTCAATTTATCAAATTTTGACTCGAACAGCAACAGAAGGATAATAAACATCAAATTTGTGGAAAATAATGCATTTTTTGTGAATTTTCGGTCGATATTTGACGTTTTCTTTCTTCAGTACCCCTACCCTCTTCAACCCGTAATTATAACATCTATCACCAAATCTATTTAAATAAAATAATTACTAAGAATCTTCTAATACTTGATATTTTAATTCTGACCACTTTTTTCCTAAAATAGAAGGACAGCGCACGAGGAATAATCGAGTGATTTCAGGGCTAAATAAAGCCCTTATCTTAACAGCTCCTTTTATCAACATCATTGTGACTTGAAAAGTATGAAAATGTCATACCCGGTATGGTATGGACGGAGGACGAGTAAAAAATACCAACAAAATAAAAATTACAGTAACACATGTTTTTATCAAAATAAATAAAAAGTAAAAGTCATATAAATTTTATGAACAATAACTCTGCATTTTTAAAGGACGTACAGCTTTTCGTTTTTCCTTCGCTTTCTTTCTTGTCCGGAAGAAGTTTTGAAATAAGTCAATTCAAAGTAGAGTTTTGACTAGAAAAATATACATTTGAGCAAGAAAAACTGTATTTCCATCTTTCGATCTTCAGTGAGTCGGATTTTGGAAAAGAAATGTCAAAAAGCCGTTTCAAACAAACACAGGGTCCACTAGAAAGTATGCCTCAAGGTTCCCCTCTCGATCGTCCCCAGCGAAGAACGATCAAATTCAACCAATTTTCTGTATTTGTTAAATATCCTTATGAGAATAATATTCAAGACGGACTGATCAAATCTATGACACCGAGTGTTCATAAAAAACTTCCATATATCTTTTGAGCAACTTTTAAGGTAGGTAGGGAAAGGATGTGTGAGACAATGTTTCGTTAGAGCACATGCGCACCACGGTTGTATAATAACGTTCATTGTAAACCAGTTCCTTTGTATTAATATCCAACCACTTTCTAATTCAGGATAATCAAATAAACATTCTGGTTCCTCTAAAATCCGGAAAGTGTCCGGTTTGGTTTGATCTTTTACTTTCCACTTTGGATTTTGCTGAAGAAGAATTCCAGTTTCCCGCGCTTTCTCCAACAATTTTTTCCAGTCGCTCCTATAACCTTTAAATCTAATGGAAGCGTCTACCCACATTATAAATTCGAATTCATAAATGGCTTCTAAAATGACTAAAGGTTTCCATGCGTAGTTTTTCGCATCTCTAACATGCTCTGGGAACGAATCAAAATCAAATTTTCGAACTTCGCAACCGCAATTAACCCTCATCCGTTTTGATTCCGACTCTGTAAATCCGATATCATACACAACTACCTTAATGTTATGAAATAATGGTCTCAGGCGAGCATTGATTGACCATAGTAATGCTTGTGTCTCATAAAAATGATCTGATGAACTAGCTGTAACTATTACCGGGAAAATAAGGCGATTTCCGAGTGACAAAGATCGGTCTCTTATAAATTTGCTACGATTCACAGCAAAATCTTGCACTATACAAGGAGCATTGCGCATTACTTTATAGTTTAAAATCCGATGGATATTTGATGCAAAACCTTCAGAAAACGTTTCGTGGCAAGCGTACGAAGTATTCACAGTGTATAAGTCCGGTTTGAATTTCTCGGTCAAATTGAGGAAATAATTTGACCATTTGTTGACCGTAACACTTACATTTTGATGTTTATCGCGCTTGTGTAGCTCGCTACACGCCTGCACTCCGTGATCGTCTGCTAACTTCCAAGCCGGAGGCAGCAATGTCGGCACATCTATTACACACTTATTCATGATATTCAGGTGACTCCATGCAAATATAATATATCCAAATACCACAAATGATAAAATACACAAGACAATCCTTATTATCACCCTACATGACCATCTCGTTAGGTAACATCGACATAACACGCACCTCGCCGGCATCCTGGCTTATCATCATACATCACCGTCACACACTCGTTCGAACGTTTGAAATAAACATATGGTCAATACTGTCCACGTTCCTCCTCTTATTACGCATGTATCACTCTCTTTATATATCATAATCCGCGTATCACACTAGCTCTTGCGTTATCATCACTGTACAACTTTTGTACCGAGTTGTATGACAGGATACGGGGAGAGGGGATCCAACCTTAAACTCTGAGAGAATTACAAAACAGCGCTCAGTGGTAAGTCCAAATTGTGTCTTTTACAGGATCTAACCTCATGATTACCCCAGCCCAGGAAAAATTTCTACAATTTTCCTATATTTTGAAAATTTCTCTCAATAATATAGGATAGTCTCCTACGTACTGGAACACACCCCACTTAAATATTTCTAGAGCTGACCATGCTTTTTAAGATAATACTGTAACGAATGACATTTTGACCTCGGACAATAGATAAGATACCTAGAGCTCTGTATAGGTAATATAACAGAAAGTATGTTAAAATACTACCTGATTTTTAGTATTTTAATTGTCTTCATAAGTTCCCAACCAGGTCAGTACATAAATACTTTTTTATATATACATGTAAGCTTCCCCTCCCCTCCACCACCCCCTGCAAGAACCAGTATCCAATAATGTTAGCGGTATGTAATCGCACATTTTCGGGTCTTTTCGTAGGGAAAACTGAGCGTTCGACGATTTGGGGTTAGTTTCTCGAAAATGACAGAATGCGCGATTTATTTATTTTGTTTTATGTATTTATTTTGTTTTATTTATTTATTTTTATTAAATTATTAGTCACTATATATATTGATATGAAGGCATTAATACATGTACTAAAACTAGGTCTTTCAAGCATTTGTTTTCACTGTCAGGGGCGTAGCCAGGCATAAGTGCCGCCCTCGGCAGTGTGAAAAGAAGTGGGCGATTATGACATAGTTTTAAAGCAAACTACAGCTAGACACTCCGGCGAGCACCGAATTGAATACATTTTTCAAAAATTTCTCAGGTTTATAACTTATAATGTTCGCTATCAAAATGTGAAGGATTCAGGGCTGTCACGTTCAGTATCTGTATGTTGTCGTACATGTCAAGGAAAGAACCACGTTCACATCGGAAATTTTCTTCATCTTAGATAAGGTTCATCGCCGGTTTTCTAAATCCAGCTCAAATGAGCTTCGAATTCAGAGGTTGCTTCTTTCTCGGCAATGGAACTTCTGGATCTGCTATTGAACAACTCTATGTAAGTGCATATGTACAGTTTCCAAAGAGTCATGTGTACTTCAATGTAGATGGCGCTACCGAAATGAATTTATGCAGCACTGACTACTCTCATATTACAAGTATTAGCTTTTACAAAAAGCTTGCCGGCATTTAGCTGACATTAAATGTTGTAAAATTCTAGTAAGAAAAAAAAAAATGGAATAAACGATTTTTATTCTTGTTAAACCAATCGTACATTTTCGGGCTTTTCAGTTTTTATTTCCGATTCGAGCTACGGAAATTTCCGAGGATCTGGGATTGTTGTAAGACGTATCGGTACAAAGACTTTTCGATGCATCTTTCGGAAGAAAATGCACCGATACGATATGACTTTCATTTGTCAAGTCATCTAGACTCTTCAGCCGACCTGATGAAAGTATCTTATGCACAGGTTCTGAATAAAGCCACCGTTCCACTGCAATCCCGCTGTACCTACGACCATTCCTGACCGCAATTTTCACAAGAGCGGGTAAAACTTTCCCGATCTTTTCATTTTTTTCTTGACATCACGCTCTATTCCCGACCGACTTCCGATCAATTTATGACCGAATCACGTTTCATCGCGGACTTACTCACGCTTAACCCGCTCTACTCACGATCATATTGCCGACCAAGTCCCGTTCTATCCGATCAAAAACCGATCTATTCCCGACCAAAACCCGATCTATTCCCGATGCAATCCCGATCTATTACCGACTGTCCCCGACGCATTCCCGCTCAAAACACAATTTCTAACTTACTTTCTAACAAAAGTGATCTTATTTGTCATCCAATGATCGTATCGACCAAGAAGAAGCCTGTATTTCTCGTTTTGACCAAGCCTTACCCAAAAGTGTCGCGATCAAAATTAAAAATTTTCCTTACTTAAAAAGTTGCATTGGATAGCCAAGAATCGTCGCGGCGACATTTTAATAATAAATATTTTGAACAAATCAATATCAGTGCGAGAAAAGGAATGAAATATGCACACATTCTATTTTAAGCGTCGTTTGGTCGTAACTTGGTCATATAGAGCGTGAATAGGTCGCAAGATGATCATGAAAAGGTCTTGGTAAGATCATCAAACATTGAATCTGTAGTGAATAGATCGTGGTAAGAGCGTAGAATAGACGGGTAAAGATCGGGAACAGGGCGTAATTAAAGCGTATCTGATGCGTGAAAAGAGCGGGGTTTAGGTAAATGCCGATCAGATCACGCTCAAACCACGCTCCTTCCCGACCAGGACACGATTAACCTAGGCTGTACCCCCGACTATCCCGACCAAGCGCCGACTACTTCACGACCACAAAGAGAGCGGAAACGTTTCCCGTATTCTTTCAACCGGTTGAAAGAATACGGGAAACTTTTCCCGACCTCTAAAGCGTGCCCGCTCTAATACCGATCGATTCTAGACCAACATACGCTATACCAGACCAAGATACGACTAAGAGCCGTTCTCTCCCGACCTGGCAATTTTCGAGGTCGGGAATGAACGTAGGTACAGCGGGATTGCAGTGGAACGGGGGCTTAACCTTGACGAATATTTGCATATTTTGTAGTTGTCCACCAATCATATTGCCAAGAGTTATTTTATCCTTGCAAGTATGTCACGATTGATTACAGTATACCGGCAGTCATGACTGCCGGTAATAAATATGGCTTTATATTTTCTTCAAATTGTTTATAAAAAGTTGAACATCATCATGAAAATGTTAAGCAGATATTTACATTGTGGAAAAGTTGTAACAGCTAGTCCATCTGTAAATCTGAACCTCTATGTAGATGGCGCTACCGAAGTGAATTTATGCAGCATCGACTTCTCTTATTGTAAATAAGGTCTTATTTTCTTCAAATTGTTTATTTAAAAAATTAATACTCATCGTGAAAACATTTTGAAAATAAAAATTATTTCAGTAATTTTTTATGTTAAACCATATATTTTGGTCCTTTGCTATGGAGTATTTCTTGCCCTTCCTGGTAGGGAAATTTGACACACGTGAATCATTTAGATCATAATCATCACTTAATTTGTATAAAATTTCGAGGATGTTTTTAAAGATATTTTACATCTGAATGTTTCTGTATGTAAATATAAGGAATGAGTATCTTATTTTTGCGTTCATGGCTTTTACACTCTGGTTTGACAGGCGCAAATCTTTCGCGTTTCACGAGATTTGCGCCTGTAGAGCCAAAGTGTATAAGCCTTAAACGCAAAAATAAAAAAAAAAATAATATAAAATAAAGCCTGTGTTTGTGAAACACGAATGCCCCCGGTGGCATCTTTGTTAGTATGAACACTATTTTCTCTTAAGTACATGTATGTGAGGTCACTGGGTTAAAAGGTCAAAGGTCAAGGTCACGAGGTCAAAAATTTGGGTATCAATGGAAAGGTCTTGTCACAAGGAATACACATATGAAATATGAAAGCCCTATCACTTCCCATTCAAAAGTTATGCCAAATGTTAAAGTTTTTGAAAAGTAGGTCAAAGGTCAAGGTCAAGGTCAGGAGGTCAAAAATTTTGGTATCAATGGAAAGGTCTTGTGACAAGGAATACACATGTGAAATATGAAAGCCCTATCACTTCCCATTCAAAAGTTATGCCCAATGTTAAAGTTTTTGAAAAATAGGTCAAAGGTCAAGGTCACGAGGTCAAACATTTTGGTATCAATGGAAAGGTCTTGTCACGAGGAATATACATGTGAAATATGAAAGCCCTATCACTTCCCATTCAAAAGCTATGCCCAATGTTAAACTTTATGAAAAGTAGGTCAAAGGTCAAGGTCACGAGGTCAAAAATTTTGGTATCAATGGAAAGGTCTTGTCACAAGGAATACACATGTGAAATATGAAAGCCCTATCACTTCCCATTCAAAAGTTATGCCCAATGTTAAAGTTTTTGAAAAGTAGGTCAAAGGTCAAAGTCAAGGTCACGAGGTCAAAAATTTTGGTATCAATGGAAAGGTCTTGTCACAAGGAATACACATGTGAAATATGAAAGCCCTATCACTTCCCATTCAAAAGTTATGCCCAATGTTAAAGTTTTTGAAAAGTAGGTCAATGATCAAGGTCAAGGTCACGAGGTCAAAAATTTGGTATCAATGGAAAGGTCTTGTCACAAGGAATACACATATGAAATATGAAAGCCCTATCACTTCCCATTCAAAAGTTATGCCCAATGTTAAAGTTTTTGAAAAGTAGGTCAAAGGTCAAGGTCAAGGTCACGAGGTCAAAAATTTTGGTATCAATGGAAAGGTCTTGTCACAAGGAATACACATGTGAAATATGAAAGCCCTATCACTTCCCATTCAAAAGTTATGCCCAATGTTAAAGTTTTTGAAAAGTAGGTCAAAGGTCAAGGTCACGAGGTCAAACATTTTGGTATCAATAAAAAGGTCTTGTCACGAGGAATATACATGTGAAATATGAAAGCCCTATCACTTCCCATTCAAAAGTTATGCCCAATGTTAAACTTTTTGAAAAGTAGGTCAAAGGTCAAGGTCACGAGGTCAAAAATTTTGGTATCAATGGAAAGGTCTTGTCACAAGGAATACACATGTGAAATATGAAAGCCCTATCACTTCCCATTCAAAAGTTATGCCCAATGTTAAAGTTTTTGAAAAGTAGGTCAAAGGTCAAAGTCAAGGTCACGAGGTCAAAAATTTTGGTATCAATGGAAAGGTCTTGTCACAAGGAATACACATGTGAAATATGAAAGCCCTATCACTTCCCATTCAAAAGTTATGCCCAATGTTAAAGTTTTTGAAAAGTAGGTCAAAGATCAAGGTCAAGGTCACGAGGTCAAAAATTTGGTATCAATGGAAAGGTCTTGTCACAAGGAATACACATGTGAAATATGAAAGCCCTATCACTTATCATTCAAAAGTTATGTCCAATTTTAAAGTTTTTCGGACAAACAGACAGACAAACAGATAAACAGACAAACAGACAAACAGGCCAAAAACTATATGCCCCCGAATCTTTGATTCCGGGGGCATAAAAATAAGACACTTATTCCTTAAATACCTCACCCCCATGAATGGGATGATACTGAGTAAAATTGTGCTTTAGTGCAACAATTATTCATAATTGAATGTTGTATATATCACAGGTTGCCGACAGGGGTGGATCCAACACAATGGCACATGCTACTTTTTCAGTAACTACACAACCTTTTTCTCCAATGCCTGGGTACGTTACTTCAAACGATACTGCAATGGTGTTTGTTTGATTAGAAATAAGTAAATACAAACTTGTACGAGCATTACATCATATAGATCTTTTAATTTATCCACGGAAAGTATGTAATATATTAGGCGGCAAGCTAGCAGAACCGGATACAAGGGATGAGATAGACTTCCTTGGAAAGAAAGTCAGAGAAACTGGTAAACTTTTGAATGATAAAAGAAACTAGCTAAGAATTAGCTATACACGAAATTCTAAAGACTAAATTACTTATTTTCATAAAATTACCTCTTTTCATGCATGAACATATCACGTAAGAATTTGAGAAAAATTTAGCGTTTTTATCAGACCATACTTTCCGGAAACCCTGTATTGACTGATGAAATTGTACAGCTGATAATTAATTTCAAGTTAAAATTTTCTCATTTTTTAAAGGTGAAAACCACTTCATAGGTATCGCAGACTATGATCAGGAAGGGCAATGGGCGTATGTTTCAAACAATCAGCATGTAAAGCTAACTGACTGGGCGCCGAATGAACCGACGCCAACTAAAGCCACTGTGGAGGACTGTGGGGAGATAGGGATACACGGAAGATGGGCTGATGTTGTATGCGACTCAATACCCCGGTACTACATCTGTGAGACAACACTGTGAGTATGGATTCAGAAAGCCTTTATGACTGATCGTGAATCAGACAGAGACTTTATTACTGATCGTGAATCAGACAGAGACTTTTTTTCTTATCGTAAATCAAACAGAACCGTTATGACTGATCGTGAATAAAACAGGACTTTTATGACTGATCTTGAATCAGACAGAGTCTAGGGACGTGCATCTTCGCGAGCCAATGGTATAGATCCGCCGTGCTCCTTAAATTTGAGGATCACGGCGGATCTATACAATTGGCATTGGAAGATGAGGGACGTGAATCAGAAAGAGCGTGAATCAAACTAAACCTTTATTTATAATCGTGAAACAGACTGAGCCTTTATAATTTATCATGAATCAGATGGAGCCTTTATTTCTAATCGAGAATCAGACAAGCCTTTATTTCTAATCGTGCATCAAGCAGAGATTTTTATTTATAATCGTGAATTAGACAGAGCCTTTATAACTAATCGTGAATTAGACAGGGCCTTTATGGCTGTATTTGATCATAAGGGAAAGGAGGAGATCTCCAACAACACCCGGTTGCAGTACCAACAGCAACACCTCAAAACACCTACAACAAAAACACAAAGCAGACACGTACAGAAAGAGACGCAAATATTAGTTATAGGGTATGCTCCTTTCACACTTCACACACCTACTTTGAGTAGGAAGTATGACAGGAATAAACCCTGTAACGACTTTATCATGCCGAGAACCATTTCGTAACGTTTTCTGTGTAATTTTTGACGTTTGAAAATTTAGTGACCTACCTCGACGTCAAGGTAGGACACCACGTGACCGTAATACTGCGACACCATTGGCTGAAATTAGTGCAAGGCGTGATAATGGTAAGAGGAACGCCAAATCACATAGAAACACCAAACACAAGACCAATTGGCAATCAGTGTCGACTTTGGACGGCCATCTGAGAGTCAGTAGCAGACGGCGTGGTTAACTGGATTACACTTTTCCGATAACCCAGAGGTCTCGAAGAACGTACAAATGTGGTGTAAAATAACCTCCTAACTGTAAGATGACCATACAAACAGACAGCATGACGCAGGGGCCCAAAAACACACAGATGGATATGTAAATGAATATAAAAAATAAGGTGTACGAAATACTGTCCGTGCTCTGCTGGCTGTAGCGAGCTCATGCATGTTATCACCCGAGGAGTCCGACTGACATTCAGAGAGGATAGGTGGTCGGGGCCCTGTCTTCTCTAAAGAGGTTTTGACAGGACCCATCATGGAGTCCTGTCGTCATAGTCAGTCAGAGTGCAATTGCCTTCATAACCATCTTGTTCGACAGACACAGTCAAACTTGCAATCATTGATAGAGTTTATTAGGTCTTTGAGCAGTACTCTATGCATGTGTTATTCTATGCCCCCGTAATCGGAGATTCGGGGGCATATAGTTTTTGGTCTATCCGTCTGTATGTCTGTTTGTCCGCAAAAACTTTTGAATGGCAAGTAATAGGGCTTTCATATTCACATGTGTGTTCCTTTTGACAAGACCTTTCCATGGATACCAAAATTTTTGACCTTGTGACCTTGACCTTGGAGTTTGACCTACTTTTGAAAAACTTTAACCTTGGCCATAACTTTTGAATGGTAAGCTTTATCTTTACACATGTGTATTCCTTGTGACAAGATCTTTCCATGGATACCTTGACCTCAAAATGTGAAACTACTTATCAGCTGTTTTACTGTCAAAGATGCCAACGGGGGCATTCGTATTTCACAAACACAGATTTTATTTGTTCTGTTTTTCAGACCATCGGTTCACGGTGGCTTGGTAATTGGTTAAACTAAGACTTCGTCGATTGTGCCAGCTATGAAATAAAGTCTGGAAAATAGTCTTTGCTAATGAATTAATAAATTAATTAAATCTGTGATTTGAAGTGTCAGTCTATTATACAAATACAATATTTACCTTCCCCTCTTCTCTGATCTTGTACGTATATAAAGCAACTTATTCTTTGAGCTTCGCTAAAAAACATCTTCAACCCAAAGTTTGAGGAAATAATAAAAGCAAACACTGTAGCTCCTTACACTTACACGTAAGACCAAAGATCTATATAACCAAATAAATCAATATACCTTGGGGGGCCTCTCAATTTCCATCGGACGTGCATCCCTTTTTGGGGCCTCATTACCGTCGCTAATTCTTGCTGTCCCATTCATTACATTTGCATATTTGCTACATTTAAGATAGGTAAAACAACGGAGTAACAGTTTCAAGGTGAGTGTGAGAGAATTTCTACAAGTATTTTCTACGGATAGAAAAATTGATTTTCTCTTCTATCTTAATTATATCTTTCATGATTTTGCAGATCAATACATGGTCATATATTTTGTTGAATCTTTCTTTATTGGGATGTTTTTATGACATAAAGTCTTCATGACCTACAGGACTGAAGGACGAATCAAGTTCACTGTGAGAATTCAATACAAATTGAAAATTGCATGGTTTGAAGTCTTTATTTTTCAAGAACTTCGAAAAAGTCGTAGTAGTATGTATTGGAATATGAGATTCGGTCATTTTATACTCCTTTTAACCATCATTAGAACGAAGCATTTCATATTTACAACTATAATCAACCCCTCCCCATCCTTGATGATCTAAGTTTCTGATTGGCAATAGGTCTGTGCAACGAATGTCTCTTAAACTGACACACATAAATGTCAAACACCCCCTCCTATCCCCCTTTCCATCTTAGGAAAAAATCGAAGTATACCATTAGCAATATGTCTTATACATGTTTTCTGTATGTACAACGAATGTCTCATAAAATTGTCGAATACCCCTCCCATCCCCCTCTCCATCTTAGGAAAAATCGAACTGGAGAGATTAAATTAAAACAAAGCTTTATTGAGCTATCGGTATTGATTTCTCTCTTAGAAAAATAACATGCCTCACACAATCTTGGAGTAATCAATAATGGTACAGCCTTGATTATATATAGATTCATCAAGAGATTGCAATGATCCCTGCATTGATCTTGAAAATAAGCACGCATGGCTATAGAAGGAGGAGTCTATATATAGATATATAGAAGGAGGGGGTTGGTTCAGGGAAATTGAACCCCTCCCAATCGGAACTTGCCCAAATATTAGTTTTCCTCAGTTTAGCCCACCCCCTCTTCCCCGGTATCAGATTTGGGCATATTTAACTTCCCCGGTATCAGATTTGGGCATATTTAATTTTTGCATGTCCGTTTGTCCTTCTGTTTGTCTGCATGTCTTCATATTTAACATGTTTATCCCTTATTGTGACGAAACCATTCCATTTTGCAACCCCCCCCCTTCCGGTAAAGTTGACAAAGGCTGCTCTCAGCCTGATTGGATTTTGCTTCGCAGAGTTACGTCGCTTAGATAATAAAGCTGTAGATGTCAGCACTTATGCTCGGACAGAGTACATGGGCGGGTCTAGAAAAAATATCCAGGGGTCCAGGCCTACCGGGGATGGGGGGGGGGGGGGGCTGTATCCCAACTTATGGCTCTGAAAAAAAGAAACGTAAAAACTTGAACAGCATTTTTGGCAAATTTGTCCTGACCCCCCCCCCCCCCCCTCCCCCCTTATAGCACATCTAGATCCACGTTTGAACAGTATGAAGTTAATTGAACCCCTAAGACAATATTCCTTTCTGGCACAAAGAAGTGAACTGTGGAGTTCTAGCCTAAGACAGGATCTGACGACCCCCCCCCCCTCCCTCCCGAAAACACATGCACATCCTTTTTCAATAACTTGATCATGTTGCATAAAATGTTTTGAACAAACAATTGATACCTTTGTTAAAGATGTTTTACTGGACATTAGTGCCAAAGCTTGACCGCCAGGGGTCATTGTTTTGTACAATAAGGTAAAGTTGTACATACAAGTATCTTTTGTCGGTCAGACATAAACAGATACAGCCAGCGTGTACGTATAGAACGGACCATACTATATAGTAAGTATAATATCACATTTCATGCATTATCAAGAATCATCAAGATTGTATACAATTATTTTGTTCGCTCTTTTCTAAAATTTTAAATTATTATTATTATCATTTATTTTTATTTTTTGGGGTCTTTTTACGGGTCGCGTCTGTAGATGTTACTATGACATTAAGCCGATCATGACCGTAACATGCATTACTATCATCCCAATCATATGGCAGACAATCGGCGATATATTTGACAAAGATAGAGCAAAGGAATATAAGAAAATATATATGACGAAATATTCAGATTTAAAAGCGCAACAAGATCGTCAATTTGTGAAACTGGTAAAAGCTGGTAATTGTAGGTTGTCCTGTACTTGGAATCGAACCCACTTTGTTGACAATTGAGTTATGATGATCGTAAACTAACACATCAAGTGATTTTGTATTATAACTATGCTTCACTTATTATACTCTAAGGCATACGAACATCCTTTAATCAATATCTTCATTTTGCACTTTTAAGTTTATATCAAACGGGCCTACGAACATCTTTTTAAAAATTTTCTTTAACTAATGCATTTGTATATTTTTAAGAAAGATACCATTCCATGTTCATATTTATAAAAAAAGGGGGGGGGGGGTCGGATACGACAGGACTCTCTTCTGCCAGGTGACGGAAGTATGCAAAGTTCTCCTAATCTTTAGTTACCAACCATTTCCTTAAAATTATAGCTTAGCTGCTATTAGATTAACTGTTGATCTGGCTAGACTTGGCCCCCTTCCCCCTTATTTTTATTTATTTATTTATTTTATTATTATTTTTAGAACCATGTATACATCGCCTAAAATAGAACTTGCGTACAGACTTCAACAGGAAGGGAGGGATGGGGTTTCCGTTACATAACAAGTTAATCATAAATCGTATACAAAACACATAAGTTCATTTTTTTTTCTATATTGACTTATGTTATATAAGATATGCAGTGGCGGATCTAGGATTTCAGAAAAGGGGGGGCCCAAAGTTTCAGCTCGAAGAAAATTGTTCAAAGAAAAACTGACAAGCAAAAAAAAAAAAAAAAAAAAAAAAAAAGGTCGAAGACGTAAAAAAAAAGACCTCCAAAAAGACCTCCGAAACCTGAAGCTCAAGACTGGTGATTTTAATTAATAAGTTGGGGGGGGGGGGGTCATTCCAACTGCATGTTGCGTTTAGAAGATAGAGTTCTTTGATACGTTTACTTAAGTTTATAGGTATACCGGCGAGCGTAGTGAGCAGGAAAATTTTAAGATTTGAAGTTTTCTTTTTTTTTTTTTGTTTTGGTTCCTCATCCATACATGTATATATACATACATGTATACATATTATTCTAAATTGGCGAGCGGAGCGAGCCGGGAAATTTTTTGAATAGATGGTTACATTTTGTCATAAGATTACAATATCTCTCTCATTTTCCATCCTCTATTTTTGTTTGACCAATTGGGGAAGGTTTGGAAGATTAGGGCATTGCAACCCCACTATCCACCTGTCTAAACTGGTTAGATCGGCCCATGAAAACGAAGCATTTGGTAATTATTCAAGTGTTAATTTAATTTTGAATTTTGTACATATGAATCCGTTCAAACACGATGACATAGAAAGTTCAAGACAAAGTGAAGACGAAAAAATAGACAGCTAATGAAAAATTAAGTGTGGCGAGCGAAGCGAGCCGAAAATTTCCCCAAAAGTAAAGAGATTAAGCATAAAAAGAGCATTCTGAATCAATAACTTTGGGTGAAAAAGCGGGGGGGGGGGGCCGGCCCCCCCCCCCCTCTAAATCCGCCACTGATATGTAATTCTATCTGGTAACAATATTTCAATGACATACAGGTGACATTCGTAAATGCCTTACAGCTACACTCCCAGCCGTCAGTACGTGATTTATAGGTCCCTTATAGTTCAGCAGGTGAAACTACGGTACACTCCAAGGGCGGATCCTATATTTTTTTCCAGGGGAGATAGGTCCAGCTCGTCCAAATGGGGATTCCGAGGTTGTTGCAGCCTGAGATTTTGGATAGAATAGAATTTGTAACGTCATAATGAAAAAAAAAATTTGCATTTGATTTTAGCAAAGTCCAGGGGAGTTATGTACCCTAGCTACCCCCTCTAGATCCACGCTTGCACTCTATTTGTATTATAAAATTATAAAAAAAGTGTTTGTCCTTGAATGGAGAGGGGGGGGGGCAGATAAATGCAATTAATCAATGTGCTAAGGACTTCTAAATGTTTAAGATTACATTTTTGGGTGATCTCTCCCCAGTGAATGTGCATGTAAGAGAATTTTGAGTTTTTTCCCCCACAAATTCATGAAAAGGGGGTTTCATAAAACACGCACAGTCCACGCTAGAGTTGATGAAAAATTTGCTATAGGGGTAAAAAAATTTACCAAACATTCCACCGATATTATTCTAATCTTGGATACAATTTTCTTTTCAGGTATCACAATGCAGACGTCAGATTTACTAGGAATATTGATATCACTTCTTACCATCAAACATATCCACTCATCAACATGTAAGTAGATACAACACGGTCGCATAGCACGTGATACGCAAATAACCTAGTGCACGGGATAACCAGGTAAATAACGTCTAAATCTACTTATTTTAGACCTATCATATGAGCATCATGATTGTTTATATGATGGTAATCTATTCTGGTCAAGAATAGAGGTATATTCAGCTAGAGAATATTATTATTTTCTTTACGTGCACCATGTCATAACATGTAAAAATTGTTTAAATGTTCTCTGACCAGAATATATTACTTAAGAAATAAAAAATGACAAGCCGGGCTCTATTGTCTCATAATGCCCGAGCGTCCTCAGCCAATCTCATTTATTACCAAGCCGCGTCAGCGGCGAGGCGATAAATGTGATTGGCTGAGGACGCGAGGGCATTATGAGACAATAGGGCCCGGCTTGTCATTTTTTATTTCTATTCTAATGATGACAAAACTTAGATAAATGAAACACAAACGACAAAATCGAGTCTTGGTAAAAACCAGTTCCTGCCGGTTTATCTGCTTTCAGAAAATGGGTAGGCGTGGCTTATCGCTATAGGGCCTATATTGGAGAATAGAGCCCGGCTCGCGTCTGTTGTCTTAATAGGGAAAAAGAATCAAGTCATATTAGAATATCACATAAATGATAATGATGCTCATATGATAGGCCTAAGATAAATGCATATATAGTACTAGAAAGGTTTCTTGTTGCGGTTGCAACAAGAGTGTCTTCCTCCTATATACAATTTTTGGTTTGGAAATATGAAGGACGTCACATTACATGTATTTATATTATATATTTAAGTTTTCAAATAGCAGTAACATTAAATTTTCAAACCGATAATTGTTGGTGAGCAACCATTTGATTTGGGGGGGGGGGGGGGGGGCAGGAATTCTATTGCCAGCCGGTAAAATTTTTTCAGCAATTTTCTGAGCAGGTCATTTTTTTCAGCCATTACAAGAGTCGGAGAAAAATTTTCGCCGGTTCTTCGGGCCGGATTTAAACAAATTGTCAAATGTTGTGAATGTCTGTGTAAGTTAAACTCCCCGCTGTTACAGAGTATGAGTTAATAACCGTTCCTTCAGATGTCTCTTTGCAAATAGCGAATTTCAGACAGATTGTATGATGTTTAAATAGAACCTTTTCTAGATTTTTGTGCCTATGCGTATTAGGTCTCTGGTAGATACAGCTATGTGAACAGTTTGTATTTATATTAATTAATTTTTTGACTTTAAATTGTCTGGCACAAAGGGCCAGCAAAAACTTCCATATCATGCAATGTATCCTTACTTTTGCATGGTCCGGAAAAAAAAAATTGCCGGCCCTTTGGGCCGGAATATTTTTTTCAGCATTTTTCAGAGCCGGGATTTTTTTTTTTTTTTTTGCAAATTCTTCCTGCCCCCTTCCCCCATAAAAAAGGCGAGCTCGTAGCTGTAGAACCAATTTTCTTGAGAAGAGAAATGGTAATAACAAGTTACGTTCAATATATATATATATATAAATACCATGAGGTTCTCGCTGTGCAGGTTCAAATTTGGACCCCCCCCCCCCCTTCCCTTTTTTCAAAGTTTATTTTGAATTTCCATCATGGCGACATCGTTCAATATAAACAGAACTGTTTTCGAAAAACGAGGGGAGGGAAGAATGTTGGAGAAATTGTTCATCAATTTGTAAATAAACCAACCGAAAATTATGTTCGAACGTTTGCTAGAATTAGAAATTAAACTTGATGTTCAAAATATAGTTATTGAAGTTTAGAAACAGGTTTGTAGGTTAGAAATCGGAATCAAACTACCACTTTTTGTGTGTAAATTCTGGTTTGTAGCTGATCTCTTCTAAATTAATCAACTGTTTTAAAATCAAATTGTGTATATCGAAATGTATTTATGAAATGCATATTCATCATTGCCGTGAAATCGGAATTTGAAAATCTCAACACTGCTTTTCTCGAGTCGGACTCGGACTACCAATTTTAGTGTGCGCCCGATCTGTTGGCGTGAAGGTGTATCGAAATACCCAACTCAAAATTTCGATGCTCATATCTTTTCAACAGTAAGAGAAAGGAAAAATCAGAAAGACTAAATAAGACAGATATATGGATAAAAAATAATAATATTGAATTTTTTAGGAAACTTCATAAGCTTAATTTTTGTTTACTATTATAAGCAAAAAAGTGTCTTCCTCCTATGAACTTCTGAATTTGGAAATATGAAGGACGGTGAAGGACGTCATCGTAATAAATCGTTACAGTGTGCATCTAGCATTTCATATCTTGCATGGCTGTCGACTTTCAAAAAGAATGGAAATTGTAGATAGCAAAATACGAGATATTTAAGCTTACAAATAGCAAAACATGAAATTTTCGGTCCTTTTGAGTAATTCGACGCTCCCGTCAAATATTTGAATCTACTAAAAAACATGATAAAAAAAATAACAGAGACCAAAAATAAAAAAGACCAATCTAGCTTTTACTCCAAACGTAACGTTGGAGAACTTTCATTGTCCTAGCTTACAGGGTTCTTGAGAAATCGCTGATCCAATTTTCCACGGTTACGAAAACAATAGGTCTTCCGACGGAAGTCGGAAGACCTAATAATACCTTGTTTAATCGAAGTTGATTTATTTGCGTATCACGTGTTATGCGAGAAAGGAAGGAGTTTTGATGAAACTGGGTAGGAATGAAGTATTCATGGTCCCCGTCAAGTGTTGTTTTTCTTGTGGATCCATCAACAGATGACGCCACCACAGACAAAAGTATGTCACGGGGATACCCTCCTTTGGCAAACTTCAAAGCGAAAGTATCGGGATGATCTAGCGAGTGTTCTTATTTTTTGTTCCACTCCGAAGTCAAATAATGTCTTTTTGGACGTTTCCCCATGTAAATCAATACCTTTGTCCCCCATGTAAATCAATACCTTTGTCCCCCATGTAAATCAATATCTTTGTCTTTTTCCCCCATGTAATTTTTGAAATACCTATTTCAGATGAATTCATTTTTTTTTCAGATAAATTCGATAATGACACACCACAACAATGTGGGGGATCTACTCACCTAGCCAAAAATGCCAAGGTGACGATCCAGGGTTTAGGGAAGGTGCCTAATGGTTACTGTGGCTTGGTGGTGTACGCCATGCAGGACATGGGGGATTGTAAATATCCCGCTATATGTGCATCAGTGTCAGGCGCGGACATGGGGGCGTGTAGGGCCAAGGTCACATTCACCGGAAAATACTTCACACAGAAAAGTGATCATTCTAAGGTATGTTATCATAACAGGTGTATCACACATCACACAGAAAAGTTATCATTCTAAGGTATGTTATTATCACAGGTGTATGACACATTACACAGAAAAGTTATTGACACAATGTGTCTATCAATGAAAAATTCAGATTAATAGAAAACACCCCCCCCCCCAAAAAAAAAAACCCAATGAAACCAATAAGGAATAAAAGAAATCAATAGATCGAAATGAAAAAAAAAACCCAAAACAT
Source organism: Pinctada fucata (assembly GCA_028142955.1). Taxonomy (NCBI): domain Eukaryota; kingdom Metazoa; phylum Mollusca; class Bivalvia; order Pterioida; family Pteriidae; genus Pinctada; species Pinctada fucata. The sequence goes on along the minus strand of AP027112.1, from coordinate 29,299,069 downwards.
TTGTTATTTTAAAAATGAAAATTAACCATTTTCGAAAATTTCACCATTGTAAAAGATTTATAAATCTAAGAAAGTGTAATACTATCATCTATTTCAGGACCTAGACTGTAATACACCGATGCGTAAGTTTTGTACCCAGGGGTCCGTTCTGAGGGTAGAAGTAATAGAAGAAATGAGCTACGCCAAGATGACTCCACCCCAGAGCGATTACACATTCAATGCCACTATATCACGTGTATGCATGACGACACAGGAAACTGACGATATTGTAGATGGTAGGTATAAACTATAAATATGACGTCACCAACGACGTAATTAACATTTCATGGTGAACTATTTTTCGTGGATTTTGCGAATCCTGGAGTTTGTTTGGGAAAAAATAAATAATTTCACACTAATTTTCAATAATTTCCTGAGTAAAAAAATTCTTTCAAAGACACCAAGATTTAATATATGAAATATTAATACGTAGTTCTCTGAAAATTCCACAAAAATTAGGCTTAATATTATTTTAGACAAAATGGTTTACTAGTATCAATGCACGGACGGACGAAGTACAAACCTACGAACAGAATTTAAAATTATAAAATTTGAAACAAAGACAAAGGAATATAAAAATATTTAGTAGATCTACTTTCAATGTATATATTCTTCTTTTTTTCTCTTTCTTTTTATTTTGTCTCTATAGAATATAGGGCTCCTGATTTGTCACGTGGCTGGCATATGAATTATGTACTGGGTGTAATCACAGGATGCTGTATTGCTTCAATATTTCTCGTCCTACTTTGTGTGACCAAGATTTACACTAGAAATAATCCTTATAATCATATTGGAGCGTCGTCTGAAACTACAACACCGCCAAAAAGTTGATTGATAAAAAGAAAAGTAAAGTTCTAGAGTATAAAAGTTGCAGTTTAGTAGAATATACTGTAGAGTTGTGCAGTCTAGAGACATCAGTGGCGGATCCAGCGCTCCCTTTGCCGGGGGGTCAAGGGGCGAATTTTGTCGATTTTTTTTACTGAAAATGGGCCAAAATATAGTTTTTTTTGGGGGGGGGGGGATTTTGGTCAGTGCCGGGGGGACACCCCCTCCGCATCCTCCTGAATCCGCCACTGGACATGGCTTGAATTCTCTATCTCTCTCAAGATTGCTTTTTGATTGGCCTTTGGTGATTGATAGTTTGAAATATCGGGTTGCTTAAAGGAATTTCGCTTTACGTGCTGGATGCCAGCGACCCTCAATGAAATCCGCCTCTTATAAAAGTAGAGGAGGATGCACGCGTGGGTTCGTGGCAATGAGCTCCTATGATTTGCTTGACAATGTCTAGAAGATTCACCCAGAGTGCCTTACTAGAGGAGGTTGAACTAGTTTGCTTTGATTGAGAATTTGCTTTTCTAGAGATATTTTTTCGATCTCACCTTTGATGGAAATTGGCATGAGAGGAAGAACTAGTGATTCAGAATTAGCCATTTCATCATTTTCACCAATTCAGTGCAACTCAACCTGAAACAAAACAATGACTTATTTTTCAATTATGATCCATATGTGTAAAAAAAGCCCTTAAATTTAATACTGTAAATGTTATGAATTCAGGTTATAGAATCAAAGCGTTCAATCGTACAATCTCGGATCTTTCCCTATTTTTTTCCGAATGTGCGACGGAAAGGCCCGATAATGTGCGATTGCAAACTGTCTGTATGAACTCAAAATCTCATTCATGGCTATCTTTGTGGGCTTGTAACACCATTGGCGTAATATAAATTTGGGCGGAACTGCCTTGAGGAGTGAATTGTCATATTTTTCCCCAAATCGCATGACAGAATGTCACTGATGGCTGTGTTGTGAAAAAGAGAAACATCTTGCTTAGGTCTACTTCCTTTTCTCCATAAAAAGTCAACAACAAAAAATTAAAGATAAAAGATAGAAAAAATAATAAAGAAATGAAATAAAACAAAATAAAAAGCGAAAGGTTGGGGAAGAGGTATTAGACGCTGATAATCAACAACCTCACGAATTTTAGGGAGTAAATTGTGAATCTAGTCACCTTTCGACCATCTAGAAAAGATGACGTAGTCGAGGGAAGTCCAAATAAGGACTAAAAACAGTAATCCATTGAACTCTTCAAAAACAACCAGTTAGATAGAAATTTCGTCTATGAAACAAGGTCTCTCAAACCGAATGATTTTGAAGGAAAATGTTTTCTTCGAAAGAAGAAAACATCATATTGACTGCATTACTTTGAGCTAATCCTTATTTAGCTTCAATCATTTGCTTTGGCATTTGAATTAAAACCGAGAACATGCCATTTTCATTGTTTTGGTTTTCTTAGAGAGAGTCAAAATTCAATGGGATGTCTATCAGGTCAATTATTTTACTTTTTCTTTTCGTTTTCTCACTCTTAAACATGCTTCGCAATCGCAGAATAGTTTCACTCTTATACTGAAGATGACATCAAATCAAGTAAAATCCGAACCGAAGACGTTAGGTCATAGTACAAGAAAAAAGGGAAACCTTAACTCATAGAATCTGGCATGTTCTTGGTCGATTTGAGCAAAACAGAGGGAACAGAAAACAGAATTTTTCCAAAGAATTGCATGTTTATTTATGAAAAAGATCGATTCATTTTAGCCTTTTATCTTTACTGGAAGAGATAGTGCGTTGATAAATTATATTTAAATGCGTTTATACACATATCAGTTCTGTTAGTCGTCTTGTAGAAGTTTTGTTTTCTCGTAATTTCAAAAATAGTTTGCACCTGTCAATTAATTTTCAGATTTTATTTTAATGCTTACTTTTTGTGTTTTTCTCTAACTTAAATGAAAAATGGCAGACAAAGTTATGAATTATATATATATCATTTACATGCCATCATGAAGAGCCTTGTGAAGTGAGAAATTAGCTCTTACATATATATACTGAGAAATAAGTTATGCAACAAGAAAATATAACAGTTTAGATCTGAGTCTGATCTTAATGAGAAATAAGTTCGATACAAAGAAATGTACTAGTAATGAAAAAAAGAGAATGGGCTCTATAATGAGAAATAAGAAATAAGTTCTATTAGAGTATTATGTGAGGTGAGAGTTTTATAAGCTTTGTGTGAAATAAAAAATAAGTTCTACAATGGTGTACATAAATAGAGCTGTAATATGAGAAACGAGGAATCAATACAATGAGAAATACTCTCTAATAAGAGAAATAAATTCTCTCTTAAGAAATTAGAAATAATCTAGAAATTACTATAAATTTCTTTATCCAAAATTTAAGAAAAGAAATGAAATATTCACTGACTTACATGAGTTTACTTCGCATTTGAGTAATTTACATTTTGGTGTGGTTTTTACAGAGTACAGGGCGCCGGACTACACCGAAGTAAAGATGAAGAACTACATTATAGGGATCGTTGTCGCTTGTTGTTTAGCTTCTATTTTCCTCGTCCTCTTAATTGTGATGAAATGTTATTATAAGAGTAAGCCATATTCTGGAATCAAGGAGGAAAAATAGTTTAGACCTTAGATTTTGTGCTTTATATTCAATTTTAGATTTTGTGCTTTTTAGAAACTTGTAAACATGTACATTTTATTCATCAACAAAGACGATAGTGTTCCGTTGTAGCTTTTCGTATACATTTAGACACAAGCCAAACTTTCACTATGCGTGTATTAAAAAATGATGGACTTTATTTGAAGTTACTCAAGCTTTAATTTGCAATAAACATATGTTTTCAAATTATCATGTTGTCGACGTCACTGTGTTTATGAATCATTGATGTATCAAACGAAATAAATGAGTTTGTTTTACACTTGACACTTATGTGTTTTGAGTTTGCTTTATTTGCGCTTATACTTGGTTTTTCTTTAGGCCATAGTAATTAAATATTCTGTTTTACGTCCCGAACTTGTTGTAAAAGGTACCCCCCCCCCCCCCGCCAGGCATGAAAACACACCAACACATCAACGAAGAAAGACGCAAAACATTGAAGAAGAATATCTCTCTTCCAGTTAAAAAAAAGAGGTGGATAATTCTGACTTTATATTTTAGAAAAAACACTGTTATCTCTATATACCTGGTATTTATGATTGTAAAGACATTTTACGGTATTCGAGATAATTGACTGATTTTTTTTTTTTTTTTTTTTTTTTTGTTAACCTGAAAAATCCTATTTGTGTGTGTGTTTTTTTTTCTGAGAAATTGTCCTAAAAGGTACCCGTCCGTGGACGTAAAACAAAATATTTAATTACTATGGCCTTACGTCATCCCGACATATTGGTTTGTACTACATGAAGGAAACTTCACTACCAATGGGCAGCCTTTTAGACAAAAATTCTAAATACGGTGAATACCAGACATTTATACACAGCCAATTATGCCTCATATGGAATTCATGTAAAATTTACATGAACTTTACATTAAAGTTCACATGAAATTCACATGAAGTTTTTTACATGAAATTCATGCGAACTTTCTGACATGAATTTGATGCGAATTAAATTTTGGATGAAGGTCACAAAGAAAAATCATGTTAAGTAAAGGGGTAGGGGCAAAAGTGACCATTTTTGGCCCCAATCAGAATTTTTTAAAAAGTTATATTTTCTTATTCATTATGCTTCTTCTAAGCAAAAAATGACAAATTTTGTGTGATTTTTTGAAAACCGTGCCTTTCAGAGCAAAATGATTGAAAGTTTAGCACTATGTCTTCACATTAGAAATTCTGATTTTTGGCAAGGGACACACATACCTACAGTTGTAAGCCCTAGAGCAAGGGCGTGTAACAGGTTCATACTCATATGGGACATTCCTTTTTATATTCTGAATGTACATGGAAAGTATAAGTTTGTTACATGCGCTTGCTCTATATATACTATAAACTATTATGTTAAAATCTGGTTGTTATCATTTTACTACTAATTTCTATAGTAGTGGGCAATTTTGGCGGGAAATAACACTCATATTAGTTGATGATATCTATATTCGATTCATTTTCAATAAACAACAATATATCTATTCTTATTTGAAAGATAAAAAATAGTATGAAAACAATTTTTGAAAATAGCAAAAAATGGGGCCAAAAACGGCAGATTTTGCCCCTACCCCTTTATGTGAAATTTTTTTCACATAAATCTTATGTGAAATTCATATGAATTTCACATGAACTTTCATGTGAAATTTATATGATGCTTATTTCATATGAATTTCAAATGAGGCACAATTGGCTATGTATATCGGTTAATTAATCCTCATCAACGTTTAAAATCTTTCAAAGCTAAAAAGATATAATATAGATAAGTGCTTTTTTCAAGATTGCATATTGACAGACCATGACAACGGGACTCCATGACGGACACAGTACAAGACTGACACCAGATAGCCAAATGTCTGTCTTTTATACTAGTAACTAGGCTTCTCCTATATATCTGCACGAAATCCCCCAAACTTAACTGGGAGAGGTTTTCCTTTATAAGTTTGTATTATATTATGTGTATGAAATCATGTACACATCTTATATATGCTAAAATGGCCCAAACACGCAACTGTCAGATTGTTGAATCGACTATGTGGTTGTTAACAATGGAATAAGTATGAGAATTCATGTATATACTCGCTGTACTTCAGCCTGTGTGTCAGTCCGACTGTAAGACTTACCTTGTCATCTCAATCCCTTCACCGCTCTTGGAATTTGACCACAACAGGAAGAAATACTAAAGACAGTACATAATGGGAGATCATTGTATTCTGTTAATTATGGCAGGAGTTATTAGTCCCCTACCGGCAACGCCGAAGGGGACTCTTAGTTTCCTCTCGGTCTGTCCGTCTGTCAATCTGTCTGTCTGTCCGTCTGTCAGTCCGTCTGTCACACTCTCAGTTTTCCGGACTTTTTTTTTCGCTGTTGTTGCATATATTAAACTCATTTTTGGTATGTGGATATATCTCAATGTGATACAGATCAACTTTGAGTTTGGTTTTGATTGACCTATTTCTACAAGAGTTATGACCCCTGGACTTAACAAATTTGATGAAAATTTCAGTTTTCCTGACTTTTCTTCGGTTCTGCTGCAGATAATGAATTGATGTTTGGTATATGAATACATCTTAGTGTGATACAGACCAAGTTTGAGTTTGGTCTCCATTGACCTATTTTTACAATCTTGAGTTATGGCCCTTGGATTTAGCAAATTTTATGAAAATTTCAGTTTTCCGGACTTTTCTTCGGTTCTGTTGCAGATAATGAATTGATGTTTGGTATATGAATACATTTTAGTGTGATACAGACCAAATATGAGTTTTGTCTCCATTGACCTATTTTTACAAGAGTTATGGCCCTTGGATTTAGCAAATTTTATGAAAATTTCATTTTTCCGGACTTTTCTTTGGTTCTGTTGCAGATAATGAATGGATGTTTGGTATATGAATACATCTTAGTGTGATACACACCAAGTTTGAGTTTGGTCTCTAGTAACCTATTTTTACAAGAGTTATGGCCCTTGGACTTAGACAATTTCTTGAAAGTTTTAGTTTTCTGGACTTCTCTTGACTGTTATTAAAGATAATGATTTGATTTTTAGTATGTGAATACATAATAATGTGATACAGATCCAGTTCGAGTTTAATTCCGATTGACTTATTTTCACAAGAGTTGCGGCCCTTGCACTTAGCAAATATCATGAAAAATCAGTTTTCCGGACCTTTCTTCAGTTCTTTTGCAGATTAATGAACTGATTGTTGGTATATGAATACATCTAAATGGGATACTGACTAAGTTTGAGTTTGGTTTCCATTGACCTATTTTTACAAGAGTTATGGCCATTGGACTCAGCAAATTTAATGAAATATTCAGTTTTCCGGACTTCTCTTGGCTGTTGCAGAAAAAAAAAAAACTCGTGAAAGAGATTCAGGACATGAATTTACGCCGCCGGTAGGGGACTTTTATCGCTCAGCGATCATTACATTTTTTATTTAAATTTTATATAGAAGTATAACAGAAGAATCAAAGGGATTTTTGAAATATTCATATACCATTTATTCGGATTATTTTATAGTTTAAATTCACATAGAGTCAAACCTGTCCTTGCAGTCAGTCGTTTTCTGCAGTCACTCCTTCCCAACGGCCACTTTTTACTCCCCCCCCCCCCCCACACGATTACCCAATTCAATGGCCACTCTCGTAACGCGGCAAGCGGTCAACAAAATTCTGACCGAAATTACTTCATATACTGTTTTCTACGGCCATTTTTAGCAGAAAAGGTAAATTTGTATATTTGAATAGTTGAAATCTACTAGTAGAAATATTAATTTTAATGCGAAAAATGCGCTGCACTGAGCTACACACCGAAAAAACGCGCTGCACTGAGATACACACATCAAAACGCGCTGCACTGAGCTACACACATCAAAACTCGCTGCACTGAGCTACACACATCAAAACGCGCTGCACTGAGCTACACACATCAAAACGCGCTGCACCGAGCTACACACATCAAAACGCGCTGCGCTTGCAAGCAAGAAGGTAACAGCGGACAGCATGCAGATCAACAACACCAACACACAACCGGAGACAATTGCACAAATGAGAACACACAAACTAAGAGGACCAATCAAAAGTAACTAAGACGCCATTGCAACATGAAGGACCACTCACAACTAGTATCCGACTTTGGGCGGTCATCTACAAGTCATCTACATTTTACATGTAGTACTACATGATTTATGTGATATATGGAAATAATTAGTACGGTGTGTTTTAACAGCAGCACATATAATGCATTCTACAATGCCTTACTGACTTACACTTGAGATGGTTAATTAGGTATAAGTTGTCCTACGTGTTTCTGTTGATTTTGTGTCATTGTCTCCGTCTGTTTGTCCTAGTTTCTTTACGCGTGAGGAAGTTCTGTTTTGCATTTTTCCAAAAATTCGTACATGTATAAGCCTTTACTAGTTTCAGTAGATTGAAATATTTCTTCCAGAGGAAAGGAATGATAACAAATAAAAACACAAACACTCAGATACACAAATTTTCGGCCCCTTGGCCTTTATCAAGTGTAAAACTTGATAAAGGCCAAGGGGCCGAAAATTTGTGTATTTGAGTGTTTGTGTTTTTATTTGAGTGTTTGTGTTTTTATTTGTGTATTTGAGTGTTTGTGTTTTTATTTGTTTACTAGTTTCGATTGTGATTTTTGGAATCTGGTTTCGGCTTTTATGTTTGACTTTCATTTACTGACTCATTGCTTTTGGTGTGCTATTCTGATTAACAGTGCACAACTCTCCCTCTTATCCAGTTACACAGAAGTCTTCATAAAAGTCTCGCAGTTATTGCATAAACGAAATACCCTTCTCTCTTTAATATGATGTCACACACAAGAGAATAATTGTATCAAATGATGAATAGCACAGGATTTTCTCTCCACAGAATACAGAGCGCCGGATCTTAAGGGTGCCATCCACCGGAACTACGTCATCGGTGTGGCCGTGGCTTGCTGTCTAGCCTGTGTGTTCCTGATACTATTACTGGTGATGAAGTGCTACTATAAAAGTCAACCCTACTCCGGTCTTAAAACCGAAAAATAGTTTTAACATTTACAGAATTGTATAAAGTAGATAATTTTCCTAGTATGTATATCGGATTCTAGATTTGATCATCATTACTTTGATACTTGAGCCAATCAGCATCCGATTTCAGTTGTTATTTTTATCAACGAATCCGATTGGTTGAATATTTTTGTGTGTAAAATAAACCAAAGGGTCTCGTGGAGTAGTCGTTTTCGAGACAATATATACTGACAAGTACCACCTTTAGTAGAATCTACCTCCCGTGCTGGATACCTTATCATATTCTAAAGGGCAATGAATGAATGAATGAATGAGAAATTGGTTAAATCATTATGTGAGAAAATCATGTAATTTGTCTCCTGCAACGCAAGAGCGTCATATAGGGATCACTTTGTCCGGCGTGCGTCTGTCTAGTAGTGACTGTCACACTTTCACAAATGGCTATAACTTACTTGATATACATCAGACATCTTTCAAAATTGCAGGGATGGTTACTCCGCTCCTAATATAGTTGAAGGTCACTTTCAAGGTCAAGGTCACGTATTTTGGGTCAAACATGCGACAGTCGACATACCTGTTCTTGAACAGTGCTATCTTTTATATTGTACAAATATATCAGTTTATCTCTAGATAGTCATTGATAAATGGATCCATATTGCTTCTATTCTGTTTTATACTGACACATCCGAAGCAATTTTCTCCCTGATAAGACCAAGTGTATACCGGTATAACTAAATAAACTATCCAAAAACTGGTAATACTATCATAATTCTGGTTTTAACAACCACATAACAAAGACAAGGAGATAGAGATCTCAAACATGACGACATTGTTCTGATCACAACAGAACACCACACGTATGATTACAAGATAAGGAGGAGATCTCCAACATGACGACATTGTACATAGTGATCACAGCGGAACACACACGTATGATTACACGATGAGAAGGTAATCTCCAAAATGATGACGTTACGGTGATCACAGCGGAACACACACGTATAATTACAAGATAACAAGGAGATCTCCAACATGACGACATTGTAGTGATCACAGCGGAACACACACGTATAATTACAAGATAAGGAGGAAATCCCCAACATGACGACATTGTAGTGATCACAGCGGAACACACACGTATAATTACATGATCAGGAGGAGATCTCCAACATAACGAAAGTGTAGTGATGACAGCGGAACATACACGTATGATTACAAGATAAGGAGGACATCCCCACCATGGCGAAATTGTAGTGATCACAGCGGAACACACACGTATAATTACAAGATAACAAGGAGATCTCCAACATGACGACATTGTAGTGATCACAGCGGAACACACACGTATAATTACAAGATAAGGAGGAGATCCAGAACATGACGACAGATCACTAGTAATCACAGTGGAACACACACACACACACACACACACGTATGATTACAAGGTAAGGAGAGGATCCCCTACATAAAGACATTGTAGTGATCACAGCAGAACACACAAGTATGATTACAAGATAAGGAGGAGATCTCCAACACGACGACATTGTAGTGATCACAACGGAACACACACCTATGATTACAAGATAAGGAGGAGATCCCAAACATGACGACACTGTTGTTATCACAGCGGATCACACACGTATGATAACAAGATAACAAGGAGATCCCCTGCATTATGGCGTCACAGTGATCACAGCGGAACACACACGTATAATTACAAGATAAAAAGGAGATCCCAAACATGACGGCGTTATAGTGATCACAGCAGAACACACACGTATAATTACAAGAAAAGGAGGAGGTCCCAAACATGACGGCGTTATAGTAATCACAGCGGAACACACACGTATGATTACAAGATAATAAGGAGGTCCCAAGCATAACGGCGTTACAGTGATCACAGCGGAACACACATGTATAATTACAAGATAAGGAGGAGATCCCCAACATGACGACGTTACAGTGGTCACAGCAGAACACACACGTATAATTACAAGATAAGGAGGAGATCCCCAACATGACGACGTTACAGTGATCACAGCAGAACACACACGTATGATTACAAGATTAGGATGAGATTCCCAACATGACGATATTGTAGTGATCACAACTGAACACACACGTATAATTACAAGGTAAGGAGGAGATCCCCAACATGACGACATTGAAGTGATCACAGCGGAACACACACGCATGATTACAAGATAAGGAGGATATCTCCAACATGACGACATTGTCGTGATCACAGCGGAACACACACGTATGTTTACAAGATAAGGAGGAGATCCCCAACATGACGACATTGTAGTGATCAAAGCGGAATACACACGTATAATTACAAGAGAAGAGAGAAGAAGGAGATCTCCAACATGACGACATTGTAGTGATCACAGCAGAACACACACGTATGATTACAAGATAAGGAGGACATCCCCAACATGACGTTATTTGAGTGATCACAGCGGAACACACATGTATGATCACAAGATTAGAAGGAGATCTCCAACATGACGACGGTACAGTGATCACAGCGGAACACACGTATAATTACAAGATAAGGAGATCTCCAATATGACGTCATTGTAGTGATCACAGCGGAACACACACGTATAATTACAAGACAAGGAGGAGATCCCCAACATGACGTCATTGTAGTGATCACAGCGGAACACACACGTATAATTACAAGATAAGGAGGAGATCCCCAACATGACGTCATTGTAGTAATCACAGCGGAACATACACGTATAATTACAAGATAAGGAGGAGATCCCCAATATGACGTCATTGTAGCGATCACAGCGGAACACAAAGTGAAGGGCGAGAGCAGATGGAGACAACGAGAACAATAAAATCACACCACTGTTCAAAACATCAACGACAACATGATATATTTGGATACTATCCTTTGCACCATAGACCTATACCCTGGTAATACGTCTATCAGTGTTCGCATATACTTCTCATCTTAGAATTGATCGGATCTTCGTCTCTTCGCATTTTAATTTCGCATCTTCGTTAAGAACATCGCAACTTAGCTTCTTCACATCGTAATTTTGCTTCTTCGCGTCTTCGTGAAATTATTTACCCAAAGAGAATTCCAGCCTCTGGATTAGGCAATTTATTGAGTATCCTTATTGTTTCGACCACAGTATGTTTCATGTCAATCTACCAAGCAGTCCGTACTGACCGAACGGACATTGGACGAAACCTGCATGACAGTCATGTGGACCACCGAGTCATTATAAATGAGAGTTTGTCCTTACACCAATTGGCGTAGCTTGGGCAAAATTACTTTCGTTGTACAAGGAAAATGAGGACCACATAGAGGCTCTTAGCTGAGGTCTTTTCCATGACAATAAAAGAGGTCGAATGCAAATGGAGGCTTTGTCTCCAGCAACGCGACAAAAATAGGTTTCGTACCCAAGTACGCAGATGCCTCCTCGTTTAGCAAAAAAAAAAAAAAAAAAAAAAAATGATGATAACAATAATGAAAAAAAAAACCGTAATAAAGAGAGAGAGAAAACCAGGAAGGCTATCATTCTTCTTTCAACTAAAATTATCGTAGCTTTAAGTTATGTTAATTGAAATGCTATCGTATGCCGGTATGGTGGCATACTTCTGCCTCCTACATGCGAGATATTCTCTATAGATTATGTCGTCATGCTACTTATTTATGTCAACATGCAAGATAAATATATTGACATGCAAGATAATTATGTTGACATGCAAGATGATTATGTTGACATGCAAGATAATTATGTCGCATGTTGACAAAATATGTTGCATGTTGACATAAGTAAGTTGCATGTTGACATAAATAAGTTGCATGTTGACATAATTAAGTTGCATGTAGACATAAATAAGTGGCGTGTTCACATAAGTAAGTCGCATGTCGACATATTCTACAGAAAAATATCTCGCATGTAGAAGGCAGAAGTATGCCACCATACGAATGCATGTAAACTTGTGGAGTAAAAATTATAGGCAAAAATGTACATGTAAATTATGTGTGTAAAATTCATGAGCTTAATTAAGCCAGGGCTTCACCCTTAACTTTAATTCCTTTTATTTTAACTTCACAAAATCCGAAAAAAAAAGCATTAAATATGTCTTGGTCCAAAAGGGCTTAATCTGAGTTATCCCTCTTTCATTTCATTTACGTGCAGTAACTGAGTTATAAAAAAATCCATACTAGTTAGTTTATTTTTTGTTTGTGTCTTTAGAACCAAAACAATAATAATAATAGAAAAAAAACCCGAGGAACTCGTTAGGGACTGTCGGTCCTAAACAGCCCCCCCCCCCCTTTACGTGCAATGATACAGTTTTGTGGTATACCTTAGTGCATCCGGCGAAAAAAAATTTAGTTATCCCTAAAGCGTGGTCTTATGCATTGTAGACTCAGAAACATTGTTTATCATGGAAAAGTAAATTTCGATAGATAAATAAAATAAGATAAAAAAGACAATTCAACGACCGATCGTTTATTCAGAAAGGGTCGCACAGCGAATAAAAGTCTCAAGTAAGTATAATTTTAATGGAAACCGAGGAGTCTAAGCGCAACCTCGAGGTTGCGCTTAGACAAAAAGAAAAGAAGCTCCTCAGTTTCCATAGAAATTAAAGTAAGTACGTTTCCCCAAAATCATCCATTTATCGTATTTTTCAAAATCAGGCCATAGCAAGTTTTTTTTCTTTCTTAAGCGTCAGCGAGTGGGGTAGGGTTTCAGGATATTGTTTGCAAAAACAAAACAAAAAACAAACAACAAATCAAAACTAAAAACAAACACCCCCCCCCCCCCCACACACACACACACAAAATAATAAATAAAATAAAATAAATAGTCATAAAAACAAAAAACAAAAAACAAACAAATAAACAAAAACAAAAAACAAAAACAAACAAACGTTCTCTTTCTCTATTTTTCCATCACTATTGGCTTTTTTCAACTTGAAGACAGATGTGTTTACAACCTCAACAATTTTCATTGGATTCTTAGTCTTATATTAAGGCTAGGTAATTTGAAAATTGACTAAAATGACACAAAGGATGTCACTTTCTTCGCTTCCCTGTCACGAGATCCTCCTCCCTTTTATATTTTTCACATTTTCTTGAAATAATCGATTCACATCTCTTCGCTGTTTGATTTTTAAAGTGCCATAACAGTCTAAAATTTTTCATTAGAAACTTATAGCATTTAATCACACTACTCTTTCCCCGAAAACGCGATATCTCTACTCTCAAGATGTAAGGAGTTATATGTTACATCTTATCTTGATTAACTTTTGACCACCTGTGATCGGCGGTTTCCGGCGCTCTCGGTAGCTGGACGTAAGAAGCAGGACACGCTAGCCCAGAAGCAGTAGTTATCTATGTATGTAAACACGAACTTCAGCCATGGATTTCTGTATTTTCAGAGACAATTTTAATATAAAATGATAAAATTATGTGCAGACATGAAGTGATATGGGAAGTACATATAACTCATGGTATATGAGTGGCAAAAATGGATCGTGATATACGCGTAGATGGGGGGGGGGGGGGGGGGGGGGGGTATGAATATTCCATTTTTCGTCCAGAAAGACTTGTGAGTCGTGTGGATATGAAATATAGAGTAAAACAGAAATTGATATGAAAGAAGGAGACTTTTAGAATTCTGTTTTTGTTGTACTTAATTTGAGAACAAACAATTTATTAATTCAATCCATTATCATTTGAAAAAAAAAATCTCGTGAAATCGGGAAAGACCAAAATATTCCAAACTACGCAAGGAAGCAGTTCTGAATACACAGCCAATGTGCCTCACTAAATTCATATGAAATGAGAATCATGTAAAATTCACATAAAAATGTTAATGCGAAAGTCATATTAATTTCACTTGAGATTTATAAAAATGTTTCACATGAACTTCACATAAATTTATTTCACATGAATATCACATGAATTTTTCTTTATGACCTTCATGCGAAACTATATTCACATAAAATTCATGACAGACGTTTCAAATTAATTTCATGTAATGTAAAGTTCATGTTAATTTTACATGAATTTCATGTGAGGCACAATTGGCTGTGTATTTTAGTAGTAGAGCTGTGTACAGCTATACTACTTATTTTTCCAAACTCACCCAACTCTTCTGGAGGCAAAAAATATATGCCGGTCAAAGTGCGTATCCCTTGAAATAACCACATTAATTAATTCAATTCATGTGATATGAAAAGAAAACCATATGAGCTATATATATTTTTTTTTTGTGAAATGGGGGACTTAAATTCTGAACCGTTTTCGGGTTGAAAAAAAACCAGTTCGAAAGAGAATTAATGATGGCACGCACGACCTGAATAGGAGGGGGACTTCTGAACCGTTTTCGGGTTGAAAAAAAACCAGTTCGAAAGAGAATTAATGATGGCACGCACGACCTGAATAGGAGGGTGACGGAGGGGACTGGCATTCTCATGACTTCGAAAATTTTATGATCGATCATCTCCTAGAATAAGGCACGGTCCATTTGATATTCGGGGGGGGGGGGGGTTAGATATAGAATTTGTTTACTAAGGATTATATATTGTAAAATACTTGAAGTGAATTAAATTCCTCATAAAAATGAAGTAATGTTTTAGAGGTTTGAATAAAATGAAGAATTTCTATTGATAAAACACAAACATTCTTAATATATTGCACATCAATTGTTAGAAAAAAAAATTCTTGCTCCAACTTTACAAGAAAAAAATAATTTTGCTCCGGTCCGGGCGAAAAAATAATCTTGCTCCGACAAAAAAAAACCCCCAAACCCCCCCCCCCCCCCTCTTCAGAATATCAAATAGACCATGCCTAACTGGATTATGTTTGAACTGCTAATATCACTCAAAGAGATGAATTATCCATCATATATAACTTTGGCAAACTGAACGAGCCAAAGCCCCATCGGTAATATGCAAAAAAAAAAAGAAGAAAGAATGTAGCAGAAATATCTGTAATCTTTGAGACTGTATACTGATGAGTACTACTTCGGTGTTTAATATTTCTAAAACGCAAGTAATCATGTTACCCTTCCCTCTTTTCTTTATAAAGTATACCAGAGAAGAAATACTTGCATAATTAAAGGATTTATTTTTGATGTCATAGAGACAGACAGAGGTACCTCTTCTTTGATCTTAATTTAATCTCTCTCTTCTCTTTCACTATCTCTTTACTTTTCCGTATTCATTTTTTTCCTTTTTTTGTCAGAGCATAGGAAAGGTTGGATTAATTAACATGTGTAAATAAATTCTGAAAACCTAAGTCTTTCTTTTCTTCTAGTTCCTATTATTTTCTGAGTGGGGAAGAAGGTGGATCCAAGTCTTAATATGACAAAACAATCTTTTACTCGCCATTGTCATTTTTTTTATATAAATACCGTCGCTGTCTTTTTTAAAAGATTACAACTCTCATAACAAATGCATTATCTTCTATATAGCCATCGTATGTTTACTACTACGGTGTCCTGCTTCTGACGAATCCTTCACACATGTGGTCAGCAGCAAGATGTAGCGATAAGACGCTCGGCGATTTCCCGCAGCAGGTGTAAATGGACACTAAAATAATTAATTTCAAAGGCTAGGCGCAAGAATTTTTGCAAACAGATTGCGCAATTTCATGTAGGTTCATATTTACTATCTGATTAGCCAAAAACATTCTGAGATGTTATGGCACTTTAAAACGGATAGGTAGAGATAGCTCCACTGCTTCAGATGTGCACAATCACTTTCTCCAGGAACGTACAGTTTCACATAATCATGCCAATATATTCCAGTAGACAGAATAAGGCACCCACCCGCCCAACATATTTTATTATCGAAAATTGGATTAACCCCCCCCCCCCCCCCCCCCCGAGAAACACTGATTTTCAAGATACATTTATGTTGTGCTTCTTGGAGCGGAACAATCGTTTCCCGGTTGTTAAATTTTCTACTGACCCATAGTAAATTTATACATGAAATTGCCTTCAAGTTTTATGTATGATCTTTTAAAAAATTCATCAACTTAATTATAGTAAACATGCAAGGACTCATAAACATTATAAGTCTTTGTAGAAAAGAGGTAATTTCAGCATTTTTGGGCCGATTTTACGCCTCCGATCGTTACAACTGAGCCCCTTCTCAAAAAATGTCCTTATTACGCGTCGGCGACCCCTCAGGCTCTTAATTCCTCCCTTGAAAATTCTTATTCGCTCATGAAAAGGAAGGTTATTTGTATTTGTTTCTTTTGAAAATTTAGTGGTCGAAAATATTTCCCTATTTTTGGATTTCCCGTCTAAAAAAAAAAAAAAAAAAAATCCAGACCGGAAGTGTGATGTCACTCATTAGCATAACTCATTGATCAGTTCGCCATTTTGGATTTGAAGTAAACAACAAATACTGAAAAAAGAGAGGATTTAAGAAAAATCTCGTCTCTGTACGAGAAAGAAAAGAATAACCATGTTATATATCTGTATATATTGTTCATTAGCCTTAGGATTTGTGTTCTCTATGTCAGGTAAGAGGTCCAAGTAGTTTGACAAAGGACAACTCGGGCGAAAACAGGTGCCCGGTGTATCAAATGTTTTATGAGGTTATTATCGTTATTTAGAGGGTTTTGATAATACGTTTGTACCAAAATGAATAAAAAGCAACCAAAAGACGATAAAAGGCGTTATTACTGGTGTCGGAACAGTTTCCAGACGATTTTGAAGGTCTCCTCAGTCCTTTCATTATGCTTTGCCCTTCCCACAGTCACTCCAGTAGATAGAATGTGAAAATTATCTTGAGAAATATGGTTTCTAGACCGATTTTATGACTCTTTATTTCGTTTTTCGCAAATCCCTGTGAGTGGACCAATAAAAGATTTTTATATTACCGCAGTTGACTTGTACATTGTATTTTACACATCCTAAGACCCGACTTGACAACATTTAACATAACTTTTAACTGTGACGTCGTAACTGAATTATGACCTCACAATTAGAAATAATGTCATAAGTAGTGATGTCGGGTCTTGGAGTGTCTAAAATGCAAGTCTAACGGTAATTTGAAGAAGGTCTATTTCCCGACACCTGACTGTTAAAGGCCAAACTGGATGAATTTCAAATATTGTCTTCTTCAATCTTTTTTACAAATGAAACAAAACTTCTCAAATCACGTTGATTATAAAATACAGATCTCGGCAACTTCCCCTGTGCTTGATATTATATGGAGCAGAAAGGAGTGAAAAGGTGGTATGATAAAACTAAAAGCAACGAGGATGCAAAATTTTGTTTAAATGATTCATGATTTGAATTCTCCATTTAAAAAATCTACAAAATTGTCAGAAAATTTCGAAAATAAGTTCCCACAAAGTATGTTTTGAATCCATTCTAAAAATCTTTTGTTTGCGTTCGGCAGGTATGAAACCTGCAAATACCAGTAGCACGATTAACGACTTTGCTACTGCCAGGACTGTGCTGGATATCCTTTTTTAAAACTAAATTGGTATTGTCCTGGCCTTCAGAGTTAACAGCCCGGGTTATAACCTTGGCACGGGCACTCAGTCCTGGTCAGACAATGGCTGTGAGGAAGCAGACAATGGCTGTGAGGAAGCAGATGTAGACGTCAAATCCTGGACAGATTGGACAAGAGGGTGTTCAAGCCTCTGCTCAACGACTTGACTACTTGGATGTCCCTTTAGCTCACTCAGTTTTGACTTGACTGCCAAGCGGGTGACTGGGGTTTGAATCCTGTCATGGGCACTCCTCTCCTTCCTGTGAACCAAAAAACTGGCACATCTGCAGTCTTTACCAAAACTCACAAGTCGATGCCCAGGGCTACATGTACCACAAATTCAGCAGTGCTAGTAGAAATTGTCTAACAAACTATACCAGTGTAGTGGTTCTGGCAGTACCATACGGTACATGTATAACAGTTCAGCGTGTTAATATGTGACCCTCTGAGAGTATGAGCATGATGAGTAAAACTCTCTTAATATTTACATGATTTACTGGACATAGTTCAGGAAGCTTCAGATTCCTACAAGAAAATACTGAAAATGGTTCTACAGGTTCTTGACCAAGCCAAATTGTATTATTTTACCCTTAAGGTATTCAGCCCGTAATACATTTTCAATGAGAATTATCAAAGATACATATTTTCTATTTCATCATATAGAATACTTTATACACTAATTTTCCTCATATAAATAATGCCACTTGTCAACCAATGACCCGTGCAATTACCTCCGAACATTTCCGATAACACAATCATCGGTATTTGTCGGAAATGTAGGAATAGTGTAAAAATATTAACCGGAAGTAACTCTATTAGGGTGCGGGAACCTTAAACAGGTTGAGGTAGAGTTACAATGTAAAAGTACTTCTCTGGAAGTAGAGAATATCTCTCTTTCACAGAATGAATAAAATGCCCTCAATTAAAGCTCAGTTAAGTGAGACAATATTCTCTACTTCCAGGGATTTTAACTCTACTTGGTAAATGTTTGATGTTCAGATGGGCTTGAGAAATAATGAGCTGAGTCAATGAAATGCCCTGTAGCAAAGTCATATATCAAACTTCATTTATTTCAACTACACCTTATTCATTTTGTGTAGGAGGCACTTCTCTCAATTATTTTCCATTCCTGCATTACTTTGGTTTTGACCACTTCGACATGTTGGACTTGCTCAAACTTTTAGACCTATTTCTTTTACTCTAATTACCTGTATGCATGTACCGGTACCTGCAATGTATGTTACAAGCGTATGATTTGTTGTTCTCACTTCAATATATTCATAGATTAGCAATACCTCCAAATTTGATTTATCAATGTTTACCTTGTTCATAGAAACTTTTTTGAACCACAAGCCAGAGGACAAAGTCTACTGGTATTGGCCAGTTTTGTACTTCTTAATACTAGCCTGGTAAAAATTCTGCTTATTCAAAGCTGCGGGCTAGTGAGACTGTTAAACTTAAAGGCAGAAATCAAGAAACAGTGGATACTGATTATACAAGATTTTTCACACCTTACATCTAAATGTGTATATCTATTACTGAAGTAAACACATGGTACAAATGTAAATCAGCCTTTTTTTCCCCCAAAAAATAAGGCAATATTTGGCAATATTCAGACCCATTCCCCCCACTCTGGAGTATATATTTTTCCCGGCCTGTGAGAGAAATTTCCCCTCATATAAAAGATTTTTTCTTTGACAAAAATCGTTTATCAAAATCAGAATCCAAATATGTAGTAGAATATGATTCCTCT
The DNA here is from genome assembly GCA_028142955.1 of Pinctada fucata. Taxonomy (NCBI): domain Eukaryota; kingdom Metazoa; phylum Mollusca; class Bivalvia; order Pterioida; family Pteriidae; genus Pinctada; species Pinctada fucata. The sequence goes on along the minus strand of AP027112.1, from coordinate 29,279,277 downwards.
GTTGACTGATGTACCTGTTTACTTCAAGCCATTCCAATTATTGTTGCTATCTAAATACTGTATGTGCAAGAATTTTGATTTATTCAAGAATTCCCATTTTGAGCAGTTTCAGTGCAAATTTTCCCCTACGTATAGTCCCTGACCCCCTTTCCTCCAAAAGTGCAGGGAATAACCTGGATTTGTAAAGACAGGGGCCATTAAAATGGGCCAATGGCCTCTTTCTTTATTAAATGCATATAAAATTGACAAAAAAGAGGGGCCATTTGAAAAAATAAGGGGCCATTTAGCCAAATTGATGGTTCGATGAATTCTTATTGAGTTATTCTGGGTCCTAGACCAAAACTGATGTAGATTTTTATATACATGTATGTCCGATGCATTAAGAAAAAGTTTCGTGTAGACTGTCTTAAAGACTCTTATTCTAAAAGTACATTTTTGTTTTCAGAGCCCAATGCATATGACCCAGTCATAGATTCCAAGTATAAAAATGGGCGTGGCATTCCAGTTTTCCATGGTAACATATCAGAGCAGGGTAAGGAGGTCGTTCTGGATCCACCCCTGACAGCCTCCGACAAGGACATTGTGGGCGGAGCAAGTAAGTTATAATTATATTTGATTTAGTGTAAGTGTTTGTAAAAATGTAAATACATGTACTGTTGAACATCTCAGTGAATATGTTCTTTCAAAACACTGTAATGTACATATAAAGAAGGCAAATTTTAACCACCAAAATCCAACCTTTATTGTGATTTATCTACTAGTATGTTTTTAACAAGGATTTGATAAATTAATGTTGGATTTCAAGGAACATGCACATGTACTTTAACATATTTAACAAGGCTTGAACATGTTGAACATGCGTGTATTGAACATGTTGAATAATAAATTTATCATCTTTTTTGTACATGTTTTAAGAAATATATGCATGCACATGTGTGTAAAACATGTAAAATTACCTTATCACTGGCTTAAAAGTTAAAACAATATCTACATTACAATGTTTACTGATACATGTACATATAAGTTAATTATAAGAAGTTGGACAATCATATTTGGCATGTATCGGTTTTATTTCATTGTGGCGAGACCTTTCTATTCTATTTCATCTGCAACACATAAGTAATATATAATAGGAATCACTCTGTCATGGGTCTGATGGTCAAATGTTTTCAAATACAAAGGTACATTGTACATGTATAGGTCAAAGGTCATGGTCATCAAGTTGTAATCTTGACCATCACTTTTGACCTACATGTATATTTGCAAACCATAATCAAGGTCACAAGTTTGTAACCCTTATAGTTCATACATGTATTCAGTGTATGGGAACCGTTGTTAAGCTTCATAGAATGGTTGGTCCTTCAAGTAAAAATTTATAGAAATGAAGTCATATCTATATGACAGTAATCATTTACAAGACAGTATAGCACAGAAATAAACATCAGTCTTATCTGACTGGTCTGACTGGAAATAATGAAAATCAGACAGGTTCAAAACTTTTCTTTCGAGTCCAAAAATCTTATCATATGAATTAAGCAGACCCTGCATTTAAAACATTGGCGTTACTGATGCTGTCATCATCACTTTACGTGAATAAATACAGCTGTCTATTTCATCTTTACTTCATGTCATCCGTCAGTTCTGAATTTTGTTGTGATGTATGGATTTTCTAACCATTCCCAGATCTCATTACAATTGGACTGTGACATGACCTTAACGGGATTTTACCTGAGGCGATTAAAGCCGCGATTTAAAACAAAACCAAACAATCAATTCAAAATTCTTTATATGTAACATGTACATCATCTTAAGTAACATTATTCTCTCTTTTAAAATATACAACATGTACAAGTTTTGCCTTTCATGCTCTATGATTTGAACTTTCTCAGTGATACCTTGTCACCTACTTTAATACCTGTAGGCACTTAAAATGCATATTACCGCAATACAACATACAAACTGTCTCATTTTGTACAAAAAATGCAAAATGTTCCGTTGATCCAGGTGCAAGTTACGTTAATATTTTATGAATCATTGAAATGGTATATAGTGCACTACAGGTCTGGGCATCAAACACGTTTATTATATTTATAGCTAAAACGGATCTTGCGATTCTATATCCTTTATACATGTTAGACATACTAGTACCTGAAATATATAAATTGCTGACGTCTTCAATAAATTTAAGCTAGGTGCATCGAATGAACCCAGAATCACAATTAATTGAAATCGATTTTATTAACTATGACATGATGCATGGCAGATAAGAAATTCATTATCATATTAATTTGATTGAATATTTAAGCAATTGTAATTTTATCAAGCTCTTTCAGATGTATTGTGTATACATGTATAAACATGATGAAATTAATTTGAGTATAATATTGAAACATTTATCAATAATTTTGTTGGTGTCTTTGTGTCAGCATCTGCATCTAGTAAAAAAAATTTCAACGCGATGGGCTACTTCTTTTCAACAATAAGGGGAAGAGCTTTGATATTTCACATGTACTAAATTCATTTTGACAAATGCCTTTCATTTGATACCATTTCTTTTGACCTAGTTAGTCGCGACTTTTACTTTGAATTTAGAAAATTTTCTGTATGTAGTAATACACTCGCATATACACTCACCAGAGGGCTATGTTGACTTTAATTATCAGGGTTACAAGGCATACGATCCTCTAACTTGGTATAGACTGATAGAGATAAAAGCATAGTTAGAAGATCTGAGCGCAGGTATGGCCTTTAACCTTGATCTTGACTTTGAGATTTGACCTTGACCTTGAAAAATGTAATATTGTGCTTAGGTTAGTTGTGAAAGAACTATAAAGTATAAGGAATACAATATTCAAACTTGGTATAGCGATAAAGTTTAGTGAAGGGGTCTGAACTCGGGTATTGTTTAAAATGACCTTGGAGTTTGAACTTGGCCTTGAAAATTTGACATTGAAAAATAGAATTTTGCGTTAAGGTTAGTTGTGAAAGAACTTAAGGGGTATATTATCACATTTAAACTTGAGATGAAGAAAAATCTGAGCAAGTTGACCTGATTCCAGGTATTGACTTTGAGGCCCTCGATCCTGAAAATAAAATTTTGAATTGGACTGTGTCGAACCAATATTATATGAAACCATAAGTAATACTTTATTGTAATATACTAGATAGCACATTAAAATTTTACATTGAGGTAGAAAGTGATGACAGGACTTGATTTCGGTATTGCCTTTACCTTGACAGTCTTAAAAAGTTAATAACTGTTATTTTGAACTTGGCATGCACCAATACTCTATGAAGTATCACTTTAAAACTTGCAGAAGAAGTGGAACATGATATGCGGAACTGATTCCTGAAGTTAACTTTGAGGATTAACGATTTTTGAATTCGACTTAATTATGTCGATACCATATAGATTGAAATCTTGCATAGAAACTTTGAATGCAGAAATGTATTAATATTGCACTCTGTTGCTTCCATTGTTTCAAAAGACAGTTGCTGGCAGCAATCGGACGTTTAGCGGTGTCTTGTCTTTTTGTAATGTAATTTAGTGTCATTGAAAGCTTGTTTATAGAAATGGTCTGGAACTATAGATAGACATGATAGAGGGAATGGGATGGATAAGGAAACTCTGTCCTTGGAATTTGTCATAACTTGGAATTTGTCATAGGTGCTCATGTTTCCAATTTCTACGGGAAATTGTTATAGAATCGTATGATATTGGCTCCTCATACACGTTTAAACTGAAGCACAAAATTGAAAAAAGATAAAACTTTGTGATACGTAAATAAATTTTGTTTGGACGTTTTTTTGTGCATGTAAACATGCATTTAGGTCCACATTGGTAATAGAGTTACAAACTCGTATTTTGTAACCTTCCCTCCCCCCGCCCTATCTCTTCATCTGCGTACATGTATGTAAAAAGACAAATATATTTCTTTGTCTCGAGAAACAGAAGCCCTGGATAAGCTACGTCAAAGAACTTGATTCTCTTATAAATCCTCGACTTACCGCCGAACCCCCGGTCTCTATATGCAAGGCAATTTGGTTTCCTTATACGGCTTGAATTTGTATTTTATGGCTTTCCCAACAAACTGCGAACCTATTGTTACAAACGCTGATCTAGAAGGGGGAGGGGGACAAGGCGGTAGAAGCCTCCAGGAATTTGCCAAAAAAAAAAGCAGCTGATTTTTACTTGTTATACGTATTTTTGCTCTTCAAAATTACAGACTGGACTCTCACTAACCCCACCCCCCCCCCCCTGAAAAAAAAAATCTTGATCCGCCAATGCACTATACCGCTAGTTAGTTTTCGACGTCCTCGAAAGCAGCGTGCCTGAGCAATTTTTACATTAATCTTTAAAGATAAAGTTTGATTTAAAATAAGGATCTTTAGGATAAACCAAATTGACATGTTGAGGCAATTTGAAGTAGTTTGCGCATTTGCGTGTTAATTTGCCGTTCCTTTTTGGACAAGTCGTCGAATGATGTTTGATGGGATTATTGATTCAATCCGTCATTTATTGTGTACAAGATATCCTGGTAAATAATCGGCGCACATTGATGGGAACGTGATCTTGAAAAAATATAGGAATGAGAAATAAGAAGAATTGGCTTTGTTGAAAGGTACATGAAAAACGCCAACTTGCAAGAACGGAAAGAGGAGGGGATGGGGTACTCAAAACCACGTCATGTTTCAAAGTCCTATTTCCCAAATTCCCCTTGGATCCAATCAAACACACACTATGGGGAATTCGCGGGGATGCTTTTTTCCTCACGTACGTTGATTTAGGGACGTTTACCACGGGGTCCAATTTACCAGGTGTCCAGCTTTTGATAAACAGTTGATATATTTTATTTTTCAAGGTCCAGAAGTACTGAAAAATAATTCCATAGAAAAATGGGTCGGCTGCCCTTGGTCACCGCATAAAAGATGGGATTTAGAAAGGGACAGAGACGATACCAAGAGTTTACCATACATAGCCTTGTTTACAGCAAATGATCAGTTGTCGACAGAAAAATTGGGACACGTTAGTCTTAATCAACTGGAAGCGGTCGATAAATTCCATCACACTTGTTTATCGTTGGCGACTTAGCCGACCTAATAAGATATTTAATTGAAAAGTGAATACAGCTATAATCAACTCTGATGACTGCCCACGGTGGACGATGACCCACGGTGGACGATGACGGGGGTTTGCCATTTAACTGGTCTTTGTCTAAACAATTAGATTAACGTTACAAAGCCTGGAAGAAAAAAGGACAACTCTACCACGAGCTCGTTCGATTGAGAGTTATTTCGGTCCAGAACGATTCACTTAATAGCATCTACTACGCTGTTATCTGACAATGCTAAGATTAAGTGTCATTATAAAACAGTTTGATTTTTGTCACGAGAAGCTTTGGTCGTGAATCACGGAGGAAAAAAAAACTGATCTCCTGATTCGTTGGTATAGATTGACAGTGAACATGTTGAGGTTTGGTGATTTTGATGGTTATATAAGTAGTTAACAAAAAAAAAAAGTAAATAAATAAAAAAAAAAACCCCCAAAACTAAACAATCTTAAGTATACAGCTAATTTTTCCAGAATATCAAACTTCTTGTTCAAATAAAAAAGGTAAAGAATAAAAATCATGGTACATGTACCAGTAGAAAGGTCTTGTCACAAGGAATACAAAATTACTGTGAGATATAAAGGCTTGGCAGAGCCCTGTAGAATTTGAAATGTATTGTTTCAAGAAATACACAAAGTCATGTGAAATCTAAAAGCCCAACAAAGAAATGAAAAAAAAAAACCTTGTTATCATAATAAATTAATGAACATTTATAATTGATTTCAGGTTTTATTTGTGGGTACAATGTGATCTCCAAACATCACAACATTCCTTTTGAGGTCAATCTGGTCAACCACACGACTGGGGCAGCCACGGTAACACTCAAAAAGGGAGGCAAACTGAATTTTGAGAAAAGACGCCGTTACAAGTTCCCGGTAGTGGCTTACGACTGTGGATCTCCTCACAGGGAATCAAATAGGTAAGTGTCTGAAGTGACTAAAGTAAGTGTCTTATTAACACAAAGAAGATATAAGCATCTTCAAAGACATGAATGTCTTATAACATGTCTTATAAAACGAAAGTATCTTATAAAATGTATGAGACATAAGTCTCTTCTTAGACAAAAGTATGTCTTATGAGATAAGATTCTTTCAAGATAAATATAACAAAAATGTATGTCTCGAAAGACAAAAGAAAGTATCAGATTTTAGTGTCACTGTGTCTTTGAAATAAAAATGCAAATGTCCTATTAGACAAAAGTTTGTGACACATAAAACAAAAGTTAGTGTCATATTATATAAAACAGTAGTTTATTTTTTCATAAGACAAAATTTAGTGGCATATAAGACAAAAGTTTGTGTTATATAAGCATGATAAGACACAAGTTTGTGTCATACATGTATAAGACACAAGTTTGTGTTATAAAAGACAGAATGAAAAGAAGACAATATTAATGTATAGAATATATTAATAAACAATATAGAAAAAAAAGTACATTTTCGAAGAGGCAAAAATTAGTACAATGTATCTGTGATGACAAAATTTCTGACAAGAAAAAGGTTAAGGTCTGAGAACACAATAGGCCACTTGCCGAAATTCATAATGGCTGACAAAATTACGAAAAATGTCCGAGGTAGGCAATTTTTGCGCGCTTTTTCATTGTGACGTCTCAATGGAATTACGTCTTTTAGATTATAATTGACATCATAATGAAAAACAATGCCAAAGTATGTTGGCTTGGACATTTTGAGATTTATAACAAGATCGCAAAATGGCCTATTGCATCATATCTTGTGATCACAAATGGAAGCAAAAACTTGAATCAACAAATGAACGTCATTTCTATTTTCTAGGGCCATCATTTTCATCAAAGTACAGGACGTGGATGAGTACGCGCCACATTTTAACAAGACGAGTGTAATGGTGGACATGGAGGAGAACAAGTTATACGACCCGTTGATTAAGCTAACAGCCACCGATGATGACCGTTCTAAACTATTCAGGGATATATGTGATTACCAGATAGTCACGCCCAATGTACCGTTCACCATTGACAAACAGGGTAATTATCAGGCATATCATGTAAGTCCATAACGATGAAATATTTTGGTTTTATGTTTTTGAGTGTCAAGAAAAGGCACTAATACACATAGAAGAATTATCATAAGAATGTATAAAAGGATAAAAGATTGAAACAAATATTGACTGTTTGGTTGACTTCAGTAGACTTGATACAAAACCAAAAGAAGATTTTGCATATTATTAGTCTTCACAAACCTTTTCTGAACCACTAGCTCGAGGAGGAATTGTATTGCCCATTTGTCTACATTGTTCGACGGTATCTACCGATATTAGCCCAAAAAATTTCTGGTAGCCGCAGGCGTCAGGCAAGTGAGTTTCATAAAGGCTGTACTAATAAAAATGAAAAAAAAAACCAAAACAGTAATTGTAAATCATTGTACTTTGTAGGTAATTTGAAAAATACAGTGGAAATAGAATACGCTACACGGCACAACTTCATCCTGGAAGTCATAGCAAAGGATTGTGGGGGAAAGAAATCCAAGCGAATATTTGTCAACATCAGAATCAAGGAAGCCTGTAAAGGTGGATGGACAGGTAATACCATCTCCATAAAGAACTTCTTCATAACTACTTAGAAGAAAACCCAATACCCACATCATAAAGAAATTTTCCGGAAGATTACTATTAGACTACATTTTCTCAATGAAATTTTGCAATTTTAAGGCTTATAAATGTTATACATGTTATAGTCAAAAGGCAGCAAGTGTGAACAAAAATAATTCAATGTTGGTGAGATGTTTTCTGCTGTTGGTAACTTTATTTCATAAGTTCCGTTTAGCGTATAGTGAATTGAAGAGGGTTTCAGACTTATATTATCAAGCTTGGTATAACAGTTACTGATTATCAAGACCTTTTATTATATGTCTAAATTTAAATGTTGCACTGTCTTAGCATGAAAATGCTGTTCTTTTGAAAGATTTCATAGACCATCTGTACTGGAATATGAATGAAATGAAGTCCTCCGCAGGGAAGTTGATACATGTATTATATATGATAAGGAACACTCAATATATCTACACATTTTCGGCCTCATAGCCTATGTCAACTATCTGTATCTGTGTTGAGTATTGAGTGTTTTCTGAAATATTCGCTTGAGGTGTTATTAAAGTTGTCTATAATTTTGACTAGGTATTCCTGATCACGTTGACTATAACGCCGGTACAGGGAAGACGATCATAGCTCCTAGTGCTACCCTCAAGTGGTGTGATACGTCATGTAAGCCGGATTCTGTGACGGTAAAGATGTCCCTGAAGACAAAGCACATTGGGAAAGGCTGTGATCGCGACACTTACTCCATTACGTCACAACGCAGACTGTGTGGTAAGGCAGATAACTCTTGCTGTGGCTATAACCTGAGTTCTTCTACTAATTAAAATCTATAATCTGTGTATATGTTCCTTTATACATGTATAGAATAAAAATCAAGTCAGATACCACATTTTCATAGAAAGCTTACAAATTTATCAAAAGCGTACATTGATTGTCAAAACCTGTTTGACAAAAACATTTGAAACCCCAAGTCATGAATATGTTCCTCTAAAAACGTGAAAAAGACGTGCTAGTAATACAAATGTATTGTTGGAAAGGGACTTGACTTGCAGAGCTAATTCAATTAAGCAACTGGGACAAGCTTAAAAAATTTTAGGTTACAAAGAATATGGGTTGCAAGTTTAGTAATTAGAGTAAATACATGTGACTTGTAATTTTGTAAATCTTAGAAGAAAGCTCAGGTTAGTTTGCTACGGCAATAACACACAGAAAGAAAAAATATGCAAATGAATGAGAGAAACATGACTTAGAGCATCTATAAATACTGCATTACACTAACATAAAACCTTTCTCCCTAGGTGCCAATGACAAGAGTGTTGACCTGCTTCCCCCACCCTCCTTAACGACAACATGGACTCGGACATTACCCACAGACGACGGTAAGGAGAGTGATCAGGTGTTCTACTTCGACGGGGAAAGTAACGCTGTTGAGGTTCCACATGACCGATTCAATCACACGCTCCATCAACACTTCACGCTAATGACTTGGATGAAACATAATTTTGCGGAGAGTATGAAGGGAGATAAAAAGAAACCCAAGGAAACTATTCTGTGCATGTCAGATGGGGAAAGTGAGTATATATTTAATCATAACTTTGTCTAATTGACCCTTCCGATTGCGGGAAAAAAAAATGCAAAATTTCGTGACGTCAGAATGCTTTTACTATGTGTTTACTTCGGACAAACAAGCTTCGAACCTCTGTCAAACATAGAAATTGCATTGTGACGTCATGGAATTTCTCGAATTTTTCACGCGTTCGGAAGAGTTAATTTTGCTCGGTAAACAATCTTTTTGAATAAATAACTACTTTCTAATGAGAAGCTATCAATTAAGAGGTGTAGATATATCAGAATTGGCAATGGGGTGAAACCGCCTCTTTATTTAATTAAGGTTTTGTTGTTATTTACAAAACTTGTTCATCTTAAGACGAGCAAACTGCAGCATTTTGTTCCAACCTTTAATAAAGGGAGAGGAGTGTTATGGTTAAATTATTTTTCTTTTTCTAGATATTTGACCCATCTGCTCTTAAATGATGCTATTGAATTTGAAAAAATTTATGTACATGAATCTAATGACCCATGTTTATTTTACAGAGATGAGCCGTCACCATTATTCTTTGTTCATTCACGGAGAGAAATTGATTTTGTTGTTACGTCGTGAGGCCGCAGACGCTGACGACATGGAAGTATTTAAACCGGCAGAATGGAGATGGCACATTCCACAGATTAACGATCAGGACAGCTGGCATCACTACGCTATCAGTGTAGACTTTCCTCAGGTCAGTTATGGTGTATAACAGTTAAGATCCTTTCACCTTTATGTTCGTTTGTTTCACTTTTTGTCTCTTCGCTGGACTATTTTGCCTACCAGAACAATCACATGACGTCATCTTTGACAGTGTTTGCTTCTATTTGGAGTGGAATGATGTCATTTGATTGTTCTGGTGGGCAAAATCGTCCTATGAATAGACAAAAGTGAACCTAACAGGCAAACAAACATTTACATATTAGTGTTTCCAGTCTTGTTTTCTTAATTTCTTCATGTTGATCACATTTTTGTGTGTGTTTTAATGCCTGGTGGGAGGGTACCTCTCAGAAAAAGTTCGGGACTTAAAAACAAAATATTCAGTTTTTATGGCCTATGTCTGTTTTCTCTTGTTTACATGAATTTATGTTTTGATAACAGGTGAGACTGTATATAGACGGACAGTTGTTGATCCCTGATGACAGTAACTATGAGGTGATAGACGACTGGCCACTACACAAGTCTGGCAAAGTCCACTTTACAAAGTTAGTGGTCGGAGCATGCTGGGAAGGTAGGCACATGTATTTAACGCTATCATTTTACTCAAGAAAATGCAGTATGTGAGAGTGAAAGCGTGATTTAGACAGTTCTATATCTCATGATGTTCACATGTTTTTCAGGTGGTAAGAGTAAATTCCAGCATCATTTCCGAGGTTACTTGGCCGGTCTATCTATACTGAAGGGAAAAAGTGAGAGCGAGAGCGTTATTCACTGTCTGAACAACTGTCAGGAAAGCCTGGAGTTTAATGCCCTCGACAACATGAAAAGTGGAACTGTAAGTACAGATCATTTCCAGTTCCTAAGAATACTGCCATCAATAGATAAACTGCCATCCATAAATAACTATATAGAAAGGGAAATCACTCTGAATGCTTTACAAATAAATTCTCACATTTTCCATTCTATACGCATAAAATCATGATAATTGACTACATGTAATTTAGATTTATAATTTTGATAACAAAAAAAGGAAAGACTAACTTGATTCATAAGCACAATTTTTTATGCCCCCGGAATCAAAGATTCGGGGGCATATAGTTTTTGGCCTGTCCGTCTGTTTGTCTGTTTATCTGTTTGTCTGTTTGTCTGTTTATCTGTTTGTCTGTTTGTCTGTTTGTCCGAAAAACTTTAACATTGGACATAACTTTTGAATGGGAAGTGATAGGGCTTTCATATTTCACATGTGTATTCCTTGTGACAAGACCTTTCCATTGATACCAAAATTTTTGACCTCGTGACCTTGACCTTGACCTTTGACCTACTTTTCAAAAACTTTAACATTGGGAATACCTTTTGAATGGGAAGTGATAGGGCTTTCATATTTCACATGTGTATTCCTTGTGACAAGACCTTTCCATTGATACCAAACTTTTTGACCTCGTGACCTTGACCTTGACCTTTGACCTACTTTTCAAAAACTTTAACATTGGGCATAACTTTTGAATGGGAAGTGATAGGGCTTTCATATTTCACATGTGTATTCCTTGTGACAAGACCTTTCCATTGATACCAAAATTTTTGACCTCGTGACCTTGACTTTGACCTTTGACCTACTTTTCAAAAACTTTAACATTGGGCATAACTTTTGAATGGGAAGTGATAGGGCTTCAATATTTCACATGTGTATTCCTTGTGACATGACCTTTCCATTGATACCAAAATTTTTGACCTCGTGACCTTGACCTTGACCTTTGACCTACTTTTCAAAAACTTTAACATTGGGCATAACTTTTGAATGGGAAGCGATAGGGCTTTCATATTTCGCATGTGTATTCCTTGTGACAAGACCTTTCCATTGATACCAAAATTTTTGATCTCGTGACCTTGACCTTGACCTTTGACCTACTTTTCAAAAATTTTAACATTGGGCATAACTTTTGAATGGGAAGTGATAGGGCTTTCATATTTCACATGTGTATTCCTTGTGACAAGACCTTTCCATTGATACCAAAATTTTTGACCTCGTGACCTTGACCTTTGACCTACTTTTCAAAAACTTTAACATTGGGCATAACTTTTATATGGGAAGTGATAGGGCTTTCATATTTCACATGTGTATTTCTTGTGACAAGATCTTTCCATTGATACCAAAATTTTTGACCTCGTGACCTTGTCCTTGACCTTTGACCTACTTTTCAAAAACTTTAACATTGGGCATAACTTTTGAATGGGAAGTGTTAGGGCTTTCATATTTCACATGTGTATTCCTTGTGACAAGACCTTTCCATTGATACCAAAATTTTTGACCTCGTGGCCTTGACCTTGACCTTTGCCCTACTTTTCAAAAACTTTAACATTGGGCATAACTTTTGAATGGGAAGTGATAGGGCTTCAATATTTCACATGTGTATTCCTTGTGACAAGACCTTTCCATTGATACCAACATTTTTGACCTCATGACCTTGACCTTGACCTTTGACCTACTTTTCAAAAACTTTAACATTTGGCATAACTTTTGAATGGGAAGTGATAGGGCTTTCATATTTCACATGTGTATTCCTTGTGACAAGACCTTTCCATTGATACCAAACTTTTTGACCTCGTGACCTTGACCTTTGACCTTTTAACCCAGTGACCTCACATATGTGTACTTAACAGAAAATAGTGTTCATACTACCAAAGATGCCACCGGGGGCATTCGTGTTTCACAAACACAGGCTTTATTTTGTCAGAAATTGTAATTTATCTGTGAAAGAAAGGGGAAAATATAAGGTATTCTGAACAAAATAAGGCTACACAGTTGCACTAAAAGCCTTGAATGAATATCGCAAAACATTAAAAAGTATAAAGGAATCATAAAGCTGAATTCTATGTTGTATATTTATTGACAATATGTAACATGATTTATATTCACAGACGGTCAGCTTTAACAGTGATAAGACAGATTTCAGTATTCACAGCACAAACTTATCAGAAGTTTCTACGCTCGTTCAAAATGTTGGCTATATCAATGCCAGGAAATTCCCCACGCCCGGGAGACGAAATCTAGACGTACGAACAACTGTCAGGTTGGTTACTTTAATAATATGCTAGCACTACTGCAATGTATAATAGGAAAACTTTATGTAATAAATATTTGATTTCAACTGATTTTCTATTTCATGTGATATTTATGCTGTACATGTATGTATGAGACAAGGTGTTTGATGTTAAATGTCAAAGCTTTCAAAAATTCTTTGTAATGGATGTCTGTTTTAAAAAATACTGCATGGAACAGAAACCTAAGGAAGATTTTTTGTGGTGATGTAGTTTACAATATACATGTACAAAGATTAGGCAAATCAGGACTTCTTTTCATATGAAAAAAAAATTGAGGTCACAATTGAAATGTCCTTGGATTTTCAGCTTAACACCCAAGAAAAAAAATCAGATTGCTTCAAAGTAATCTAACAAACATGTACATGTGAAATGAAATAATTTATATTATGATTTAGATTATGTAATCAAGTATACAGGGATGTCATGTGATATTTTCAAAAAAAAAAAAATACTCCAAAGATTATTTAAAAGTGATAACTCTGAATTAAGAATATGTTTTTGAAAAAAAAACTGAGGCAGTTTTCATCAAGAGAGATAACTCTTACATGTTTCTTTTCCAGATGTGGAGGAACTACCAATGTACTTCCCAAAATAGAAAGTTATATTATGGTTCATCCTGCTCACGACCCTAAAATTACTATTAGCGGCAAAAACTTATACAAAGTCTTCAGAGAAAATATCAACGCTGGCTTTACAATGTTTGATAAAGTAAACATCGCTATTGACATCAAACCACAAAATGACGATGGTAAAGATGTTGTGATAGGAAGAAAATCTGAAATGCCTACGAGGGACAAGAAGATCGGAAAAGCTGAGAAGCTAATGTTAAAACAACTGCAGAAAAAGAAACGACGTAAGAATTTTATTACATGTATATATACTGTATATATAAATGTATGATGTGCACGCCTTATATTAGAAATGAAATTTAGAAAAAGTTTCCATCCTGCTCTTACATGCAATTTTATGATACATTTATTAGGAGCCATGTAGGCTAGATTTAGGCATCATGTCAACAGAGTGTATCTTTTCATCTGTGCTAAGTAAATAGAAGACAGCTTAATCTCAATACATTTGTAAAGAATTTAGAGGTTTTGGTATCTGCTGAACAGGTTTAAAAACCTTTACCCTGTAAAATAATCTTTACCCTGTAAAATAATCTTTACCCTGTAAAATAATCTTTACCTTGTAAAATTATCTTTACCCTGTAAAATAATCTTGACTTGTCAGTTACTTCTGCTATTTTGAATTGGCACAAGTAAACATAACAAAAACAAAATGAAGTTCTACAGTCCGTAAAAACTTTTAGGCTCGGCACCTCTTTATTAAATAACGTTTTTCTACATGTGCATGCCTATACTTCCAGAGGAGACATTACCTAAGTCGTCTCAGACAGAGTTTGTGTTATTGGACATGTGTACTGTTAAGGCAGACCCCCCTCTGGACCTACACAAAGAGAGGCTCCACCTACCCACACCCATCATGAACCAGTTTAAGATGCAGATCGAGGGCAGTCTTACCAATGAGGGACTCGTCATCTCAAGTAAGTCCTTCCCTGACTTTAGTGCAGGGTTTTCAATAAGATTTATTCGAGACAGAAATTCAAAAATTTGGGATGGATCTTTTGAACACTTTATGCAAGCAAATGCAGGATCAAAGGAAGTTTGAAACAATGATTTCTGTCATATTGAAAAGCTTTGGAATTTTGTTTGGTGCTGGTTCTTATTGAAATTCCTGTCTGGATTATAAATATCACGGTAGCATATCACGTGACAGGCAAATAATCCCTAGCCCGGGAATCCGATTAAACAAGGTCAATACTGTCTAAGATTATTTTCGTATCACGTGACACGCTACTGTGAATATAATAGTGGTCAGTTTCATTCTGATTATGTCATCAATCCTTTATCAGTTTAAAGTCGCACCTTAAATGAAAGATTTATCATCTGTTGTTTTAGATGTGGACAAAGTAGAGAATTACGTACTCGCCTTACGTGGACTGAGGTATTATAACGACATTCCACAAACCATGGTCAGCAGAACGTTTTCTCTGAGCTGTTCGTCACAGAGTGGTCGTTTTATCAGTAATGAATTCAATGTAGAGGTGAGTGAATCCCAATTATGGAAGTGTCATTACTGAAAACTATTTTCTCCCATATTCAAAGTGAGATTCCCATAGAATCAAGTGCAAAATAATCAAGCTGTCACCACTGAGGGGAAGGGCTGGGGGCTTTATGTCAGGATTTCATTAAAGACAGACAGATTCTCAGATCTGGATCTGGATTATTGATCATTTACCAGATGTGGTCATCTTGCCCTTGAGTCCGTGATTTGCTTGTGTCCGTGACACTGGAAGCCACATCGTGGTACAAGCAAATCCTGGAATTCTGATCGGATTTCCTTGTCAGTGATCACATCTGATGATAGATTATATCAGTTAATAAAAAATGAATGTAATGATAGAGCGTCAGTTTTTACAAGCTAAAAAATACATGTATTTCATGAAAGTTTCTTACTGAATCATGCCTGCACATCTACTCATACTTGTACAAAGTATTTTCACATTTAGACTGTCTTCATTAGTAAAGCTCCAGTGTTCCCTTTCCCATGCTTATGACATGTTTTGTCTCCTTCCACAGGTTTTAGCCATGCACAAGGAGCCAGAGACTGTCCACCACGCATACGCACAGGTAGCGGCCAAATCGAACGTCCACTTAATGGATCCAGTCAGTGGAACGGGGAATATGGCAGTAGGAGTGGCCAGTGCTTCTCCAAGTAAGTAGGGAATAGCCTCTTTAAGTTTTTGGACATATTTTCTGCTTAGAGAAATGCAATATCTTTTCAATAAATTTTGCTCTTTGTAAAGCATTATAACACAGACATGATTATTTTCCACTTTAATAAAACGGGAATTTCTGCTTCCCATATTACAAGAACCTTGAACTTGGGCTCCTGAATTCAATTCTTTAAATCCCACTTGTGCAAACTTGTTATTTTTTACAACCCCCCCCCTTCCCCCCCTCAGATATTTGCGTTTTTTCAGTAGAATCATGTCGGAAATATGAAGACCCAAAATATCTAACACAGAGGTGTTTACTTGTATGATTGTCCGTATCTTTAACAGAAAGTAATTGAAGAAAACACTTAACATTTTAGATTGTCAAAATGTGGACAAAAGAAACCTGTTATTTAGCTTTTATTTTGCTTAAAAAATTGTACTGAGAAACACTACAAAATACTGAATAACTTGCCAGAAAATACCGTTAGTTCCTGGAATGGGTAAACAGATCTGCTTACAGAAACAAATGTTGATTTGAAACTGCTGTGGACAACCAATTTTTCACTTTTTAATAAACCAAATTTTATCCGAATTTCATAAATTGTCGAGGCTTGAAAAATGTTTTATTGTCAAAACATGAATTATGTGTCAATAGATTCAACTCATACCTTGTATTAAAAGCAAGAATTTGAGATCATTAAAGCAACGAATTCCTTTAGAACAGATATTTGAGCTAGAAAATCTGATTACAATATGAGATTACATCTTTTCCAGATGTGGGTATGGTGGCCATCATTGTGGTATGTGTGGGATTCCTATTGTTTATGATCATTCTCGGCATCATACGTATTCGTGCCGCACACCGTCGCACGCAGCTCGTACAAGTGGATACTGAGGGACTGGAGTGGGACAACTCGGCACTCACCATCACAGAAAACCCCATGGAACAGATGGGACTTCAGGTATAAACAAATATTACATGTATAATAAAAAAATGACATTGTTAAATTCTCTCTTGAAGTTCTTCATTTGTCAAGTGTTTCATAGTTTTTCAGTCAAAGTGTTCAAAACTTATCTACAAAAAACTCATTCTCAAATAGAAACAGAAATTCTTATTTTCTGTTTTTGGATTTTTACATCATGTTTTGACAGAAATCTAGACAAAATGCAATATTTTAGTAAAAATACTTTATTTACTGAACACAGTATCAACAAAACAGCTCTTTTTCGAGTTTATACATAAATACAAGGGATTTCTCAGTAATTGTTTTCTTAGTAACAATTAGACTCAGTTGAATATTTCGGAGTAAATTTACTCAGAAATGTAGAATTTATTACACTGGCCCTTATCCAGGTTAAACAATATTCAGAGTAAATTTACTTTGAAATGTTCAAAATTGTAGTATTTCATTTCAATCTATTGCAACCTGAAAATTACATTGAATGGATCATAGAATGAATCTAGAAATCTTTTTTTTTTCAATTCAAAGCTGTGCAAGAATATGAGTCTTTAATTTCTTTTTCCTGAAAAAAAATTGGAATTTACTCCGAAGTTTAGAGTTTATAGCATTGGCCTTTATCCAGAATAAATCATTTCAGAGTAAATGTTCTTTGAAATTTTGAAATCTTGAAGTATTGAAATCAATGAATTCATATTTACCATACATATTACAGATAAGCTGTTCAGAGTAAATTTACTCCGAAATTTTGAGTTTTTTTTATACTGGCCTTTATCCAGAAGGAATCATTTAAGAGTAAATTTACTTTGATATTTTGAAATCATTGAATCCATATTTACCATTCATATTATAGATAAGCTGTTCAGAGTAAATTTACTCCGAATTACTGGCCTCTATCCAGAATGAATCTTTTCAGAGTAAAATTACTCTGTAATTTTCAAAATTGTAGTAGTTCATTTGAAAATGATTTGTAAATTACATTGGAACAAATGAAAAAGATGGCACAGCTTTAAAAATGAATTTTGAGGAAAAAATGAATTCAAGAGTAAATTTACTTTGAAGTTTTGAAATAATCGAATTCATTTTAACCATACATATTATGATTGAGTTGTTCAAAGTAAATTTACTCCGAAATTAACAGTCCATAACACTGGCCGTTATCCAGACTGAATCATTTCAGAGTAAATTTACTCTGTAATGTGCAAAATTGTCGTAGTTCATATTAATATCAATTTGTTTCAATTCAAAAATGGTACAAGACTAAAATTCGAATTGATTTCTACAAAATGAAGTTGGTGTAAATTATTCCAAAATGTATAAAAAATATATTTAGGATTCAAGTATATCCAACTTTAAGGTATATATAACAAAACATTTTATGATGGATGGTACTACTACTAGTACCAGTACAATCAGTAGATGCACAACTTTAAAAATATAGGCACCAATTTAAAGATATGAAACCAGAGGCAAATGCTATGTACATTACAAATGAACGAAAAGAATATTTTAGCTTGGAAAGTAACACCCTTTTCATCATTGAAGAAATAAGAATATTTTAGATTATTCTTTAGACAATTTTTAAATACAAATTGAAAATATTTAAAAGTCTAAAAATAATTCTGACATCTAATGCCTTTGATCCCTTCCTCTCAATTAAAATACCTAATTTTACTACCAATACCCTACTGTTCTGCAAACCAAATGTAAAAATGAACAATTTCTCCATCAATATACACACAGGTTAATCAATATGAATTAAACAATATATCATTCTAAGTCATGCTAAATACAAAAATCTTATTTCATAATGAACAAGATGTCAAATATACAGTTTATAATCAACAAGATATGCCAAAGATACAGTTTATAATCAACAAGAAGGCAAATTTACAGTTTACGATTAAGGAGGGGGCAAATTTACAGTTTCTAATCAACAAGAGGCAATGTTTACAATTTCGGATCAACAGGAAGCAAAATTTGCAGTCTAGTATCAACAAGAGGCAAGGTTTACTGTTATGAGTTTTCAATGTATGATTTACAGAGGGTTTATATGTTCACCATGTTCACAGTCTATAATAAACGATAAACGGAAGTTTACAGCTTATAATCTCCATGAGAGTAGACTTACAGTTTATGATCAACAGTAGGCCAAGTTTACTTTTATAATTGACATTTTAGAGGCCAACTTTTCAATTTATCATTTACAGTAGGTCATGTGTACAGTCTATAACCAATAAGAGGCCAAAATAATGGTTTATAATCAACAAAAGGACAATTTTACAGATTATAATCAAGAAGAAACCAAGTTTACCAATGTGCCAAGTTTACTGTAATACTTGACAATAAGCCATGCTTAAAGTTTCATATCAACAAGAGGCCATGTTTACAGTTTCTTATCAACAAGAGGCCATGTTAATAGTTTAAAATCAACAAGAGGCCAACTTTACAGTTTTTGAAGGCAAATTCACAGTATATGATAAACAAGAGGCCAAGCGTACAGTTTGTAATCGATAAGGGGCAACATTTACAGTTTAAAATCTACAAGAAGGCAAGTTTACTGTTTATAATCAACAAGGGGGGCAAATTTACATATTACAATCAAGAAGAAACAAATTTTACTGTTATAATTGACAAGAGGTAAAGTTTACAGGTTCTTATTACAGGAAGTCGTATTTAAAGTCTATAGTGAACGAGAGGCCAAATTTACAAATAAGAATTATCAACAAGAGGCAAAGTTTAGAGCTTATAATCAACGAGAGTTGAAATCTATAGTTATAGAGGCCAAAGATACAGTTTATAATCAACAAGAAGGCAAGTTCACAGTTTATGATAAACAAGAGTCGAAGTCTGTAGTTTGTAATCTACAAGAGGACATTTTAATAATTCATTATCAATAAGAGGCCAAGTGTATAGCTTATAATCAACATGAGGTCATTTGTACTGTTTGATGATCAACAAGAGGCCAAGTTTACAACTTATAATCAACAAGAGGCCATGTTTACAGCTTATAATCAACAAGACGCCATTTCGACAGTTATTTATCAAGAAGAGGTCAAGTTTACAGTGCAAAATTGGCTGAGAGTCAATATGGTATCACTAAGTGAAATGAAATAAATTTATCTTCTATTCCATTGTCATTTGTTTTCTTTTTACTGCTTTCCATTCTTCTGCCATTTATTTTGAAGACAATCGGAAATGTCTTTACTGCTGATCAACAGTTTTATTCCATTTTTCTCAAACACACCATTTTCTTAAGCATTGCCAATATGCCACACAAATATTGAAGCAAGTTTTTAAAACAGTCACTGTTTCTTCAAAACTTCAACTTTGCTTGAACTCCATAAACCGCATTGTCTATCTTTTTGAACGGTTTGAGTAAATGCCTAATGATTATCTTAACTCCCATCCGAGATTCACTCTCTTGGTATTATGTTTTCTAAAAGAAAAACAAATCGGAATATAAGATTGGCTGAATGTTTAATGGGGTCCCTGAAAAGTGCGCAACGAAACAAAAACGAAACAAATCAAATAGAAACGAAACAGATCGAAACGAAACGAAACAAAACATAAATCTTTAAGAAATGATGTAAATGCAGAGAAATAGCACGAAAGGTCAATATTTTTATGTATTATTGCCTTCAGTCATAAGTTCTTGTGGCTGGAGGGACTTTTTAGGGTCAAAGTTGACGATTAAACCACGGTAAATAGCACAATTGCATTTTAGAGGATTGAAAGAGGGTGGGAGGGATTAATATCATTTAACCGGGAGGAGTCTAGTACAGAGGAAAGGGAACTGTGTGTTTAAAAATTTCATCAGATCAAATACTGAGGGGGGGGGCACATTTCGTTTGAAAAGGGATTAGATTTTTTTCCTGAAATGTGCCCCAAGTTTTATGTTCTCTAATAGACATTTTTCATCGTGACGAACTTCGCGCTTCGAACTTCGTACTTCGAACATTGAAGAATAAGTGGCATAGCTGCCGTTCGCGTATAAACTCATAAGCAGAGTGAAAGCATACTCGGCGATTTTCCTCTTTATGCGTGTTTTTTCTCACATTCTTTAAGATTTATGTTTTGTTTTGTTTCGTTTCGATCAGTTTCGTTTCGTTTCGATCTGTTTCGTTTCGTTTCATTTTTGTATCGTTTCGCACTTTACAGGAACCCTGTTTAATGTTATGATTAACCATAATGCAATATATGTCAATTAATTTTGCTTTATTAATTTTACTTTTGTATGTTTAAATTTTGTACAAATGACAAACACTTGAAACTACAATATTAAAGATAGATATTTGTCATAAATATACCTCGTACTACCCTCCATTTCATGTCATCGAGGTCCCGTTTGAAGATCAGTTTTTGAAGAAAAATTGTCTTCACAGGAAAGTCTTTTTTATACAATCGTTTTCATCTCATCATTCCTCTTATCTGCACACTGTCTGATGTGTTTTAGTGGAATCAGCCTCTGAAGTTAGAAGCAAGGAGATAAATGTAACCTTGTATATTAATGTCATATCAATCAATCAATCAATCAATCAATCAATCAATCAATCAATCAATCAATCAGTTATCCAAATTTCATTAGCTACATGTATATTGACATGGCAGGTTATGTCATAATCATTCAAAACAATACCTGACATTGTAAATCATATACAGGTAGTTATTATTTCGAACGAGTCGCTTCCCTTCTGAGGCCATCAAAGTTTGACAAGGAGTAAAAGATAACGCTTCTGTGATCGGATAATATTCAATAATACAGATATGAAAGAAAAGTACTGCTTGTAGACTCTTATTGCATGTACAACATTTTTAGTCCATCTAGTCTGATGTTGGGCAAATTGTTCCTACTCGGTCGTTTGTTATATCTCCCGCTTGTCTAAACATTTTCATGAAATTCAATTTAGGTAGAAATATTAAGGGGTGCACAATTGGGGGGGGGGGGTTATTTATTTTAGATTGACTATTCACTTCATCTCCTGTTTTTTTTTTAAATGAGAATTAAGTTGAAGGGAGAAAAGCAACGATAAACCCCAAATTTTGTTTTGGTCAAATGTAAGATACTTTACTAGCCTCTGTCATGAAGATTAGCATGTTTTTCAAATCAACTTTGTTTACTGAGTTATGGAGGCCAAATCGGGATAACCCCTCTCCATAGAACTCGAGGGATTACTACCATCATCCCGTCCAGTCATATAAACTGCCGTGCGCATGCGTCATTTTACTCTAGTACATTTCTTTCAAATTATTTTACGATTTCCAGTTTTATTTTATTGATTTCCGTAGTTCCAAAAATGGCTAAATCCGTCAACTTACACAACATGTACCTCATAATGAAGCCAAAAAGTCTTCATTTTATGTAAGATACAAGTACGAATGACAAATATATATGTACGAAAATACAGATAAACATGTAAAACAAAATACTTGCGGGTCCAAAATTTCTAAAAATCTGCATGCTGATTGTTTATGTCTCTTTCTACTCACCTCTTTATATGTTATTCCTTAGATTTACACAAGCTCAATCTTGTTTGAACAATTCCCGTGTATACATCATCTCTGAGACACTTTACACTGTTGTAATTTACAAGCGTGCGTCTCCGTACTCTTCTAAGATAAACTTGGTCAGTCTGCATAGCGCTCACATCTGTTTATCATCAACCACACTGGGGAACATCCGGCCTGGGGAGCAACGGGGAATCTATCAATTTTCTCCAAAACTTAAAAGCGACCACGGAAACCAAGTGTTTTTTTTTTTTTTTTTTTTTTTTTTTTTTTTTTTTTTTTTATTCATTGTGAAATGTTCTCTTCAACTATTTATCATATCCGATCACGTTGGGATTCTTTTACTTTAAATTTCGGAAGAAAGCACATTCTATCCCATGAGGTGCCTTAATTGTGTTCAATGTCATAAAGTTGAACAAGAAAACATGATGGTTCCTATCAATATTGTAAATATTTCTCATGAATAATTTATAGGTAATTCTTTTTACTAATAACGTTGTATGGAACAATATGTAAGCAATATTTCGAGGATTAAAAAAAACTAGATGCATTGTGTTGTTTGTCTGTGTCTTTGTCGCTATATTCTCTAATTTTACGTTCTAAATCCCATTACTCCTACAATGTGGACACAAATAGGTATTTTCTAATATTAGAATTTCATATTCTTTTATAAGAAATTCGTTTTCTAATTGAAATTCAATTTCTAATATTTGAAATTAATTTTCAAATATTTGAAATTCATTTTCTAATATTAAAAAATCCTTCTATTATCAAATATTAGAAAATGAATTTCAAATATTAGAAAATGAATTTTTAATAAAAGAAAAAGAATATCTAATATTAGAAATTAAATTCTAATATTTGAAATTAAAATTCTTATATAAGAAAATCATTTTCTAATATCAAAAAATGAATTTCAAATATTAGAAAATCAGAGGTAAATTCTAATATAAGAAAATCATTTTCTAATATTAGAAATTCATTTTCTAATTTTAGAAATTAATATTCTAAATATTTGATTTTCTTATATTTGAAATTCATTTTCTGATACTAGAAATTCATTTTTAAAGATTTGAAATTCATTTTCTAATATTTGAAACTGATTTTCTAACATTAGATATTGATTTTCTAATATTAGAAAATTATTTCCTTATATTAGAAAATGATTTTCAAATATTAGAAAATGAATTTCTAATATTAGAAAAAGTTGTATATTTTCTACTATTAGAAAATTAATTTCTAAAATTAGAAAATCAAGGTAATATATTATATAAGAAAATCATTTTCTAATATTAGAAAACCATTTTCTAATATTAGAAAATCATTTTCTAATATTAGAAAATCATTTTCTTATATAAGAAATTCATTTTCTAACGTAAGAAATTCATTTTCTAATATAAGAAATTCAGTACATTTTCTAATATTTGAAAATGATTTTCTAATATTTGAAAATGATTTCCCTATATAACAAAATGAATTTCTAATATTTGAAAATGATTTTCTTATATTAGAAAATGAATTTCTAATATTAGAAAATGAATTTCTAATGTTAGAAAATGAATTTCTAATGTTAGAAATTGAATTTCTAATTTTAGAAAATGAATTTCTAATATTAGAAAATGAACTTCAAATATTAGAAAATGAATTTCAAATATTAGAAAATGAATTTCTAATGTTAGAAAATGAATTTCTAATATTAGAAAAGGAATTTCAAATATTAGAAAATGAATTTCTAATATAAGAAAATGAATTTCTAATATTAGAAAACGAATTTCCAATATTAGAAAATGAATTTCTAATATTAGAAAATGAATTTCTAATATTAAAAAAATGAATTTTTGATAGTATTAGAAATTAATTTCTTATATTAGAAAATAATTTCAAATATTAGAAAATGAATTTCTAATATTAGAAAATGAATTTCTAATGCTAGAAAATGAATTTCTAATGTTAGAAAATAAATTTCTAATATTAGAAAATGAATTTCAAATATTAGAAAATGAATTTCAAATATTAGAAAATGAATTTCTAATGTTAGAAAATGAATTTCTAATATTAGAAAAGGAATTTCTAATATTAGAAAATTCCTATTTTTGTCTACATTTGCTTGCCATACTCCTGTGCTCCAACTTTGCAAGATCAATTTTCCTCCGGACCGGGGCATAAAAAAATCTGGCCCCTTCCCCCCATCCCCCCCCCATAAAAACCGAAGCACCCCCTTCCCACACCATCAAAGAATTTCAAAAGTCCTGCAGTCAGTGAAAATGGGGGGGGGGGGGGTGTTGCTTCCAGGCTGAATCGTAGCTGGATATAAATGCTTAGAAAATATCTGTGTCAGGATAATACTTCATTCAAAACATGGAATGTATTTTACATTTTATATGTTGCAAATAAATAGACAAGTTTGCATGCTCTAAGGAAAGCTAAGATAAACTTGGTCAGTCTGCTTAGCGCTCACATCTGTTTATCATCAATCACACCGGGGAACATCCGGCCTGGAGAGTTACGGGTAATCTATCCAATTTTCTCCAAAACTTTAAAGGCGACGACGAAAACCAAGTGTTTATGTTTATTTTCATTGAATTTTTATTCATGGTGAAATGTTCTCTTCAATTATTTATCATATCCGATCTTTTACTTTAAATTTGAATATGATAATATCAGGATTATACTTCTACAAGATTTCTGTGGCAGGATCGAATTCCAAACATGGAACATATTTTACATTATATATGTTGCAAATAAATAGACATTGTCAAGTATGCATTCTCTACGGAAAGCTAGGTGCAAACATATCTTTATGAAAAGGAAGGGGGACCCTTTTCTCCCGTAAACAATATTTGTTATTCAATGAAAAAAAAATTGAAGAGCAAAAAAAAAAAAAAAAAAAAAAAAAAAAAACACGGCTTGAAATATAGTCCTTGATTAATGATTGTCAGTTTTGTTTCTAATTAAAACAGATGACTCGCATAGCGAGCAAAAAGCTTAAAATCTTGAATTTTCACATCGTAATACTTGATTTTTGATTGTCAGTTATAATAAGCAAATAAAATAAATGGCGAGCGATAGCAATATTTCCGTCTTTTCATTACTTCATTTTCATTACTCTTAGTGCACCTGTTCGTTGACCAAGGTGCACACGTTGTATATAGGGAGGCGCAGCATCATTTGAAAATAACGTACATGTATGTGATAAAATTCTGGCAAACGAGCCACAGAAGTTCATAATGAAAGATTTCCAATACAAATTCATGTTTTATTTTTCAAATATCATGAAAACAAAAAGGTAGTCGGGACTTAATCTTATGACTTATGTATATTTATGAAATGATAACTATGCTTCGAAATTTCAGGGAAGTCCGACCCCCCCCCCCCTCCCTTTGAATCCGCGCTTGAAACGATTTCAATACTTTGTGGGTAAATGGATTCTACAATCAGATGTAGCTATTGAATGAATCTAAACCTCTGGTGATTTAACGTGGAATACAAGGTACCTCATGGGGTAGAAGTGTACTACTCCCAAAATTAAAAGTATAAGAACCCCCAAATGATGGGATGAGTAGTCGAAGGGAACATTTCACGATTGATAAAATTTCTATGAAAATAAATAAATTAAAACACTTGGTTTTTCTTTGTAACATTTAATTTTGGGAGAAACTTGAAAGATTCCCCGTTGTTCCCCAACCCGATTGTTCCCAGGCTTTCTTGATAATAAACAGATGTGGGCGCGATGCAGACTAACCAAGTTTATCTCAGGAGAGTGATTTGGATATATGTGAAAACACACGCTTGTAGATTACAACATGTTAAAAATAAAATTTTGTGTCTCAGAGATTATATATTTGAGCTTGTATGAATTCGTCAAGGAATTATACGAAGAGGTGATCAAAAGGAGATCTTAACAATCAATAGTTATTCAAATTGTGGACCGGTAAGACTTTTCTTTCTTTGTATATATATATATATATCTATATTTTCGTACTTGTGTCTCATTAGTAATAAAGACCTTTCTTAGCTTAATATTAAAGTACATGTTGTTACTAATTTAGCGGTTCGGAAAACTGAAATTGTGAATAGATTTGAAAGATATGTTTATATACGCGCGGTAAGATTAGGCATGCGCACTACAATGATGTGAATGTTCGGGATGATTTAAAGCAAATTTATTAGCAGTCAGAGGCTAAAAATTATTTTCTTGCAAAAAATCTCTTAATACCTTTTAATTGTTATTAAAAGATGATACACAAGTCATCCGAGTTAAAATAAACATGTTACACAACGAAACTCAGCATGAAAACATATACGTCTATCAGTCTACAGAGCTGTCTGTACTACGATGCCTTCGGCAACTAAGTGCGTCATAATCTCCGCCGAGTGACCACATGTGCTATGTTTGAGATAAATCAGGTCAAATCCTGCGGAGACATGAAAAGCTTATTAACGACTTTTATCTTTGAAAATTGAGCTCTATATGATCTGCAATATAAAATCTTGTGTAATGGGACTATAGAACGTCCTTATTTTGCCATCTTAACCTCTTAATCAATAAAAGAATACTTTCTTTCCTTTACAAATATTCAATCGGTAATGTTCACTGACCAAATTTAGCTTGCGCATGGGCAGAAAGCAAGCTGAGAAAGGTCAACGTAAGGGCACATGAATATGGGCGGGCTTTACGTTGAATTTTTGTTTGGGCTGTAAGAATTTAAAAAAAAACTGCTATTCTTGTACAGAAAGGCGTTAATCCGACGTTTTTTTTTAATCAACCTATTTATCAAACCCTCATCATTTTCTATGAGTAATAACATACGTGAAAGTGAGCAAATAAATATAAATGCAACTGCTGACAGCTAATATTGCTTTAACAATAGTTTATAACCAGATAAGGATTGTTTTATGTAAACGAGGTAAAAAGACTTTTTCATGGTCAATTTTATTTTGACGGATTATTACATAATTTACATAACCTGCCAAGTCAATATACACGTAGGTAATGGATTCTGGATAACTTTATTTACAGCTGATTGATTGATATGGCATTAATAAACAACCTTTGTTTCTAACTTCAGAGGCTAATTCCACTAAAACACATACGACAATGTGCTGATAAGAGAAATGATGAGATGAAAGCGATTGCATCAAAAACCCTTCCCGTCTTTCTTTTAATTAACACTGTGGAGATGTTTTTTTTTTCTTCAAAAACTTATCTTCAAACTGTAAAGACATTTCCGTTTGTCTTCAAAATAAATGGCAGAGGAATGGAACACAGTAAGAAGAAAACACATGGCAATGGAATAGAAGATAAATGAATTTCATTTCGCTTAGTGATACAATATTGGCTCTAAGCCACCTTTGTACTGTTAACTTGACCTCTTGTTGATCATAAACTGTAAACATGGCCTCTTTTTGATTATAACCTATAAATTGGTCTCTTGTTGATCATAAGCTGTTAACATGACCTCTTGTTGATTAAAAGCTATAAACTTGGCCATTTGTTTATCATACGCTGTTAACTTGGCCTCTTGTTAATTATATGCTGTAAACTTGACCTCTTCTTGGTTATAAGCTATAAACTTAACCTCTTGTTGATCATAAACTGTAAACATGGCCTCTTGTTGGTGATAAGCTGTTTACATTGCCTCTTGTTGATTATAAGCTATAAACTTGACCTCTTGTTGATATTAGCTATAAACTTGACCTCTTGTTGATTATAAGCTATAAACTTGACCTCTTGTCGATCATAAACTGTAAACATGGCCTCTTGTTGATCATAAACTTAAACATGGCCTCTTGTTGATTTTTTGCTATAAATTGGCCTCTTGTTGATCAAATATTATTTATTTGGCTTCTTGTTGATTATAAGCTGTAAACATGGCCTCTTGTTGATAATTAACTGTAAACTTGGCCTCTTGTCGATCATAAATTGTACACATGGCCTCTTTTTTATTATAAGCTATCAACATCGCCTCTTGTTGATCATAAATTGTAAACATGGCCTCTTATTGATAAGCTATTAATTTGGCCACTTGTCAATGATAAGCTGTAAAATTGGCCTCTTGTTGATGATAAGCTGTAAATTTGGCTTCTTGTTGATTATAAGCTTTAAACTTGACCTCTTGTTGATTATAAGCTATAAACTTGACCTCTTGTCGATCATAAACTGTAAACATGTCCTCTTGTTGATTATAAGCTGTTAACATGGCCTCTTGTTGATTATAAGCTGTAAACATGGTCTCTTGTTGATTATAAGCTATAAATTGGTCTCTTGTTGATCATATATTATTTACATGGCCTCTTGTTAATTATAAGCTGTAAACATGGCCTCTTGTTGACTGTTAACTGTAAACTTGGCCTCTTGTTGATCGTAAATTGTACACATGGCCTCTTATTTATTATAAGCTATCAACTTGGCCTCTTGCTGATCATAAGTTGTAAACATGGCATCGTATTGATTAAAAGCTATCAACTTGGCCTCTTGTTGATCATAAATTACAAACATGGCCTCTTATAGATTATAAGCTATCAACATCGCCTCTTGTTGATCATAAATTGTAAACATGGCCTCTTATTGATGAGCTATAAATTTGGCCACTTGTCAATGATAAGCTGTAAAATTGGCCTCTTGTTGATGATAAGCTGTAAACTTGGCTTCTTGTTGATTATACGCTATAAACTTGGCCTCTTGTTGATCATAAAACTAAACATGGCCTCTTGTTGATTATAAGCTTTAAACTTGGCCTCTTGTTGATTATAAGCTATAAACTTGACCTCTTGTTGATCATATATCTGTAAACTTGATGATTATAGACTGTGCACATGGTGAACATAACCTTCTGTAAATCAAACATTGTAAACTTAGCCTTTTGTGATTATAACAGTAAACCTTGCCTCTTGTTGATACTAGACTGTAAATTGGCCTACTGCAAACATGGCCTCTTGTTGATGATAAACTGTAAGTCTGGCCCCTTGTTGATAATTAATTTTCAACTTCGCCTCTTGTTGATTATAAACTATAGATTTCGACTCTTGTTAAACTGTAAATTTGCCTTCTTGTTGATTATAAACTGTATCTTTGGCATATCTTGTTGATTATAAACTGTATCTTTGGCCTATTGCTCATTATGAAATAAGATTTTTGTATTAAGCATGACTTAGAATGATATATTGTTTAATTCATATAGATTTACGAGTGTGTGTATCAATGGAGAAAAATATTTATTTTAGGTTTGCAGAACAATAGGGTAATAGAAGGAAAATTAGGTATTTTATTTGAGAGGAAGGGATCAAAGGCATTAGATGTCAGAATTATTTTTAGACTTTTAAATATTTTCAATTTGTATTTAAAATTGTCTAAAGAATAATCTAAAATATTCTCATTTCTTCAATGATGAAAAGGGTGTTACTTTCCAAGCTAAAATATTCTTTTCGTTCATTTGTAATGTACATAGCATTTGCCTCTGGTTTCATATCTTTAAATTGGTGCCTATATTTTTAAAGTTGTGCATCTACTGATTGTACTGGTACTAGTAGTAGTATCATCCATCATAAAATGTTTTGTTATATATACCTTAAAGTTGGTTTTTACTCAAAATGCATTTTTTAAAGCTGTGACATCATTTTTTCATTTGTTCCAATGTAATTAATAATGTTGATATGAACAAAAACAATTCTGAATATTACAGAGTAAATTTACCCTGAAAAGATTCATTCTGGATAAAAACCAGTAAAATAAACTCAAAATTTCGGGGTAAATTTACTCTGAACAGCTTATCTTTAATATGAATGGTAAATATGGATTCAATGATTTCATAATTTCAAAGTAAATTTACTCTGAAAACAATTAGATTTCTAGATTCAATTGTAAACATAATTTTGCTGTCTTTTTTTCCAATGATCCATTCAATGCAATTTTCAGGTTGCAATAGATTGAAATGAAATACTACAATTTTGAATATTTCAGAGTAAATTTACTCTGAATATTGTTTAATCTAGATGAGGGCCAGTGTAATAGATTCTACATTTCTGAGTAAATTTACTCCAAAATATTCAACTGAGTCTAATTGTTACCAAGAAAAAAAGATAATGAGAAATCCCTTGTATTTATGTATAAACTCGAAAGAGAGCTGTTTTGTTGACACTGTGTTCAGTAAATAAAGTATTTTTACTAAAACATTGCATTTTGTCTAGATTTCTGTCAAAACATGATGTAAAATTCCAAAAACAGAAAATAAGAATTTCTGTTTCTATTTGAGAATGAGTTAAAAGCTATTAGTCTGTTTCATCTTTCCTTTCCATGCCTAAAATAATGTGAGTCATTCAGTGCATGCAAAATGCATCAGACTATTGGATTTGTCGATAACTTTAAGACCGGTCAGATTTATGTCCTCAAATGTGCAATGTAGGCTCTCATATGTCCAATCCTGTAAAAAAGTTTTGTGTGGACAGATTATTTGTTTGTACTCCTCAGAAAGTATTTGATTTATGGTTCCCCCTCCCTTAAAAATTATTATTTTCAGATAGTCATAGCCTTTGATGTACATTGAACATAGATGTATAATTGGGGTAAAACAAGCAACAGAAAATTAACCATCTTTATATGATCTAGTTCTCTGAACTACTGAAATACTTATATGCAGACATTTTTCCAGGCATTGAAGAAAGTTATTTTACATGTATTTTGTACGTCAATTTGTTTCAGGTATTTGACTACGAGGAGAACGCCACCACAGCATTAAAGGATGACAGCGATACGGACGATGACTGTAGTAGCTGTAGAGAAGACGATATCGACAGCTCGGACGACGAAACGACCCAAGTTAAAAAAATTAAAGATCTCGAATGGGACGATTCGTCATTTTAATTCATTGTCATGAAAACGTTTCTACAAACTCAGTATGCCTAGCATATAATACGTTATAGCTTTATTTCAAATCTGAGAAACGAAATATTAAATCGATGTTAAGAAAACTTTCAAAATTGTTGTGAAAATTCTTACAGATCTGATGACTTTGATCATTTTCTATTTGTATACATATTATATATCATATATAAGGGCATTTGAAAGATGAGAGTGAAAATTCATTTATTAACATCGATCAGCTTAAGTTCTACATAATTTTTATGTTAAGAATAACTGGTTTTGGATATCTATGATATTCATGATATTGTTAATACATGTATGTATTATTTCACTTATTCATGATCAAGAATGACAATATTTACGCAAGGGTTAAGATCTAATCTTGATTAACCCTTAAAATTTAACATTTTTATATGCGTTTGATTTTAGGTGTGAGTAACACATTTACTTACAGGGTCTTAAGTATTACTTTGATGAAAATTTCTTTTATACTCTTTCCAAATGGTTGCTATTTCTCAAATCTTACTCATGGTTTGAGATCCTACATTTTTAGAGCATTTTTAAAAAATCTAATGTAGTAAGTTACTATTATCTAAGGCAAGAAATGAATAGAAATAAATTTTGCAGTAATTCATTACCAATGATGATAAAATGATGTAGATAACATTAGGGAAAGAGCTTGATAGAAGGGTTCTTTTGTCACTTAATTCCCAGTACTTATTTCTTGCAATCATGTATTATTTG
The DNA here is from genome assembly GCA_028142955.1 of Pinctada fucata. Lineage (NCBI taxonomy): Eukaryota > Metazoa > Mollusca > Bivalvia > Pterioida > Pteriidae > Pinctada > Pinctada fucata. Next base: position 29,247,401 of record AP027112.1, on the reverse strand, counting down.
CATAACATTCTTGAAATAATTACTGTTTAAACCAAATGATGACAAAAAGGTTACTGAAGTAACAAATACTTTGTTGTTGGTTTTCCATCAATTTATAGAAATTTAATTTCAGTCTATTTATATTACTCGTGAATGATCTACATGTATTTTACATTTTAGTAAAAAAAAAAGTGAAGTGCCAGTAGTAATTTTATTGAAAGACAAGGTTACGTGAAATCATAAGTAGAATTACCATTTGTATAGTATGTTCCTTTCGTCTCATACCAATGTTTATAACACTATATAGTTCTACATTTTTATCCACATTTTGGTGCTGTGTTAGGGAATAACGGATGTGTATGATATTTGTGCTTTAATTTTTGTTGAGCTTTACCCTCCATCTGGTGTCTTCATTTCAAATTTTTAATTTTCACCCTGAATTCTCTGAACTTTATGTGCAGACCAAGAAATTTTGGAAAGAAGAACGGAGTGTTTCTGACTTAGAGATATTCCGCTGAACAAAAAACATTGAATTCCGAGAAGCAGATTTCTTCAAATAATCATGTCTGTATACGTATCTGCCTCCATCTCTTCAAATTTATTTTAAGATAATCTTTCCTGAACAAAAAGAAGAAAAAAAAAAGCAGGGAAGGGAAATCACCCCAAGAAAATCCTCCCAAGGTCTGAATTTTTTCATATGAAGATTTTGTTATTTTGATTGTAGTGATTTTTTCTTGAGGACACCAGATAGAGAACCCCTTTTTGTGTTATTGTTATAATTACACTTACCTGTTTTTTCTGTTCTGTGCTATTTTAACACAAGTTTTCTTTTACACTGATTACATATCTGAAAGGTGATCTATGAATTTTAGAATTCTTTGAGAAAATACAAACAGAAGTTGTGTTGTGTAATCCCTCATACTATTCAATGATGTAATGGTCATTGTAAAGGGTGAATTTATGGATAAGGAAAATTTATGTATAACTTTTGTATAAATCACACATTCCAGTGTTCTTAAGTTTGTATCGGTGATATACGCATACTAAATTTTATTTATTCATAAAGAAACTTTCCCAATTTTTCGTGCATAATTTCATCATGTTAAAAAAATTCTATTAGTAACATTTCTTTCTAATGCTAGAGTAAAATTTTTTATTCTGGATTTTCTTTAATACATGTAGTCCGTAAAAAGAAAAGTATTATTATACATGTTTATTACTTTGAAATTTGTATGAAAATTAATACATTATGTACTTAAGATGTAACCACCGAATGGTTTAAATCAAATTGTCACTTGACAAATTTTTTATGTTTTTTTTTTGCTTTTTATGGAAAAATATGGGAAAATCCTTGCTTTATGATTTTAAGCTTACGCACCCTATAATATAATGTGATCCTGTATTTAAGGTTAGATACTGTACTAACATTTTTAAATATTGCAATTGTTATATTAAGTGATGATATTTTTTACTTTTGTTAATCATGACATGTATTTTTAACATTCCTTTGAGTCAGGAAATTACAGAATTATCTGTATCATGTATTTTGTGTAATACATGTATAATGTAATTTTTTTTAATCCACTACATAATCCTGTTTATCTTGAGATGTACATTTTCTGTAACGACACAAATACATTGTACACGTACATGTATGCTTTATTTTTTTCAAAAACTTATCATTAAGACAAACAAAATCATAAATTTCCAAAATTGGTTTCAGTATTATCTTTGTGTACCGATGTCGCTATACATAGTTTATTATCTTTGTGTACCGATGTCGCTATACATAGTTTATTATCTTTGTGTACCGATGTCGCTATACAGAGTTTATTATCTTTGTGTACAGATGTCGCTATACATAGTTTATTATCTTTGTGTACCGATGTCGCTATACATAGTTTATTATCTTTGTGTACCGATGTCGCTATACATAGTTTAATATTATCTTTGTGTACCGATGTTGCTATACATAGTTATTATCTTTGTGTACCGATGTCGCTATACATAGTTTAATATTATCTTTGTGTATCTATGTCGCTATACAGAGTTATTATCTTTGTGTACCGATGTCGCTATACATAGTTTAATATTATCTTTGTGTACCGATGTCGCTATACATAGTTTAATATTATCTTTGTGTACCTATGTCACTATACAGAGTTTATTATCTTTGTGTACCGATGTCGCTATACATAGTTTATTATCTTTGTGTACCGATGTCGCTATACATAGTTTATTATCGTTGTGTACCGATGTCGCTATGCAGAGTTATTTCCGTTTTTCGTGGTATTTGACGTAGAGTTGTTGTTATGAAGAAAAGTAAGCACAGTACAAGTAATTTCAATGTTGTAATGAGTTTTAAACTTTCCGCACAATTTTGTTAAATCAGAGTAAGTCTAGATGTTAGCCTGATATTGTGAGTTCTGACTTAATTTATCAGGAAGTTGTAAGCTGACTTTACTACGCTGCATAACGCTTGCACGCACCCCAGCACACGTACATGTACAGTAATGTTATACAGTTATATTGTGTACGCTTCATTTGTAAATTATTCCATTTACATGTTGTTGTGACGTATTGTGATCGCGTAATTATCTGTCCATGGTTAGTGCATTGCTAGGTGATTGTTACACTTATACATATACAATTGTTATTACATGTCTTATATGACCTCACGTGAATTTTACAGTTAAATGTTCGTAATGATGCCATACCTATCTTACTGTATGTTAGCTAAGCACTTAAATCATAACTATCGTAAATATAGATAGGATTTCTTCGTTACATTTTGAATTCATTGACGGCTAATTTCATCGGTTTGTTTCTTATTGAAGTTTTATGTTTGTACACCATATTCCGACATAAGATTAAAGCTTCTAAATGCTCAAGTTGATGATTCTTCGAAAAAAATTTTTCTTCAATAAGAAAAATTTTTAGACAAAGTCTGAATCATTGATGTTATGGCCATAGTAATGAAATATTTCAACATCCATATCCTTTTCTGACGGTACATATACCCATGTAAATGTTACTGCATTGCTCCAGTCATTTCCCTCTTCATAGATTCTTAGTCAAAAATTTTTGAAATAAAAGATAAAAATGTTAATCTCAATATATTGATGATACAAGTGATTTAGATGTTTTAGGGCCTTTTGCTAAGACAAAGTTTGATTTCAATTTGGAATTTTTCTAAAATTGGAAAATTGTTTCACATTTTTCAAAGAATTCTCCAAAAAGGCACAAGTCTACAGCTAGTGAACAAAATATCTTACGCCACTATGATCTCCCAATCAAAATCACCTTCAAACAATATCAGCTTGAACATTTTGAAGCCAAAATTCAAATTCTGACTGTGGTGTATGACTTTCTCCTTTGACCTCTTGTTTCCTCTAATAACCTTCCGTTTGGAGTGTGACTTTCACATTTGTTTCACTAGTAAGGCATTACTTTTTGTTTTGACTAGATTCATATGTAAAGAGACATGATTTTAACAACTTTTGTATTATTTTCAAATCTTGGTGTTTCAAAACCCCCTGAACAAACAGTCCACAAGAGGCACCACCATTTCAAACATGATTTCTTGCATTTGTGTGAAAATTTACTGCGTTTAAGGTATCATATATATTTTTTCAACAAAAACTCCAATATTGTTGCAGTTTTTTTTTTTATTTGGCTGCTTACATAAAATACATTTATTTCTTTTGATCAGGCGTTTAACATGGGCAAATTCAGAGACTGACCAGTGACTGAATGCTAATGGTTGTAGCATCTGTATCAAGGATTTTCATAAATTTATTCATGTACATAATAACACACATGTAATCTATTTTGATAATTTAATACCATTGTTTCTTTTACTTACTAAAGAAAGATTGTAAAAACTTGAATTTCAAATTGTGAAAACTTGAATTTCAAATTGTGAAAACTTGAATTTCAAAGATTTATTGAAAACTTTGTCTAAACTCTGGATGAAAAAGATACAGTAGTACAACTGATTATTGGACAAAAGAATTTCTTAACTATATGAGTGTTTACAAAAGGTTTTTTTTTCGACTAAAGAAATGATTGACCTCAATTTATGTGAACTGGTTATAGATAATAAATCATCTTTTTACAATGTGTTTTCGGTTTTTACTAATATGCTGTATTTCTTTGCTTCTGAAGTCATAGAAATAATGTCGAAGGGTTCCAACTCTATACCTTCTTGAAGAAAATTCAAAACCAATTTCCATGCACCAGACACGTGTAAACAAATGAAGATCCTGACGATAATCTCAACAGCACTCACAATAGAGCACCAAATGGAGCATCGACGAACCCCTAGCAAGCTAGAGGTGGGACCAGGTGCCCGGGAGGAGTAAGCATCCCCTGTTGGCTAGCCACACCCGCCGTCAATGTTCATGCATGAAAATGAAAACAATATATAAAATACATGCACTGTTTGAAGTTATGTCTATATTAAAAGTGCTATGGCGACTATGTCGGGGAAAAAAAATATTCAAAACACTGTCAAACACCTCGCGGGTTACTTTTTTACGAGCTCCACACGGCAAAGGGCATAAGTGTGACACAAATGAGTTAAATAAATCAATGGACAACATGAACCAGTATCGGAGTATCACTGAAAATAGTAAATTCCAACTGATTTATCAGTAGCCCTCCAATCTTCAAATTTGCTACAGAGGATTCACTGTGAAAAGAGGAAAAACCCTATCGGTTTTCAAGGTCAGAGGTGAAGGTCACAGCACATTAAAGTTTTGAACCATTGTACAGTTTGTACATGTACAAAGTACCTTGATGGCTTTTTCATCTCAATTGCTGTGTATTAGTTTTAACATTCATGTGCTTCTCAGCGAGGGGAGTTCTCGAGGTCTTATGTATATGTTGGCTGATACTATTATTTCTTCTCCACTGTGTAGCATCACGTGACTTATGTTGGTGAAAACACGAACACAAAATGGAGACATACCGCTCTTTTGAAGGAAAGAAAACAGGTACTATGATGATAGTGTTGGTTCAATTTGATCTTTTCATAGCTGAAGTCCTTGTGAAAGATGATATTTTGATGATTCTTTGTTCTTCAATCAAGAAACCATTGTAGTTTTTACAAACATTCTGACAAAAGGAACGGCGTGGTAGAAATATGTTAAATACAATGTTGTGGTGGTTTCCACGAATATATCTACAGCTTTTGTAACAATGTTTGTAAAAACAACGGTGTATTACTTACTAACGATTCGATGATAGTAAAAGTACCATTTTAGACAAAGATATAGGCTATGAAGAGGTAAAATGTAATCAAAGCAATTATTGCAGTTCCTGTTTTCTTTCTTCCAATTGAGCTTATTATTCATTCGTGGTTTCACCAACTAAAGTCATGTGATGCTACACAGTGTTCTCTTGCTGCATAAATGATTGCCTTAATCTCATCTTCCACAGGTGTCTTCTTTCTCTGCAGGGACTGTTTTTCATGATGTCAGTTTTATGTCTGATTGCACCGATGATACTATTTATAACCATCCACAACTGTGTGTTTGGATTTCAGGATACAACCATACTGCAAAACGGGACTCTTATTCCTCTATCCAGGTGGATGCCAAAGATTCTTCTTGCATCAAGATGAAAACTATATTTTTGACTTCTTCCATATAGATTTTTATTTGTAGCAACTTTTACAAAAGCAGGACCTATGTGAAGCTGGTCCATCTTTATGATCATATCTGGAATCTTTAGTTAAAGACAAGTGTTTAAGTTGCGCCATAAAAAGAAGAAAGATAAAACCTGAAATACCCTAAGAAATTTGTTATTACACTAGGAATATTTTGGTAAGAAATATGTAATTATTGCACGTTTTACGTTTAAGACGGTAATTTACACCTTGCCAGACGGTGCATTATTTTTCATTGTGTAGCAATGATTAAATTAGTGATTGAAGAAATGATTCAATGACCGACTGAGTCATTGACTGACTAACTAGCAATGAAGAGTTATTGAATGATTGGTGATAATTGTTTGATGGCCTAACAATTTTCGTGCAACAAGTGGGTTAAACAACTGCTCCTCGGCAGTATAATCCTTGATAAAAAGTAAAATACTACCTAATTTGCTAGCAAGAAAAATGACTTTGAAAAGAATTATAAATGTCGCTCATCCAGTACTTTGGAAAATGTAATATTCTATACCATCTGGATTAACTCTATCTCCCTCATGGCATAGCTCTGTCCTTACCTGGCACTTGGACATACATTTCAGGTAATGTTTAGAATTAACATTTGAACCACTTGGTGAGTGTCACTGCTGGTGGATCAGGAGTCCCCGAGGGCACATGTAGCCAAGTTCGATCAACTTCGGTTGATCCTCTGTCTCTTCAACGCGAATTCGAAAATTTCTGTTATCAAAATTTCTTGAAATTTCTAAAACATGGATCCTTTTACATCATATCCCACCCATCCTGCTACTTTTTTTCGGTACATTTTTGGACAAAATAATTTTCACACTCTTTGGCCAGAATACAGTTTTTAGATTGAGGATCACTGACGAGGGTTAAGTACCCGAAACGTGCATGTCTGGTCCATGTTGTAAATTAATCTGCTTTAAAATGATGCTATTGAATTTGAAGACGTTTAACATTTCGGTATTCTTATATTCACGATTTGGATTTCGTCTAATTCGGCCACGAGCATCACTGATGATATATTATTTATTAAAATGCGCATATGGTGCACTAAATTATTTCGATAGAACATACACTGCTAAAAAAATAAAGGGAGCAAGGTACTTTCATATCACACATGTTCGCAGCTGCTCATTCTATATGATCAATATAAATGTATGAAGACATATTTAATAGTCATTTCTTAAGGTATCCGAACTACAATAGGGCATTTTTCTATGCCTGGTAAGGTGCTATAAACTATATATTTTCTGAAAGGTTATAATGCCCACTGCTCAAAAATAATAATTTTGGGGTCAGAAAAGTAAAGGGGAATAACTGGTGAAGCATTTAAATTGTCTATTTTCTCTATATAACCTATGCAAAATGACAAAGTTGTAAAAGATCGAGTTTTTCCCCTTTGATTTTTAAGACCTAGGAGTCTTATATCTGTACTCAGGGCATCATTACCTTCCAGAAAATATATAGTTTATAGTACCTTACCAGGCATAAAATTTACCATACTTTACAATGGAGATGAATAAAATGCTATGTAAAATGACTCTATTGTACAACGGATACCTTAATTACCAATGTCTGTATTGAAGATATTAAACATGTACACATGATAAAACTTGATGATGTAGCCTTGCTTATCCCAAAAGATATTACATTCTATGTACCATTATATTACGATGGAAAAATCACTCCTTTAAATTTTTTGAGCAGTGTATATTTCAATACAATAATTTTGCACACCATTGAACCAACTCAGTCAGAAGAGATTAATACCTGACAGAGGAACCGTATGACAATTTTACAACAACTCAAATTTCCAAAATATTTTAGGATTTGAATATTTAAAAGTTGAAAAGCGCAAATTTTAAAAATCGTTTTTGAAACTTAAGATATTAAAAATAAAAATTCTGAAATGTGTAACATTGAACATCGCTTTGACATTTTGACAAAAATCTAAACTATCAACTACACGTATTTAAAAGCACTTTGAAAATTATAATTATAAGTACATGTGGACTTGTGAACTTATGTAATTCCCTTTTAACCATATTTCAAAATCGTAAGAAAGAATTTCTCAAATCATTAGAAATGCCTTTACTAGCAAATACTGCAATGATCTTAAATACAAGTACAGTATTGATAATATTTCGTGATAGAAATTTCTTATTTCTATCATAATATATATACAGTCAAATCTGTCTTAAAGTGACCCTCTTTTTAGCGACTTCCTGCTTTATGTGACCTTTTTCATTCCTCCTGAGCAATTTTCCTATCAAATTAACCTGTATATAGCGACAACCTGTCTAACGCGACAACGACCGTGATTTTTCCTCCCTTCTTTTTCTGTCTCCTCCCTTCTTTTTCTGTCTCCCTTCTTTTTCTGTCTCGTACCGAATTCTGAACCTGTATATTACGACTTTTGGTGTTTCAAAGCACCCAAACTATATACTGTTTTGCATTAAATATCTTTATCAGTGTCATTAAAAATTCAATTTTCTGTGATAAATTAAGTATAATGTGATTTTATATGTACAATACGATTAATCAATAAATATACGAATTGATATATGTAGTGATTCATTTAATAGTATTGCTTTTAAACTACGAAAATATTGTAGGATCAGGTTGAACCTGTATTCGGTGACCACCTGTCTTATGTGACCTATTTTCTGTCGGCCCTTGCAAAGTCACATAAGACAGGTTTGACTGTATCTATAATAAATACACAAACGATCGAAGAGGTAATCAACATGATCACTATGTTTATCTGTCTGATCGTTAACATATATTTTTGTTTTGTTTAGAGGGATGGTGTTAAACGTCTTCAAATTGAATGGTCTTTCAGCAAATTGTTGGGATTCCGTTGGGAACTAGAGGCGCTCCACGTCCTCATGATATTTTTCTATACTTAAAGAAAATCGAGTTTGTTCAGTTCTTGGTCTTTCATGGATAGAAATACATTGCGCTTCGATTCAATTAATCAATAAACATGCAATGTATATTGATGACGTGCTTTAAATTGACAATCAAATTTTGCTGATTACCTTAACACAAACATACTGTGTAAACTAGAAGCGAAAGAGATCACTGAAAACATTAACTCTGCTACATACTAGTATTTAGTGTTATCTTTTGACAAAAGGGTCACCTGACTTCTTCAAAATATTACAAAAGAGACGATTTTAACTTTAAAATGACAAATTTCCTTTAAGAAGAAGTAACGCAATTGATACGCTCAAACTAGTGAGCGACTGTCTTTGTCACTGCAGAAGTTTTTGGACGATGTAATGAATAATCATTAATGAAGTGCCCATCAGTTATTCAGTCTTAAAGTCGGGAAAGCAAGGCAAACATATTTGAACTTCCATTGGAACGGTTGCGAACCTTGGAATGAATAACACCTCGAAGTTAGACCAGATGCCCGGGGAGAGTAAGCGTCTCCTTATTGCACGCAAGACCCGTCACAACAGCTATATGAAAACTTGTCAAATTTGGTGATTGTCTCGATGTACATATTGATGTACATATCAGGTAAATATGTCTTGTTTGATGATGATGACAGCCATTCAGTTGCAATCCAGAATGTCACTGATCATTCAGAAAAGAGGGATCTGATATGCTTTTATAATGCCCTGTTCATACGAATGCGCATTAAATTTAATTCGCATTAGATTTGATGCGCTTTATTCTAATGCGAATTTGATTCGCTTTGCGTTCACACGACAGATTCTAATGCGCATCAGATTTTGGTACATTTGCACTGAGAGTCGTATACTTTAGATAGTAAAAAGGTCGAATGCATGCCTATATATTGTTTTTCTCAACATAATTTACCTCTTTGTAAGTTAAGCTAATGCATGCATAGCATGACGTCATTATGAGATAAGATGACGTCATAATACAATGTTACTCTACGTAAGTCAATAAGAGACGTAGTACAGTGTCCATTGTGAATAAAATCAAGTATCTTTACCTTTTATTCTACGTTTCGAGGTCCAAGGGTTATCAAAAGTGCCCAGTTATGATGTAAACGTATCGTAGAATTCTTGTAAATCATATACGCATGCGTCAGATTTAATGCGAATTAGATTCGCTTTGCGTTCACACGGCAAAATCTAATGCGCATTAAATCTAATGCGAATTAAACTAATGCGCATTAGATTCTCCGTGTGAACGCAGCTTAAATCTAATGGGCATTAAATTTGATTTAATGCGCATTAAAACCGTCGTGTAAACAGGGCATAATATTCCCGTAGAGACCGAAGAACTTTCTCAATGATGATTTCAGCCGTTGTGCAATATAACCCTTAACAAGTAGCTTACTTGCAAGCCATCTAACTCTATCGATGAAAAATTCATATTTGCAAAATACCCTGGCGTACCGTATTAGCTGAGAAACAAAAACGCCAATAGCAGGAGAAGACGGAATGTTGCTACTCATGAAAGGAAAGTAACTTAGTATGTGGAAGGTGAAATCATCACGCTTGTCACACACTGTGATAGTGAGGTGTTCAAATAGGCAATCTGCGGCAAAAGACAGAAGTGTATTGCAAGTATGAAAAAAATAGAATATCATAGTATCTCGTTGTCCATATCGTTGTCCTCAGTGAAGGAAGTTATTTTATGTTCGATACATCCAATAAATACGGGATTTAAACTGCAAAGCCTACGCAAAGGATGTTACTGTCGAGTACATGCAGGAGACGCTTACTCTTGTTACCCTTACATCTTATGATTCGGAGAGGATTTACTACTGTTTTAGTGTGGAATGTTTTGTTTGTGCGTCGTCGCGTATGTTCAATTTAGTTGTTCCACCTACAATATAATTTCATAAGAGAGTCAAATGGAGATTGATTATTTTGACACTATCACTTAATCATGTTATGAGACTTCACAGAGGTAGTAGTTTAATTTTTATTAGCCAACCATACATAGATCAATATTTCTCATAAGTACAGATTTATTATAAATAGAATTCGCTTTCTGGATGAATGCCACTCGGTCAGAATATTTTTTGGAAGTTTTTACGAAGTTTGATCCAACGAACAGAATACGACAGCATTTGATTTTGATGTTTGTTCGACGCTACCTATAATTATTTCATTTTTACATTTGACTCTATGTTAAACGTCTTCAAATTCAATAGCATCATTTAAGAACAGATGAAATTTCAGCATGGACCAGACATGCACGTTTCGGTTACTTAACCCTTGTCAGTGATCCTCAATCTAAACAATGTAATATGGCCAAAGAGTGAAAAATATTAAGTCCAAAAATGTACAAAAAACGTAGCAGGATTGGTATGTAGATTATTCGTATGGATAATGCTGTTTCTTGTGTTTCTGTGTGTGATGTCAACTGATAGTCCACTTTTTCTCGTTTGATGAAAGTATGCTCCGCTGTTATTACTTATAAGATATATCCTCCTTATCTCCGTAGAATTATATCCTCCTTATCTTTAAAGGACATATCCTCCTTATCTTTATGGAAATATCCTCCATACCTTTATAGGATATATCCTTCTTATCTTTATGGATATATACTCCTGATCTTTATAGGATATGCCCTCCTTATCTTTATGGATATATCCTCCTTATCTTTATATAATATATCCTTCTTATCTTTATAGGATATATCCTCCTTATCTTTATGGATATATCATCCTTATCTTTATATAGGATATGTCCTCCTTATCTTTATGGATATATCCTCCTTATCTTTATAGGATATATCCTTCATTTCTTTATAGAATATTTCCTCCTTATCTCTATGGATATATCCTCCTTATCTTTATAAGATATATCCTTCTTATCTTTATAGGATATGTCCTCCTTATCTTTATGGATATATCCTCCTTATCTTTATAGGATATATCCTTCTTATATTTAAAGGATATTTCCTCCTTATCTTTATGGATATATCTCCTTATCTTTATAGGATCTCTCCTCCTTATCTTTATAGAATCTATCCTCCTTATCTTTATAAGATATATCCTTCTTATCTTTAAAGGGTATATCCTCCTTATCTTTGTAGGCTATATCCTCCTTATCTTTATAGGATATATCCTCCTTATCTTTATAGGATATATCCTCCTTATGTTTATAGGCTATGTCCTCCTTATCTTTATTGATATATCCTCTTATCTTTGTAGGATATATCCTTCTTATCTCTATAGGATATATCCTCCTTATCTTTATAGGATCTATCCTTCTTATCTTTATGGGTATATCCTCCTTATCTCTATAGGATATATCCTCCTCATCTTTATAGGATCTATCTCCATTTCTTTATAGGATATATCCTCCTTATCTTTGTAGGCTGTATCCTCCTTATCTTTGTAGGATATATCCTCCTTATCTTTGTAGGCTATATCCTCCTTATCTTTGTAGGATATATCCTCCTTATCTTTGTAGGCTTTATCATCCTTATCTTTATGGGCTATATCCTCCTAATCTTTGTAGGATATATTCTCCTTATTTTTATAGGCTATATCTTCCTAATCTTTATAGGATATATCCTCCTTATCTTTATAGGCTAAATTTTCCTAATCTTTATGGATATATCCTCCTTATCTTTATGGATATATCCTCCTTATCTTTTTGATTTGAATTTTTCAAGGTTTTATATGTCCATTGATTATGAGTTTTGAGTTCCGAATTTATGTGTGACTCAATTTATTTTTAGAAATGAGTTTGAATTTGAGACTGTTGAGATATTACTAGATATAAAACATAAAACTTTCAAAATATTCAAAATCATGTAAAAACCACTAACTGAGAAAGAAAAAAAGTGAACCAATAAAAAAAAGAGCGTATGCTTATCATTCATTACTTGTGACCTTTCTCATAGTGTCATGAATTTGGAAGAAGTTTTGTACGAAAATATAACAAGATTTATAACGCGTCAATGTTTACCGCCCGGAAACAGCTTGTTATATTGTATTACTCAGGTCGGAGTCGTAAAACTGTCCGCAACGCACCATAATCATAGAGAAGTGTGACCACGTAAGACATTGATGTGCAGCAAAAAGAATCTTAAAATGACCTTAAAATATCACACAAACAACGGTCAGCAACGGTCACTAAGCGGTGGGAATGGCCTTCAATGAATGCGGTTATGTACAGAATTATTATCTCCAGGTCTTAATTTAATCAATGTTACCATATTTAGAACAATTTAGAAATATGAGAAGACGATATTTAAGAACGTTCATTCTTGTTATGTTCTGAAATAAAGGTTATGAGAAAAACGGAACTTGATTTACACTCATTAATATTTTATCTACAACAGAGGAATTGCGGTCAAGTACAGGTGGCAAATTGAGTAAGTTTTAGGGAGTTGCCTTGGCGATTACATACTGGAAATTCGAAAATTAATTTGGCATTGATAATGCTACATTATTCAAACTGCATAATGTAATAGAGTATTTACTCGTACATAGCATCAAATTTGAATAGCATCCAATCAAAAACAACCATATATATCAGTTTTACTAGAATAGCATCAAATTGAATAGCATCCAATCAAAAACAACCATACATATCCGTTTTACCAGAATAGCTTCAAATTTGAATATCATCCAGTCAAAAACAATCATATACATCCGTTTTACTAGAATAGCTTCAAGTTTGAAAATCATCCGATCATAAACTACCTTATACATCAATTTGCACTAGAATAGCTTCACATTTGATCGCCATTCAATCAGAGCAACCTTATCTTACTTCTTTCCAGCTCTGTCGCCTGAAAGAAGCTTTGTTTTGGCACTTTATCAATTTGGCGTCATAAATTTTATTTTGCTTTTTCAGAAACATGTTATTTCATTCTAAAATATTTCATCGAAATTAAAGGAGGTTAACATCTTCGCACCATCCGTCTGATGCTATTTTGGACATAGATTTCATTTGGATATGGTACTTAATCGACGCTACAGGAAAACTGGAGCCGCGCACTCTCTGCAAATTGCACAAATTTAATTAAAGAAAAACCAGAGGGCGTTTCTAAAATGAATTTCGGCTGTGTCTAAAAAATCACTTTGGATGAAGCATCACTGATGAGGATTTGATATCTGAAACACGTGTCTGGTGCATAATACATTGGTTTGAAATTTTCTTCAAGAAGGTATAGAGTTGGAACCTTTTCGTATTACTTATATGTCCGTTTGAACTAGAATAATAGAATCTATCACGACGTTGAGACTGAGACAGGGGAATCTCATCCGAGTGTAAAAGATTTGCAATCCACGACGAGGCTTGCCGAGTCGTGGATGTAGCAAATCTTTTGCACGAGGATGAGATTCCCCATGTCGCAGTCGTAACGTCGTGATTGATTATTTTTTTCACTCACCTCATTTTATCAACACTTTAATGCTTTTTAAAGCTATAATCGATACCAAAACTTGCACAAATCTAACGATGGTGTGACGTTTCTTTCTATGACGTCATAATAGGAGTCACGTGGAGTGTGAGACAAGGAAATCTCAAACTGCTACGTCTACGTTTTTTCTTTTGTCTCACGACGTAAGTGAGTGAGAATATATAATACATATTTCAAATTCAAATCTCGCATGCCTCGTGCTCTATAATTTGACAATTTCGCAAAATCAACTTTTACATCCCTTGTTGTTTATTTTGTCACCATAAAAGGCAGGCTGTGGAATTGTGAAAGTGTTTTATTCCCAAAAGAAGCTGAGAGTAATTATTGTAAAAAAACAACAACAGAAAGCCGCGCACTCTTTACAAAGCAGAAACACAAAAATCAAAAAATCAACCTAAAGGGCGCTACATAGATTAATTTAGTTGTGGAGTTAGAGCCCTTTTTTTCTCAAAGGGGTTGCCAATTGTCAGAATATCATAGAAATAAATAGAAATACCATTAAACATTTTAAATAATCAAACTTCTTTTGCTTTTGAAGAATTTTAATGAATTCAAATGTGTCAAAAAAGAATGTGACTAACTTCGTCACTGAGGAAGTTCTACGGTCGATATGGGGAACTCATCATACACTATGATTTCCCATTGTCCAGAATGGTGAACGATATTCTGTCTTCGACCATTTGAACCATCCAACCACAGAATATGCGTATTGATTCCAAAATGGAAGTATCCGGATGTGACAATTCTACCGAAATGAAGCAGCAGGTGTTGCATATAAGAAGGAGATGCTGACTCTTCCTGGGTACCTTGTCTCACTCAAATATTTGGAGTTCGCTTCTTTTCATGTGGTGGAGGTTTTTGTTAGTTTGTTTTGCTTCCTGTTTTATCCTAATTTTGTATGCCTTCGTCTTATGATTTTCTGAATTATAGATTTTGTACTGTGTATGGAGATATGGTCATAATCCATATTTGTCATTATTCTCCGATTCCATAATTCTCCTGATTTCCAAAATTATTGCACCTTTAAAACATTTTCTAATGGTCAACAATAATTCCATCGAGCAAATGCACTGAACCCTACCAATGAGATCTACACAAATTTGACTACTATAAATATGCCTGTTGTAAAGTTTCATTAATTAATTAATTAATTAATTAATTAATTAATTAATTAATTAATTAATTAATTAATTATTGTCAGTATTTCATCGATTAGGATATAATGAACAATTTATATAAGAATATCTCATCGTTTGCCCATCGGTTTAGTTGATTTCTGTATTTTCCTTTGTGGTTTTTATCAATGACGTCTTTGGTCCTTGGTAATCTTTATCCCTTGTCTCTTTTTGTGCTTCATTATTGTTGTATGCTCTTATTGTATACACTTCCATATTTACTCTGATTTTTCTATGTTTCCGCGCACTCTATGTAAAGTAAATGCAGAAATTTAGATTCTAAAAATAAAACCAGAGGGCGCTAGTGAAATAAATTTTGGCTACGCATGAAAAGCACTTTGGCTGAAAGCATCACTGATGAGAATTTAATATCCGAAACACGTGTCTGGTGCATGGAAATTGGTTTGGAATTTTCTTCATGAAGGTATAGAGTTGGAGCACTTTTAAAGTATTATTGATGTGGGTGCTGTACCCGAGAGCTGTTGGAATCCCCCCTTTTCTTTTATAAGTCGACGGTGGCTGGAAATAGCTAAAATTTCTGATATCAAAATTTCTTGAAATTTCTAAATCGTGGGTCCTGTAGCATCATATCCCACCCATCCTGCTACGTCTTTCGGTACGCTTTTTCGACATAGTAACTTTCATACTTTTTCGACATATTACATTGTTTAGATTTGAGGATCACTGACGAGGGTTTAGTACCCGAAACGTGCATGTCTGGTCCATGTTGTCAATTTATCTGTTCTAAAATGATGCTATTCAATTTGAAGACGTTTACATTGATATAAAGAGAACTCGTGATGTTAAAAGAATAAAAGCTATATTGTGATTCATATCTTGGAAGATCATTTTATTCTATGTACTAAGATAGAAAATATATCGCGGAAACAGGTACATTTTTGTGGGTGACAGTAAAACCTCTTTTGTGGGAGAAAATTCTGATTCTAATGATAGATACACAGAGGAGGATTTAATAAATATGTTGATTTTTCTGATCAATAACATACTTGTAGTGTTTGGATGATTTTTTTTGCAGCAGTAGGTATTCCAATCAGTACAAATTGTGATCCACTTCTTGTAGATATTTTTCTATACTCATATGAAGCCAAGTTTGTTCAGTCTTTGTTATCTGACGGAAACAAAACAGTTAGCGCTCCAATTCAATTCTACATACGTATAAATATATTGATGACGTGTTCTCAATTAATAATCCAAATTTTGCTGATTACCTTAGCACAATCTATCCGTGTGAACTAGAGGTGAAAGAAACAACTGAAAGAATTAATTCTGCTTCATATTTAGATCTGATGTATCTTTTGACGAAAATGGTCACCTGAATACTTCTAAATATATCAATCGTCACAACTTCAATTTCAAAATGACAAATTTGCCTTTCTTTATTAATTTTCAGTCGTACATCCCCTGCCTATGGTATATTCATATCGCAATTAAAAATACGCTATTTCAGAAAGAAGGAGGGGATCTCCAACAACACCAGGTTGCAGCACCCACAGCAAAACCCCAAAAACACCCAATGCAAAAACACAAACAGACGAGCACAGAAAGAAACGCATAAGGGACAAGGAGCGTCAACGCACAACACAGAAACATCAAACACAAAGGACTACACATAAACCAACGAGACCAATGGGCAACTAGTGCCGACTTAGGACGGCCATCAGCCATGGAAACAGCAGAAGGTGTGATTATCCTGGATTACGTGCGCACAACCCTCCCACTTTTCCGATTACCCAGAGGTCTCGAAGAACGTACAATTGTGGTGTAAAACAACCTCCTCACTATCTGATGACCACAAACAAGACCTCAAAACGCAGGGTCCCTAGCAACACAGATAAATATGTAAATGGATATAAAAAGAGGGCGTACGTAATACAATCCGTGCTCTGCCGCCACGAGCTTATGTATGTTACCACCCGAGGAGTCCGACTGACATTCAGAGAGGACAGGTGGTCGGGGCCCTGTCTTCTCTAAAGAGGTTTGGACAGAGCCCGTCATGGAGTCCCGTCGTCACAGTCAGTAGAGTTTTAAGAATGCGCTGGTACACAAGACTGATTGGTCCAGTACCAAGCAAGAACAAGCTTAAACTACAACAATTTCGTTCTTAGGGCAATGAAACTAACAGAAAAAAATACCGAACAAAGGATACATATTGTGAGCGACTTATTTTAGCACTGTTTTTTTTTTGGAATGATACAGGCCACCTCAAATTAAAGTACCTAAGTGTCAATTACAATGAAACATATTTGCGATGGATAAAATCATGATTCTAATAAAATATAAACAGAGGTCGACGTAATCCAAATGTTTAACTATCTGATCAATCACATTTTTTGAGTGTTGAAGGAACAGTTTTTCAGCAAATTGTCGTAATTCCCGTAGGAACAATGACGATCCACTTCTTGCTGACCGTTTCTCTACACTCATATAAGGCCGAGTTAGTTCCACCATTGATCGATTACAGATGAAAACAAAAAGAACACTTTGCACCTCAATTCCATATCATACATAATTATTCATTGATGACGTTCTTTCAACTGATAATCTAAATTTTACTGATTACCTTAACATAATCTAGAGATGAGCTAGAAAGCAATAATTCCTATTCATATTAAGATTTCACGTTATGGTCACTTTCATACTAGCTTATGGTATATTCATACGTAAATTGATACGATATTACAGAGCAAGATAAAAACTACAACGACTTCATTCTGCAGACAAGTCGACTTACCAAAAACTACTTTGTGAAAGTCCGAATTTTCCCATTCATGTTGGGGGGATACATTGCAATTATGTAGCACAAGGACTTTAATTTTAGTTCACATTGTTGAAATATATTTTAGGCTAAGAAAAATTTCAAAAACACCGGATTTGATTAAACATCGGGTTTTACATTTCTTTGCAACTGAAGTAATAGGTGTTGCGTGCAGGCAGGAGATGTTTAATCTACATGTACCTGGACATCTGATCTCATCTCCTTTATGGAATATTTTGAGTTTTGTTTTCATGGTTTGGTTTTGGAGTTACCTTAACTCGTATGCCAATTGATCGTGGTTTTATAATTCTAATTTGCGTTTTTATGTTGCTGGTCTCGCTATTTATCCTCGTTACCAAGCAATTAGACTCATTTCTGTGTTCTCAAGCAAATCTTGGTCTCATTCCAACAACTTATTACGAAGAATCAAGACAGATATTACGATTAACTGAGAACACTAGACAAAAGACAAAAGCTAGAAGAGTGAACTGCACAAAAGCAATAAGGAACAATATAATGACAATGTTGATATGATCTTCAATAAAGACAGAATAAGACGAAGGACTATTGGGTTGAACACCAGTAACAAGTGACAACAAGCGAAAGATTATATATACATTATATTGCAAGGATATAATGATTGATGATAGAATAATGGCGACTGACAGACGATGCATGGTAAAGAATACAAAACAAACGAAAGTCTTTACAGTGTATCATAATCGAATAATAGAAATTACTATTTCGTTCTATTAGGAACAGACATTTAATCACTCTGATTGAGATCGAGTTATATACTTAATCTTGCTTAACCAATCTTATGAAGACATGTATACATCGTATTCGACGAAACAAATCTCTGATTTCTTGAGATTTATTTACCCTTAGGCTAGTAATTGGAAGCAACGAAAACCACAAAAGTGATAAATCTGCGCTGTATTTGCACACAATTTTATCCGTGGACGCTTGCGATCAGGTGGATAAACTCGACGATTTCAACTTCAATTTCGCATTCTTTCGATTTTAGACAGCAACAAACCATCCAACTTGCGGTGTCTGCATTTCTCGAATTTTTGAATTCCTTATGAAAGTAAAGGGAAGTGATCCTAGAGTTAATCAAAATTTTATTCTCAGTGGTAAAACGTCTTAAAGGGCTGTATGCGAACGTCTGTGGAAAGTACGTTGTATGGTCTCTACGAATCATATGTATCACAATAAGACGTCTCTTTATTAAGTTTGTCCACATTTGTCATTTGATTGCCGTATGCATCCAAAAAATAGACCTTACAGGAAATTAATCGAGGGATGTCACACTTCTTTTTAACTTTGAATTATTTTGGCTGAAAATACCACTGTTTGGGATTTATTAGCCGAAATAAGCATGTCTGGTGTATCGCATTTATAATTCTATATGTCCAGAAGGCTGTTTTCTGGCCGCAGAGAACAATCTTTTTTTTTCTCTGGAATGCTCAAGTATTCCTTATTTTCGAAAAACAAATTTACTTCCCGTTTGTAACGGTATCTGATGTAGACTTATTGTGATGTCATCAAATTCTATGGAAACGATCCTAAACTCTGGGAAATGACGGTATAAAATCGGCTTTATCATACCATTTTCATAACGTCATAATAGTTTTACGTCAGATACCGTCTAAAATTGGAAATAACTCTGTTTTCCGCAAAGACTCACTGAATAATTTTTTCCTGAGTTGTAAAATATGCTAAGATGCATAGAAAAATATATTTTGGTTAAAATTGACTTGCGAACAAAGGATGATAGAACAATATAATTGGTTTACAAGATTTTCGAAATGATTCTTAATCTGCGGGTTATTGATAGGTTATTGATTGACAAAACGCAAACAATGCGTTACAGCTGAAATAAAAAACAAACAAAAAACAAATGCACCGGTCAACCGGAGGAAAACTTGTGCAGAACTCAAACGAATAAAAAAGCTATATGTAACACTAAAGATATAGAATAAATAAGGAGGGGATCTCAAATAGAAATTCGTCTAAGCTCAATCTTTATTGCTGTATGACCAGTGATCTACTGTCCTGTTCACTAAATCCAGAGCACCCTGTTTTGGCAATTTATTCTGTCATCTGACGAATTTTTCAAAAAATTATAGTGTCTGAGAATTGACCACCTTTAGTCGTAACTGGAAATTAACTTCAACTTACCCTATCAACTGCCTTCAAGCCGCAATATGAAAAATAAAATGTCTACAGGGAATTCCCATGTTAATTTCAAGCCGCCGCCATATTGTTCTCCGTGTCAACAATAGTAAACAGTGACGTCAAGGCTCCCGACGTCACGCATTTTCAGCGATTTTACTATAGAAAATCCCCGTAAACTTTTTATTTTCCGTCTTATTTCTAACTTAATTGACGTACAGCCAAAACAATGGTATTTTCTGTTACGACTAAAGGAGTACTATAAAATTGATATCTTTTTGGAAAATGACAGTATCATATTTTAGAGAAAACCGGGAAAACAGGGTGATCTGGATTTAGTGAACAGGACAGTAATTATTCTGTAATCATATTGGTACCAGACACCGTTTAGGAACGAATTTCTCCTGACCTCACTTTTTATGACGACATTTTTATCTGTTAGACGGACAAATGTATGGGATGATTGGTCAAGTAATAAAAGAATGGTGAAATTCACATCGAGGTACCATGGTAACGGCGGCCTCCCAAAATGTCAACATAAAATCATCTAGTAACGTTTATTAGATTACAAATGACATAAATAATACAATTTATTGGCTAACAATAAATTCATTTATCAAAGCAAGCAAATGAACATTTACTTGTATCGACCTGTCTTAAATTCGAATATGGGAACAATACGGAAGCAATACGAGTTATCGTTCTTTTCGAAACACCATGCTTAGGTTTCAGATGCAAAATTTTTCAATGACATTTTTCATCTGCGTTCATCGTCCTTTACCTTGATTATGAATTAATATTTCGTTTCAAGTTTTGAAAGTTGGATACTTGCTGAGTTTTTTTGTATTATTCTATGCACTGCATGTCGTTTCTTTCACCCAAATTTTAGTTGAAATCGAAATTTTCCTCGTTGTAGATTTCATGGGTTGTCGTCTGCATAAAAATTTTCTATAATGTTGACATTTGAGAATGTATATGATACAATAAGTATCTTTAGTTTGAATGTTTGGACGTTTGAAATAATTATTATGATAAAAAAAAAAAAAAAAAAAAAAAAAAAAAAAAAAAATTCCACACACAAACAAAAAATCTCAATAAACAAAAAATCTCAACAAACCATAAAAATTTTTAGAGAAAGAATAGAAATGTAGCACAGAATGCAGACTACGTTTCAGTATCATGCTTAAAATTTTAAATGAAATTGTCTGTAAAATTGAGTGTTTCAATTTGTTGTAACTCATCTTGTAAAGCTTTCAGTCTCGTTTCGAGGAGTAAGTATATGTTCCGCTCTTCTTTGAAAGTAAGTAATGTTGCATTGTATCATGTTGTTTGTTTATTCAAATTTCACTGATTAAGTGATTTGCAGTCGTTTTGTTCCTCGAGACGAACGTTCTTGGAACTCATATTTTGTTGATGTCATCATATTCTAGAATGTTTGGTTAAATGGAATATTTAAGTTGATACTGGTAAAATACAGGCTTCTGCAAAACCCTAGCAGGGGTGAAGTTTCTAAACTAATTTGAACAGCAAGTGTTTGTTTCAATGTGTCCAGAGTAATTTTACATGTAACAAGGAATATCAAAATAATTCATTACTGTTTGTATGTAAATTCCTAGATCTAGATTAATGATAGAAAATACAATATTAAATATAATACGTTCTATAGCTAGTAAATTATGTTTCATTTTCATGTCAATAATATTTTTTCCTTTTTGTGTGTACACCTTGTGAAGTTTTCAGAAACTGGAGGCGTAGGTTATGCTTTCATAAAGTAAGTACTTTATTATGTTGTAGATATTCAGTTTGTAAAAATGTATGAGGAACTCACTTTACACCTTGTTTTATATATTAGATGTACAGAAGAAACTTTTGCAATATGATCTTTATCAGTGAATAAAACTAAGATTAGTAAGATTAACCTAATGCAAAAAATAATAATAATAATATAAAAGATGAATGAAAAATCTAATACACAAATGTAATAAAAATTAGAAAATAAATAAACACTAGATAAGAATGAACTATGTATAAAATCAAAGATATCTTTACAAATTTCATCGTCGGAAACCCACGGCATCTTCTCCACTATACTCCGTAAGATAATCGTATGGCAATAGACTGGGTTTTCGCCGATGTACTAATTTGTGATTAAAAATTTTAAAAAATGAATAAATAGATAAAGACAATGAAATAGAAATTAAAAAAAAAAAAAAAAAAACAAACAAAAAAAAAAAACATAAAATGATATGTTCATTTTCAAATATCTATTTTATGCACAAAACAAGAAAAAGACCCGGAGCTCCTGTTAAGACCCCGGATGCTAGACGGTTATCTACCAGACCCTCCTTTTCATTGATATTCGATTACTTGTATGTAGCGAATTTTAAGTAAATAGATGCATAATTGAATAAATAGAGAAAAGGCACAACAAAGTAAAAAAAAAAAAAAAAAAAAAAAAAAAAAAGAAGAAGAAGAATGATAACTTAAGAAAACGGAAAACCCAAAGCAAATTTCGGTAAGGCGGTTTCAGATTTAATTTAAAAAAAAAAATCAATTTCAATAGAGGATCATGGATCCAAATTTCATCACTACATTTTCTGGTTTGAGAATTTCTACTTATGGTTCATTATTAGAAAATAATGAATAAATAAATAAATATCAATAAATTTATAGATAAAATCAAATAGGCGACTGGTTCTTCATTATGAATTATCAGCTCCGAAAGTTTGAGTGTAACTGAGTTTTAACCTTCCACACTTAAGAACTTTACACGAATGTTCCTTGTATCAAGATCGTGGACTTTGACCAAGAGTCATTGTTATCATCTCAAGGTCACAATTCATCATATTCAGATAGAACTTGCTGGTATTAATATCAGATGCTCAGATTTTATTTTTGTCCTTGTTAGAGGTCAAATTCTTATTCTCAAGGTAACTTCAAAGGTTAGTTTATGGAATAAACTTCAATTGACCTATAGTTTTCAGACTTCATACAAATTTTACTTATATACTAATCCCTTTCACTTTAACCTTGACTTACGGTCATGTGTGATTTCAAGGTCACATCAGAGTTTTATGGTCATTCCCGAGGTCATTGTAAACGTTGCAGAAACTTAGCGGCTTTGGCAGCTTCTTGATCTGAGTAACACACTAACGAGAGCTATATTCTTTTTCCTATTCGGAATTTGGCGAATTAAATAAAAGAGTATTCTGGCTGCTGATTACAGCATTCTGGTTGATATAACCTCTCTCTTACGTTTTCTTCTCACATTGCTAAATTATTTAGAATTACATGTATATCCATACACCCATTATAAAATGAGGAAATGATAATAAAATGAATTTAATAAATCATCTAATTTTGATTTACGCTGAGGTATCAAATCGAAAATATAACATTCAAGGCTAGACTTGATATACCAAATATCAGGTGAAAATAATAATTTTCAGTCCCCTCTAAGACCTTTCTCATTGATACTGGGGAAAATTTCAAGGTCAATAATGCACACGAGGCAGCTAAGACTCCTTCAACACCACGAACATTACTGTTTTTAAGAAATGCATTATCTCAATAAATAAATGATAATAATAAGAATCATAATAATTAAAATGAAATGTTAGAAAAAAAAAAAAAAAAAGATGTATGGTTCCTTTGGACCATATTAGACAATAGATAATATCATAGATTGCAGTTGTACATATACATGTATGTATACAAAGAAATTAAGGGTTTTATTCTGAAAACAATTCATTTTATTTCGAGAAACTTCTATGACTTAACGTATATAATCGTGTCGAAATGAGTACGTTTAAACTAAACATTAATTATAAGGAAAAAATGAGTTCAACTCTTTATAAAGTAAAAGGACATTTAGATATGGATTTTCGTAGGACGGTTAAAAGATCGTTGCAATTTCAATTCGAGGCGTATCCATTCCTTTACAAACGATGATTTAGTTATATGATTTAACTGACTGTTAGAAAAATGGTCATTTTGTAAATCATTGATTACGAGAATTGTTAACCTTTAATTTTTTTTTTCCTGGCCAATAATACATCGAAATTCGACTCCTGTTGTCAAATGACCTGTATGACACATGACCATCGCTGATTTGCATTCCATGACAGTGCATCGATTCACAGCACTTATAGAAAATATTGCTATTCTCGTGTCTTCACCAAATGCATTAAATTATCTAAATTTATTGATTTATAAATTAATTTCTGCCTTTCTTATGATAAACGGTAATGGGGCGGCTACCTAAATTTTTCTATATTATCAGATTAAAGCTATGGGTAATCGAAATCTCCATGTTTTACCAGTTACATTTTTTAATATACGTTGATGTAATTGACCTCAGTAATGACAGTATGTCGTACGTATAGTGATACGTCATCTCCTTTGATACGACTTGCGTTGTTTGTTGATCCTTTCTTGAAATTTAATGTTTACAAGACTTCCAAATACGTCGAGATATTGCACTGATTATTCTGGCGTCAAGTATTACGAAGGTTAGCCAATCCAGTCGCAATTTATACACATTTGTACCTTTGCCCTTTCCCGACAAAGACCGATGTTCATCATCGGGAAGCTTCGGGGGTTAAGGAACCTCATATGAACTTTGAATCTATGTTTTCCTCTCTTATCAATGACTATACAGCAGGGGTTGAATTATAGTGATGAGCAATCGGACTTTTACATCGATTATCGGAACACTGTATATCGGAAACTAATTATCGATTGATTATCGACACTATACTGTCTATAGAAGTTTTAAAAGATATATTCAGAACCAGTGAAATGCCTATCAGGCTGTGGCCTTTTTAACATCCACAAGTAGTAGTACTGCAAATGCATAGAAATACAATTTTAAAGTAAAACCTTAAAATGTTTCTTGTTGGTCATTGTTTTCA
Organism: Pinctada fucata; assembly: GCA_028142955.1. Taxonomy (NCBI): domain Eukaryota; kingdom Metazoa; phylum Mollusca; class Bivalvia; order Pterioida; family Pteriidae; genus Pinctada; species Pinctada fucata. The sequence goes on along the minus strand of AP027112.1, from coordinate 29,222,330 downwards.
ATCCCCACTCTAGACATTATTTCAGTAATCGGCTATAGAAATTCCGAGACTATTCGACACCTCAAACAATTATACTGCTACGGAATTTGAAAGAGCAGCAGGGCTTATATAACATTAGATATCCCAACTTGAAAACTTATTCATCCAAGCTTTTGCGCATGTTGAAACGTACAAGTTTATCCCATTGGGACAATGGAATTTCAAAGTTAATATGTGCAAATATGAATTTATACCTGAGTTGAGATGTGCAAATATGAATTTATACCTGAGTTGAGATGTGTAAATATTAATTTATACCTGAGTCTAGATGTGTAAATATGAATTTATACCTGAGTTGAGATGTGTAAATATGAATTTACATTGGAGTGAGATGTGCAAATTTATATGAATTTAGACCATGAATTTTTGTACCAGCTTGGTACACAGAGCTTATAAAAATGATAGCGATAGAATGATGTAGAATTCTTTTGCTTTTAGTGAAAATGGTTTTGAAAAGCTATGCTTGCTTTTATATTCTACATACTACCATTTTGATAGCTTCAATACATAAATGTCTATAAGACTCGTAACGCTATTCTTGTCATGCTAAAATATGCTTTTATAGCTGTTTTATTTATCGATTGCTGCTAGCGATCATGCTTCATGATGTTTTGAATCATGCTGCTATATTATGAATGAAATACTGCTTATTATGTCGGGAGGCCGGGGTCTGTTTTCATTTAAAGTTTCTCGGGTAGTCTACACAAATAGCTTATAATTAAAATAGCTTTGAATAGCTGTTTTAATTCTGAATTATTTTGATGGCTATTAGCGATCATGCTTTCATGCTGCTATTTCATATACTGTACATATATAATAAGTTAAGATGGTATAGACTATTTGTAGTGGGGAGATTTTCTTAACTCTTTTCGGTTCGATTACACAAAATTCCGCTGTATGGCGGATGAGGCATATCTGTTTGGTATATGCCTCATATGGCATTAATTTTGTGAAATCGTGTTTAATTTCCCATTAAAGCTAGGTATAGACATCTCTCTGGCTTGGGGTATCTGTTTCCCAGGACCCCTTGCTTTGAGGATGTCGATGGACATCTGATTACCCAGGGTCCATTCTCATTGCTCATCTCTTTGACATTTTCACTTGAGCTTGCAAGTCGTCAGAGATTTAAAATTTAACATAAAGCCATGACAAGAATATGCCAAATAATAATAAAATTTGAACTTAAACATTTGCGTTGTCTTTGATAATAGAATTAAAAGGCTTTGTGGTGCAAATCATGATTCCATCAGGGTGCGCTATTGTAAATTGAATCCTATACGAATGGTTTTTCTCTATATAAAATAAAATGAAATAGAAAACAAACAAACAAACAAACAAACAAACAAAATAACATATTTCTTTTCAGATAATAGCAATCATGATCTTTTCTGAAATGCAAACAGAATTATTACAGAGAAAAGAGACATCCGTTCAGTAAATCTTGGATTTGATTGGGACATTTAGTACCCCAAAAATAGAATAAGTTATTCAACTTAAGTTGGGGTTGAGGTCAAAAATGTATTTTCGATTCCCAACAATACGTGCACGTGGACGAATTATTATTTATAGACATTGGTCAGTTTGACGTCTCGCTGGAGGGGCCAGGTATTTAAGCCCGTCATTTCAAACAATCTTGCGCAATCACTGTCTAGTCTTTGAAGAGTCCGCCGTACCACTTGAATTACATCATGCTTTCCTACACTTTAGCTTTTGGGATTTGCTTGATTGTTTTGCAAGGTATTTGAATTTTTTGTTTGGTCTTTATCAATAGGTTATCCAACAAAAAAAATGCATACAAATCTAAAAAATTAACATACTTTTTTCATAATAATAGAGATTATTAGAATTGTCAATATTGAAATATATGTTCTATTTGAAAATTTCAGTGCACCATATGCGCATTTCAACAATTTATTTCTCATCAGAATACCAATAAAAATGAAAAAATGAAATATTTTATAGCAGGGAAAGAATATTAAAATTATTATTGGTAGCCTCTGGCATGACTGAAAAAGGCGTTTTTTTTTCCATTTTAAACGTTGAAGATTAAAAAAATCCCATATTTGATGATAGATGACAAAATCACCCGTCACGCTTCAAAGAGTCCATGTCTGCCTCTAATTCTGCAGTTTTAAGATTTTAAATTCGCAAGACAAATTTTTCTTGATTTTCAAGTATCCTAATCTTTTTTTTTTTTCATAACCGATGTTTAGATGACGTTTTTAAAATATCGTTTTGGGATTTGTGCACCGTATTTAGTTATCTGCTCTCTGACAGCAGAATTGGGGGCTCAGTTTATCGTGATTATTTAAACACTTATCTTCTGGTGCAATGTGAAGCTGGTAAAAATTTCCCCGCGACTTGGTATTTGAAGTGTTCATTTTAAATTTTTTGTTACTTTCCAACGCTAGCGCCGGAGATAAGCTTTTCTTTACCGAAATATTAATGTAACGGTATATTCTAAAGTCAATTTTTATAAATATACCATTTAGTTCTTAATCATCATAGAAAAACCGGAAGCCCTCCCTTCGATGATTTTTGTCACATTTTTCATTGACTCATGCCAAAAAATGATAAATAGACTTTACAGGAAATGTTGACCCGCTCACTCTTTACAAAACAGAATGTTATATTTCGAAATGAAACTAGGGGGCGCTACACTAAACTATTTAACTTTGAATCATTTTGGATTAACGTATCACTGATGAGGATTTATTATCCGAAACATGCTTGTTTAATGCACCGTATTTAGACATCTCTGTCCATAAGACTGCTCCCTGGCCGCAGAGTCGGGCACTTCGTTTTTCTTGAGAGTCTTTAAGGAAATGATCCATTCTAAAAAATATATCCGACTGAAATGAGTTTAAACAACAAAAATGGTTTTTAGTAAAAGTAAAATTTTCAGTGAATATTAGGAACTTTCAAATAAAATTAAATATAACGGTGAAATAAAATTACCTACTGCCAACCCTATATTGCTTATTTCTTCTGCTTAAGAGCATTCTGTCGAATTGTACACCAAGTCCTTATCTTTACACTGACCAAGACGTTGATCGATGTGTTTTTTTGTGAAAAGACTTTTCTTTAAAAATAATATGAAACAAATGTGAATGGAAAGATAAAATCTAGAAATATAAAAGAATAATATTCCTCCATATGTTAAACGTCTTCAATTCAATAGCATCATTAAAGAACAGATAAATTTGCAGCATGGACCAGACATGCACGTTTCGGGTACTTAACCCTTATCAGTGATTCTCAATCTGAACAATGTGATATGGCCAAAGAGTGTGAAAGTTAATATGTTCAACAAAAGTACCGAAAGACGTAGCAGGATGGATGGGATATGATGCTACCCACCCTTTTTTTGTCTAACGCTTGAAGAAAAAATAAAATAATAGAATTCTGGAAAATTAATAAAATCATGACTTAGTTCAAGGATTAATTACTCTATTAGACTTTTTTCACAGTGACGAACTTCGCACTTCGCACTTCGAACTTCGCACTTTAATTTCATAAGTGGGTTGCCGAAAAAAGCGTGCCAGTTGTACAGGAAATCCAATATACCATTCCATTGAGTATACTAATCAAAATGAAGATTACTCCGCTTATGAGTTTATACGCGAACGGCAGCTGTGCCACTTTTTCTTCAATGTTTGAAGTGCGAAGTACGAAGTTCGAAGTGCGAAGTTCGTCACGATGAAAAATGTCTACTAAACTAAGAACAAGAAAATTGAAGTGTTCCAACCCGTATCCTCCTTGAACATTTCAAAATAATTTCGATTCGACAGGCGACGTGTTTCGGCTAATTAATCCTCATTAGACTTTTTTCAACGTTACGGACTTCGCACTTCGAACTTCGTACTTCGCACTTCGAACATTGAAGAATTAGTGGCGTAGCTGCTTTTCACGTATCAACTCATAAGAGGAGTCATCTACATTTTGATTAGTATACTCAATGGAATTGGAATATCGGACGTCCTGTACTACTGGCAAGCCACTTTTAAAACTTTCCATAATAATTAAAGTGCAAAGCTCGAAGTACGAAGTGCGAAGTTCGTCACGGTGAAAAATGTCTAATTAGTGCTACTTTAAATTTGGAGTCGCGCACCATCTCTCTGTAATGTAAAACCATAGGGCGCTACTGAAATGAATTTTGGCTTTCGTCTGAAAATCACTTTGGCTGGAAGCATCACTAATAAGGATTTAATTATACGAAACACGTGTCTGGTGCATAATTTATTGGTTTGAAATTTTCTTCAAGAAGGTTGGGACACTTCCGTATTATTAATGCCAAATTGATTTTCAGAGACAGCCAAATTTATTTTGGTACTCAGTACTACATATACACAGCCAATTGTGCCTCACGTGAAATTCATATGAAATGAGCATCATGTAAATTTCACATGAAAGTTCATGTAAAATTCATATAAATTTCACATAAGATTTATGTGAAAAATATTTCACATGAATTTCACATAAATTTCATTCACATGAATTTCACATGAATTTTTCTAAGTGACCATCACAAGAAACTGAATTCACATGACATCCATGTAAAAATTTTCACATGAATTTCATGTGAAAAATTTCATGTAAATTTCATGTTCGTGCTCGTTTCATATAAATTTCATGTGAACTTTCATGTAAAGTTCATGTAAATTTCACATGAATTTCATATGAGGCACAATTGGCTGTGTAATAGCTTGAATTAGGTGCTTCTATTTCATAAAGAGTCCGGGGCTTCAAATTCCCTACGGCTCCAAATTCCCCTAAATGTCGATTCAGTAGCATAATTAGATAAAATCTATGACAAAAGATAACTGAAGGCATGGGGCTAGGATGTTAAGCTCCTTTAATGTAGATTATATTCAAGGATAAAATGACAAGTCACAAAATTATTTTGATTTCAAATAAATAAAGGACTAATACAAAGTCTTCTTAAACAAAACTTATATTAAGATACAAAAAGCAAGTCAAAATCACAATGAGATACACAATTTGAAAAAAAAAAAAACGTTGCCGTTGGGAAACTGAATTTAACCTTCAAGTTGAAACTGAATATTCAATGAAATCCGCAGAGCTCAGTTGATATGTCCATCTAAATGAGAATGAGATTTGTTTTAAAGACCGATGACAAATAAATATCAGTCGTAAGAGTTAAAATGTAATGGAATATGAAAATTTCAATAGATTTAAGTCTGCGAAATAATGTCAGTTAATACGACAAACAAACATAATCTGTAGCGCATTAAGACATACTCGCATTCCAAATGCAATTTCACAGTAAACATTTGAAGACCTTGGATTTTTCAATGGCACCTTTTTGTATCTTGATGATATTTCACGTCCTGAAGGTCTACTATATCAAATATACCCCCAAAGAATTTTAGAACATTTAAGAAAGGTAGTACATATGACTTTTGATGACGCCATATTGGATTGTAAGCGACCAAATTAGCATATGTAAAGGGAAAGTATTTGGCTTTTAAAAGTGCTAATTTTCATTGTTATCGGAATGCAATCATACAATGTATTTATGTCAACTCTTCAGATACGCTAGAGTATGCTTTATGTTTCGGAATTTCAAAAAATGAACGAATTACATATGGCCGTGGATTTCAGTATCATTAGATAGTAAAATCTTAGGAAATTTAATCTGAATTATTCGGTACTCCTTTCGAAACTTTTGGAAATGCTATTACCAGAGTATGTATTATTTGTTGTATTAAATTCTTTGCCTTAATTTTACGATGACTTTATAATCAAAAGAAGAAGGATCAAAGGCAGATAGAAGTTTAATCGAATTAAATTTTGTTAAAATAAATCAGTCGCCTTCTTCAATGTGGTCATCAAAAGAACATTATAAGACTCGTCTACAGTTTTGTACAAGCATTTTTCCAGCATTACACATTGACCAACTGTATTAAGGGTACTCCATAACGGGAAATGTCGTCAGAGAAGATATGTTTCTGATACTTTATCGTATATAAATGGTTATGGTTAGGATAATTTAGATGAGGATTAGGGTTGGTGAATTCTCGTGCTTCAGTCAGCTGAGCACTTCTCATTTTTCGTACACTGGATGCTTTGTACATCTATGTTCAGGTATTTTGTGTTAAACTAGAGTCTCTCCGTCTTATCGTCATATCTGTGATGTCAATTATTGTGGAATGGAATTCTACTTGTATCTTATAGCGTGTTCATGCAAAGCTTCTAGAAAAATTAATATTGATAAGATGTCTAAAAGATATCGTACAAATTGATAATGATGTCCCTCAGAAGAAATTCATTGGGAAGTGATTATATTCGAACATGATTTGATGCAAATCCTAGAAAATATTTCAAACATTCATTCTTTCAGAAATCATTATAAATGTCACCATTAGCAATATTTCAAGATATTCTTAACTTTAGCTCAATGTATAAATATCCAAAACATATGATCTGATCCCCTTACAACTCAATTCTACATACGGATTCATTGATGACATTAGCAAATTCAGTAATTCCAATTTTGCTGATTACCTTAGCACAATGTATCTGTTTGAACTAGATATACTAGAGGTAATAGAAACCACTGAAAGCATTAACTCATTTTTGAGAAACGTGAAGTTTAAAACTTCAAAATTACAAATTCCCCTTTTCCAAAAGCACCCTAGGCACATTCACCCCGGTTTTTCATTTTCTGTGCCTCGAATATGAGGGGTGTTAAAACTGGTACCTGATTTCGCTCCTTTAAACAATATTTAGATTCTTTTGATTGGATTTGTTATATTTATGATTTTCGGCTTGACCTGAAATATATTTGGTAGAATTTTAAAGTCAAGTTTAGACTTTTGCTCTTCATTATTTCGCATCATTTGGAGTTGCCCCTTTTCGACCTTATAAGACATAACTTTTTGAAATGCGCATATGGTGCACTGAAATTTATAAGAGAACATATATTTCAATATTGACATTTTGTATTATGTTTCAGATAATTTTCGGATTCTGATATTGCATTTTGGGTTTGACTTTCATTCACTTTTTTAAACTTACAGGTGTGATTGCCCCTCCACCACCACCACCCCCGCCAGCAGGAGGAGCTCCGCCCCCACCCGCTCCTAGAGGTGGGGCACCACCACCACCTCCACCTGCAGCCAGACGTCCACCACCACCAGTAATGGCACCACGCCCAGCACCAGTCAGACCAATGCCAATGGCACCACGTAAGTCAGCTACATCATAGATATATATTATCTATTATAAAGCCGGTTTACAAACGTACGGATGATGTGAAACCGGCTTTGTTCATACGATTTGTGGGAAAAGAAGATCGTAGACAGATTGCAGACAATTTTTCACGTTTTGATGAAGGCATCTCAGCCTTGGGACAGCAGTGCGGTTCTCTGTAGCTGAATTTCGAAATCAGTGGTTTCCTACTGAAGCTGTACGAGATCAAAAATATGAATATAGAAGTTCTCATAGGTCGTCTGGTTGATAAATAAAAAAAACCCCTATACTACTAAAAGTGATAGTTAGAGCTGACACTACAGGCAATGTTCAAAACTATAAGCTGTATGTTGTGTTTTTGTTTTAATCAAGAGCATATACCTCAAGCATAATGTACCATAGTTTGTACAAAAGCTGCCACTGCAGCTAATATGCAGCTCTCTACAGGTATGTTCAGCTAACAGTTTAAAGGGTTTTTTTTAAATATTAAACCGTCGCGTGATCTAACTAAATTTTAACAAAAGGAGTAAGAACGTATTATTTCAAAAATGTGCGAGAAGGCTGAGAAATGTGCTGTATACATTTTAAACACTAGTATGCATAATTTGCACCGTACAACGAAACCTTTATCTTTATTTACACAAAATTTTCTATCTCCAAAGAAGATTTGAAATCAGACTTGATTCATCCCGTATTCTTAGTATGACATCAAATTAAACAATCTCAAAACCGCTTTTTTTGTTGTTGCATCTTATTTAGAATTTTAGAACAAAAATCACAATAAAAACCATTTTATACGCATGAAGTCACAAAGTCTTGTTTTCAATTTCTGTTGATTCTATTTCTACCATTTCAGAACCGACCCAGCCTTTCTACGCAGTGACAGCACCCATCGTAACTGGACCACCATCTTACAGCGACTGCTCATGTATTTTCGCTGACTTTTGCCCCGGAAACGGATATCCCAAAGGTGAATGTAAAGATGACGGCAAGGAGGGAACTTACTGCTGTTACTAATTATGTCATCACACCAGGTACGTAAGGGATATTTTCTTGACGTTTTATATACATTTACGTTTCGCACATTATCGGAACTTTCCGTCGCACACGGAAAGGCCAGAGAAAGTGTGATTTACGACCGGAAGTCAATACCTCCGCTTTTTTTTTTCTCGAATAGACGCGCCATGTTGAAGTCTTGCTTGTAGGCCAGTCTCGCAAGATCTCGAAGGTTGTGATCAGATTTGAGGCGGAAAATACCTTGTTATTTCCTTTTATATAAAACGAGATCTCATGAAATTGGACTTTAAGGTATTAGGGATATAACAATATGGCCGAAAAGCTATAAAACATGTACTTCCATATCTTGCATATTTTTAAATATTTGATACTTTTCAAATGTTTTATTGAACTCACCATTAAAATTTATGGTCCCAAACATTGCCGAAGTCTTGCGTCTTCGGCAAACTTTATAGTATTTAATTTTTCTGTTATCAAAACAACCGGAAGTTGAGTAATATACCCCTAATGCCTTAATACTTATTTCTTCTAAGTCTGTATTATCATTTTTGTCTTATTATCTTCTATCAGTCAATCGTATATTTGCTACCCAAACTTTTGCCTTTGTTATATTTGACCAATCAGGATAGGTTTTGCTTGTGGTAATGGATATTTTATCCATGCAATCAGAATGCGCTTATCAAACAGTTTCGATAAATAGCAGTAAATTCCTCTGCTTTTTGTTAGTTTGTGTGTAATCTTTATTGGAATATCATTTTCTTATTTTTTGTCGCAATTATGATGATGCTTCTTTTTCATTCTTTTCAGGTTCCATGAATGCGACAGTATTTTTGTGAAATAGTTCAAAACTTGTTGAAAGTATATTTATAAACTTATAACAAATATTGGGCATTTGACTTAATTCTTTATGTTCGCTGTATCCATTAAATGGTATAATCGACATCTTCTGTTTGTATCATTGTAGGACAAATACTTGTTTAATTAATGAGTATATTTCCGCACATTTATATCAAAATATAGATGGTAACCCGAAACATATACACAATCAGAAATCCGAGATCCGTTTCCATGAGTTCTGGGTATGGGAAAGGGGAGGGGGGGTAGCGCACGTAATCAGGATGACCACACCGTCTGCTATTTGTGCGGCAGATTGCCGTCCTACTAATAGGCTAGTAGGTCATTGGTATCGTTGGTTTATGTGCGGTCTTCTGTGTTTGATGTTTCTATGCTGTGAGTCGGTGCTCCTTGTCCCTTTTGCGTCTCTTTCTGTGCGTGTCTGCTCTTTGGTTTTTGTTTCAGGTGTTTAGGAGTTTTGCTGTGGATGCTGCAACCTATTGTTGTTGGATTCCCTCTTTTGTTTCAAAGACGCTCATGACTGAATATTTGTTTCATTATGAGTCAAACCTCCATTTTAAGTAACCAATAGAATTGTCGTCTTCAAATCTGTGTAACCAAGGGAAAAGCTGGTTATAGACTAAAACTCTGTTCTGTTTAGCCCATGGAATTCCTGGTTAAAGGTCCAAACCTTTGTTCCGTGTAACCAGTGGAATTGCTGGTTACAAACCAAAACCTATGTTTCGTGTTACTGATAGAATTGCTGGTTATAGACTAAAACCTCTGTTCCTTTTAACCGATGGAATTGCTGGTTACAGATAAAAACTTCCATTCTATATAACCAATAAAAACAGGTTTCACCTCTATTTTGAATGACCGATGGCATAACTAATTATAGACCAAAACCTCTATTCTGTATTTATATGATTAATAGAATAATCTTTTCAAACCAAACCTCTGTTTTGTGTAACCAATGGAATTATTGGTTATATAGACCAAAACATTTTCTGCGTAACCAATGGAATTGCCGGGTTTGCAGGATTCATCTCATCTACTCTATGATTGGTACATTAGTTGTGTATGCATTTTGCACTTTGCAATGGTTTGTTGAATTGTGGGCGAGCATTAATATTTCATAAAACAGTTCAACGATTTATTGATTTGCTAGCGAAACAGGGCGCAATGATATAAGGATTTGTGAGCATACAATTTATCAATCAGTGCGCAACTTTATGAGTTTGTGAGCACAATTTATTGACTCATACACACTTTCACACTTTCATACAGTGTGTCGTTTCGTTTATTTGTATGTGTATATTTATGACCTTCAATTGATCCGTGAACTCAAATTATTAAAGTCGTTGTACTATTCCGATTCATTTTCTTGTGCAAAGGCTGATTTTTGCGCCCCTCCTCATTTCGTGACATGTATACGTAAACAATACGAAGGCAAATGCTGAAAGTTATGCTGCTTTATTGATTTCTTAAAAAAAGAGATCTCCTCTCTCAATAAAGGCAAACAAATAAAAATTATAATATTACCAACAAGCAAAACAACAACAACAACATACTAAATAAATAAATATATTAATAAATGAATAGATAAATAAATAAATAAATAAATAAATAAATAAATAAATAAATAAATAAATAAATAAATAAATAAATAAATAAATAAATAAATAAATAAATAATAGAGATGCAAATCAAATAAAGTCCGCTGATGAAGGCCTAACATAGCCGAAACGTACGATAACAAGACAGATTTAAGTAAATAGATAAATGAATAAATAGATAAATAAATAAATAAGTAAACAAATAAATAAATAAACAAATAAATGAATAAATAAATAAATGAATAAATAAATAAGTAAATAGATAAATAAATAAGTAAGAAGATAAAAGATGAGTAAAGAAATGGAATAAATAAATAAATAAGTAAGAAGATAAATAAATGAAAAATAAAAGAAGAAAAAAAAAAGAAGAAAGAGAGGAAAAAAAAAAAAGACAAGACACAAACAAAACAAAGAAGAAGAAACAAAACAAACAAGACACAAACAAAATAAAGAAGAAATAAAAAAAAGAAATAAAAAGAAGATAGATCGAATCAAAATATGACGGAATTCGAAAAACAAAGGAGAATTTTTTTCAATAATTCATAAAAAGTTAGATAAGCTACTATATGTATATATTCCCGTACTGGTCAATGTGCGTATATGTCATAACAAGATGATACACAGTGTGTGTATTAGACAGTCGGCCATAAATATGACAGTTTTTATTCCCTGGATATAGCTTGTTTGTATGTACATAAATATAACGCATGCTCAGCGAGAAAAAAGGTGAAGAAATACTTGTTATGTTTGTAATAAATACATCTAGTGCTGTGAGTAAGGATCGACTGTACAAGATGGTGGAATTCAAGGGGGATTTGCACTTTATTAATGTTTTATTTATGCATATTATGTACATACATGGTGACATATTTAATACTGAATCCATTCGTTTTACAGTGAGGTATTTTTCTATCCGAAAGCATGGAAATTTTGAGTTAAATTTTCTTGAAATTTTTCGAAAAATGAAAATAAAAAAATCACACCCAAAATTCAGATTTTCTGAAAAGTAACAACAACAAACAAACACAAATAAAAAAATATCATACTAAAATCAAAAATGGAAAAAGGAAAGAGCCCCCCTCCCCCCAACAGAACACCAACAAAACGACAATCAAACGACATAAAAAAAAAACACGATAAGAAAAGCTCCATCCTGCAAAAATATTACAGAATATTTGTGTAACATGTGCCCCTACTACCGTATCAATACAATAATCATCAATGAGAATAGCTGTGACCTTAACCTTCGATAAATTGAATCTTACAACCGAGCGTTTGACGGAAATGCCCGAGAATGTGCGATTGTCTTTCCTGATTGGTATCCATGCATCCAGATTTTGTTTTTTGTTTTTTACTTTGTTCTCTGGAAACACTGAAATTGTGACAGAAGGACGGATTGACAGATAAAGCAAGGTCTGCAATGCCCTCGTCGTCAAATAGTGGTGGCATAAAATAAAAATCGTAAATAACATCGATTTTCATTGGTTAATCGCTCATAAGTTACGGCCTCTCACGTTGTTAGTGTTGCTTACGTCGCATTTTGCCTTGTATTCACCAAGTTAACGCAAAATAGTGATGATACTGGAATGGAAGTGACTAGATCCTGACATTCTGACATGTTTGCGGTCGGTAAATGCTGATTGACGCGTCGCCAGAAAAACTCAGTTTTCGACCGCAAAATCAGCATTTACCGTCCGCAAACATAAAGTCAGAAGCTAGTTATTCCCATTCAAATGCAATCTATATTTTTGTGAATATAAAGCGAAATATGACGTTAGCAACGTCAAAGCCTAGTATGTTCTCGTTTTACAGCCGTAACTAAGGAGCAAACAACCAATGGAATTCGACGTTATAGCGACATAGCAGCAGAATAAGAAGGTAGCTAGTTTTGTCTCAAAGGGCTACAGGAAATAAAATGTAAGAAACAGAGAAAAAAATAGATAAAAGAGGGACAAAAATGATGAAAATAAAATAAAGATATATATATAAATGCGCGCAGATCTACTATACTGCATTTTAACATGGTTATCATTTTTTATTGTGCGTGCGAGTGCGAAATGACCAGAAAAGGGGTCATTTTTGTGTTTATCACAAATTTTGACATTTGAGCTTCAGAAGTTTTGTTGTTATTTATGTCTTGGTGTTAATTTTGGATTCACCGTTACTTTTGGTTGAGTAATCACGATCTGTAGGACAAGGACATAAAATGAAGTATTTTTTGGACGGGATGATTTCGGAAGCGGAATTCTTTTTTTAGTTAATTGCGATTTTGCCAAAACAGGTGCTTGAACTGTGATGGGCACGGTTTTAAGTTAATTTGGTATGGCCTGGTCGTAAATTAAGATTGAAAAAGACTAAATTGGTCAGCTATATATAACATGACCTGACCCTTTATTCCATAGTCAAAGGTTTATTATAATATATTTATTGTCTTATCCCAGAGTTCATCGTGTTTATTTTTAATTCTCTCGTAAAATGCGGTAATAAAGTATGGAGTATGACAGAAGACGACTCGATATGTCTATTTAAGTTGGTCATATCGCCTTTCGTCTTTACATCTCGTCGATCTTCTCGCTCACACACCGCCTTCCATACATAATATATTTTTTATTTGGAGTACTGGTGGGGCATCAGTAGCCATGAGAAATTTGCTGATAAGTTTTGGTGTTTGCTGTTTATTTCTTATTGAAAGTAAGTATTCATATACTCATTTATATTTTACTTATTGAAAGTAAGCACTCCTATTTCTTTTTATTTCAATGTAATCGCTAAATGTAAAAAAAAAAAGGAAAAAAAGAAAATGAAATCTTACATTAAACTTGTACAAAAATGTTTCAAGATGAGCGATAAACATGAAAGCAAAATGATAAAATATTCTACAAAAATAATTGTTTCTTTCTAAAACAAAATTGCTGTTATTGATTGTTCGAAAATTACACTCTTGTCACATTGCAATGTGACATATGATTGCAATGTGACATATGATAGACATTAAGAAATTTGAAAACTTATTGTATGCTTCTCTTCTCTATAATTTTCTCTTTGTTTATTATCTTCGCAAAAAAAAAGTAAAACAAGAAATACTATTTTCTGACAAGAGGAATCAAATTAATGATGGATTTTCTTCAATGTATACTTGAATTGACTACTATAGATACAGGCTATTGTTTAACTAATATTCTTTCCAAATAAAGAAACATTAATTTTTTTTATTATCTTATTTTGAAGAGAAAATTATAATTATTCAATTTTCTGTAAAAGTCAATAATAGCAAAAGAAGTATTAGCAAAAGAAAGTAGATTTTCTTGTATGTAGGATGGCAGAATATTCATATATGTTTACATTAATGGAAAATAGCGATATGGACACCTTTTTTGTAATTACTGTATAAAAGTCGTGTGCTCCAGAACATGAATATTACATTTGCCTATATGACTTTGATGGCCGAGAAAAGATACTATTCTACATAGAAACGGTCAGAGAAATGTAAATACATACATTCATGTAGATATGATGTAAACTTGAACACCGTGTGGGATCTAAACGTATGATGTTGTGATTCCTTACGGAGGTTTTTGGTTGTTTTCTCATCATTTAAGTGATACTGCACAACACTGATGAGACGTTGCAGTAGGATGATACCTTATAAGTATGTCCATATCATTTATAGACCTGAAAAGTCTATAGTTTTTGCAAACACTTCAAGAGTTCTGCTAGGTCAAGAACGTTTCTGTCGTTGACAAGCTATTGAAGTGTTTGCAAAAACTATGAACTTTTCTTCAACCTAGATGACATGGAATGATTTATTAGGCATTGTCCTACTGCAACGGCTCATCAGTTTTGTAAAGTTTAACTTAAAAAATGAAAAAATACCCCAAAATTGTATAAATACCAACGCGGTGTTGAAGTTCGAGTTGAATCCAATATTAAGTTGTACCAAAATTAGAGAGTTCCACAATATCATTAAAAGGTACAGTTAGACCAGTTTTATTATGCCCCTCTAAGGAATTGTTCAAACATATTTTATTTCAATAAAGAGAAAAGAGATTGGACAACACAGTTTTAACAACATTATGTAAAGCCCAGTCCCTATACCATTATATACAGACACAAACAGTAATATAGATGGCGACAGTTGGTATCTTCACATTTTTTATTGAAATAACGATGATAATGTGGATTAGTATAATGATGAAGATACTTCTTCTGAGGAATGTCAAAAGGTCACACAAGACAGGTGGTCTCTTAATACAGGTAATTATTTACATGGGAAATGAAAGCCTTAGTCACTTACAATAGGAGGTCTTTTGATACAGTACATGTAGGTCTATTAATACAGTGCTATACATATATTTATTTCTGCTATGTTAAGATGCCCTGACGGCTCCGGGAGCACCTCCGCCTCCGGCCGCACCTGCAGCAGGTGGCGCGCCGCCACCACCACCGCCAGGTGGCGTGCCAGTAGGAGCGCCACCACCGCCACCACCACGTGGAGTTAGACCAGCAGCACCACCAGCGGCACCACCAGCACCACCTGCGGCTCCAGTACGCCCAGCACCTGTTAGACCAGCACCACCAAGTACGTTATGTTATTATTAAGATCACTGCCGGGTAGCAAGATTCCCCTATCTCCGAGCACGAGAGATTTCCGATTTCAATTTGTAAATACTATAGAATATTAGTGAGATATTCCAAGTTACAAACAAAATGTTCGAGTAGGTAGTAACCAAAGTTGATTTTACGTCTGCGTCGCAATCACATTTTTGAACGTTGTCTTAGCTGATCCAAAAACGAAAACGGAAATGATCGGGAAGGTGCAGTGCAATACTTTTACGTTACAGAAAGTGAATGAATTGGTACACTACGAAATCATTTATTGATAAAAAAATAAAACATTTACAAATTTAAATATATTTAGTGATAAGATGATATATATTACCCAGGTATAAGAACTATCTTGATCTTTTCAAAGGACCCACACCACCAGTGACCGAGCCCCCCCTTTGACCCCCCTCATATCACTGTAACATGAAAATAAATAAATAGATAAATAAATAAATAAATAGATAAATAAATGAATAAATGATCCATTTTTCCAGGACCCACACCGTCAGTGACCGAGCCCCCGTTTTATCCCCCTCATTTCACTGTAACATGAAAATAAATAAATAAATAAATGATCCATTTTTCCAGGACCTACACCGCCAGTGACCGAGCCACCATTCTATCCACTCTCATGCCGCTGTAACATAGAAACCGAGAATTGTGACCCAGGAGAGAGAAGTAACGGCGACTGTAGCGAGGATAACCAAGACGGACATTGGTGCTGCTACTAAACACAAGGTGCAAAGAAAATCAGGTAAATATCACTATAATATATAACATAGAAACCGAGAACTGTGACCCAGGAGAGAGAAGTAACTTCAAATTCTCAGCTGAGTCTCTTTATTTTAGTCGGTTGTTACAATTTTCTTACGGAAAATTGAAAAAAAAAACCCAGCATCTTGAAGAATGTTAGTTTCTTTGAAAGCAAAAGTAATGATAGATCTCTGAAAATCAAAACCAATAAGATAAGTTTTACGCTTGTAGGCACAAGCAAGAAAATAGTATTTCAACAAATCCATATCTAAAACTATGGGTATTTCTAATATTATGATACTTTTTTTCCTCATGACATCTCTTTCAAAGTTAAAACTCGTCCTCAGAAATCACATGCAATTACGATTGAACACGCCGTTTCCTGATTTCAAATCTTGAGAGAATTTGATGTTTATATGATTTCCAGTAATTTGTGTTTTTTGTATTTGTTACAGGTTCCATTGGTGTATGTTTATATAATTTCCAGTAATAATTTGTATATTCTGTATTTGTTACAGGTTCCATTGGTGTATGTTTGTCGATATTTTGTTGTGTTTTATCAACAAAATCTGATGTCTACTGTCTACCGGAATTTCCATGTCTTCATATCTGTATTTATCCTATTAAATTTTATAACAAAATTTGCGTGTTAGTGTGTTTTAAACATATCATACTCCAATTTGATTACTAGATCTTCGGGAATTTAAGAAAAAAAATAGGTGCAAATTATTTTGTTTAGAATAAACATGGTAGGAAAATAATTAAACTGACGTGTAAAAAGGAATGCTTCTATAAATAGCTGACAGGTGGTACTTGCAAAAGCGCCATGGTCTCTCTACAAAGTGTTGGTTCCGTGTCAGAAAGAAAAAGGGAGTGTCTCAACTCTGCCACCAACGAGGACAAATTTTCAAATAATGTGGACTGACATACATGTTTCGGATAGCAAATCACCATCACTGCTTCTTATGGAAGTTCTCTACTCGTGGAGATTTTTTGTTATAATCACTAGTTATTGAACAAAATTTCATATTCTTAATTTATCTTCCAAATGTCTTTCGCTTATAGGCCTATTTGGGTCGATCATGTTTCAACAAATATGGTTGTGTTATGCCGAAGGAAAGAAAATCTGGTAAATATCGTGTTGCAGCAGGCAAAATAATTGAGTTTAACACCCTCATTACACAATCTATTTCGTAAATATTGAGTGATCGGAATATTCAACATAAGTTTTACGTTTGTAGCCACACACAAACAATTTAATAATAAAGACAAAAATAACATAGCAATTGCAAGTTTGTGATAAAACTCACAGAGACTTCGATCTCTGTTTCAAATATTAGTTAGATGGCAACATTTCAGCAAAGCAAATAACAGGCTCTGAAATGGCTCGTCTTATTTGTGAAGAATCTGTGAAGAAACCGTCTTCATGGTCGTCATGGATTCAGCATCCTTAGAAAAAATTGTGGCACGAATCCAGACTTTCAGCATGCTATCTAGAATGTTAGCCGGGCGCGCTAACCTCTACGCTACATCTAAGGCGGTTAGAAGGTGATTTGAAGTTTCTACATGCATAAGAAGGGGCTTCGCTGAAGCTGCGCTCACTTCTTATTCATGTAGAAACTTCAAATTACCTTCTAACCTATACTTGGAGTAACTGAGTAAAAGACGAAGACAAAGAAGAACCAAAGACTTATAATTAACAGGCATTCGAAACCTTGAAAATTCAAAACCGAACATAACAACTAAAGCATTCTACAATTAAAGGAACAAAAGTTAATCCGCAGTTAGGATGAGATCAGGTGCCTCGGGAAATCATACATCTCATGCTTGCTGACAACACCATTACTGTTAACTTTGCTGTGCAAGAAAGGTAATCAGCGATGAATGTTTTCGATTCGGTGATATTGGATGGCTCTAAACATAATATGTCTTTCAACATTGTAAACAAAGAGATGCTATGGCTTTTAGTACTTTCATTGCATCGTCCAAAAACATTATGTAACGAAAAAGTCACAAATTAATGACATTGATTTAGTAGTTTCTAGCATAGTGTTTCTCTCCATGAGAGAGCAAAGACTGAACTCGGTTTCATAGGAGATATCTATAAGAAGTAAGTTAAAGAAGATCCTGACGATAATCCCAACAGCAATCACAATACAGCACCAAATTGAGCATCGACGGACCCCTAGCAAGCTAGAGGTGTGACAAGGTGCCGGGGAGGAGTAAGCATCCCCTGTTGGCTAGCCGCAACTGCCGTCGATGTTCACGCACGAAAATGAGAACAACACACAAAACACCTGCACTGTCTGAGGTTATGTCTATATAGAAAGTGCAATGGTGACCATGCCAGAGAAAATATTTAATAAGTTAGTAAGTAAGTTAGTAAGTAATTAACAGTTGGAACCCGATAACAGCCATGTTCGTCAGTTTTGAAGAAATATCTTGGAATCAACTATGATACAGAAAAAATATTGTACAGAAGGAGAAAAAGGTCACATGCTTTTAGTTTAATTTGGAAAGATTTAGAAAATATTTTTGAAGATAGAACCTAAACTTCATTTTCTTACTTAAAAAATTTCTTCTTTTTTTCATATCATACAAAAGATAAACACCAAAGACTTACATTGTATTGTTAACTAGAGAGAAAGAGAGAGAGAGAGAGATACAGAGAGAAAAAGAAAGAGAGAGATCTGTAGCAA
Organism: Pinctada fucata; assembly: GCA_028142955.1. NCBI lineage: Eukaryota > Metazoa > Mollusca > Bivalvia > Pterioida > Pteriidae > Pinctada > Pinctada fucata. The sequence goes on along the minus strand of AP027112.1, from coordinate 29,203,552 downwards.
ACAACTATTTAAAACTTTAACATATTATAATAATGTGTAAATGGTGTATACATGCATTGCATATATATGTAAAAAAAAAAAAAAAACAAAAAAAAAAAAAACCGAGTTTGATGTTACATAATTTCCTGAATAAGCATTACACTTAATACATCAAAATGTAAATTGAATGTGTTACCGATCAGAAAGTTCATTATTTCAGTTAGTCTTCCTGTGTGTATTAAATCAATAACTGGACTCAAAATTTTAGTTCACAAACAATTCCGCGTTGTAATGAGCAAATTATATCTGCCAAGGGAGAGGTTGTACACAATTGATTCTCTAGTCTACCTTACATCTTTTTTTTTTCGGGGGGAGGGAGGAATTCATACATGAAATAATATTTCGTTAATGATATATTCCTTAGAATATTTTACACAAGGGTAATTAATCTCGTAAAGACACATAATCGAAGAATTAAAAAATTCAAGTCGCAGACTTAAAAGATAAGGATGAGATCCTAACATGACGACTTTACAGTTATCACAGTGGTAAATAAACGATAAAAAAAAATAAGAGGGTAGGAGCGAGGGAAAGAAGCAGATGGAAAAACGAGAACAATATCATCACACCAATGAGACACGAAGGACACACTAGTCTATTTACATGAATTTTTCCCACAGAGTTACAGTGATAAACCAAAGAAGGAAGAGTATCTCCAACAAGACCCTGTTGCAGCACCAACAACAAAACACCAACACCCGATGAGAAAACACAGAGACAAGCATACTAAGAGACGAAAAAGAGACGAACGACATATAAACATCAAACACAAAAGACTACACACAAACCAACGAGACCAATGGGTAACCGGTGCCGACTTTGGACGGCCATTTGGCACACAATCAGCAAATGGTGTGGTTATCCTGGTTTACGTGCGCACAACCCTCTTACTTCTCAATTTACCCAGAGGTCTCGAAGAACGTACAATTGTGGTGTAAAACAACCTTCTCACTGTTAGATGACCACACACAAATAAGACCGCAAAACTCAGGGGCCCAAGCAACACAGATGAATATGTAAATGGATATAAAAAGAGGGCGTACGTAATACAATCCGAGCTCTGCCGACGCGAGCACATGTATGTTATCACCCTAGGAGTCCGACTGACATTCTGAGAGGACAGGTGGTCGGGGCCCTATCTTCTCTAACGAAGTTTGGACAAGGCCCGTCATGGAGTGCCGTCGTCACAGTCAGTCTCAAGAATGCGCCCATTTCAAGGCTCTAGATTGATCAAGTGCCAATTGAGTCTATTGTCCGTCTGGTGACATTAGGATCATATCCACGGTATAAAAGGTGTTTGATGATTCTGACGCATTTTCGATGGCTATGCTGTCTACCTTTGATCCATCTAATTTTGTTAATCATATCACCATAAAAGGCAGGTTGTGTAATACCCAAAGTAATGTACTCTGTTGCGTGTATGGATCCAAATTTTAAAAGAATTTTATGAAAGCGGAAACCCATCTTGACCTAAAATTGGTAATTTATAAATTCCTATTGTGAAAATCCAAAATATCACACGGATCAAACAAATACAAAAAAAGCAAATGCTGTCATAGTGTGATCATCGTATAAAATCTCGGATGGCATTTTTTTTTTAATTTAAAAATTATTTCCTAATTGCGGGGGAGCAACTTTAGAGTTCTATTATGTCAATGAAAAATAATTGCGTATTTAGATGTGAAAAAAATACATTAAGGGACATCGTTTGGCAAATCTTATAATAGATACTTGGTATAGTGAATTTCGTGACTATTAACTCGTAAATGACCCGAAGGCCGAACGGGGGAAAGTATAGAAGGATATTTAATTCCTCTCTTACTGGTGGGTCATAATTCAACAAAGATCAAGCTTCTTTCGTCTAGCCAAAGAAAAGAAACAACTTTTGTCACATCTAGATGCACAATCGTAGCTCATTAGACCATTGGAATCATCCAACCATAGAACATACTTGTACATTGTATCTTCCTTAGTGGAAGTAACCGGATGTGACGTGTCTGCCGAATTGAAGCGTAGGGTGTTGCTTGCAAGCAGGAGATGCTGACTCTTCTTGGGCCCCTGGTCTCACTCCTTAATGAGAGTTCGCTTCTGTTCATATGGAGGAATGTTTTGTTTGTTTGCTTTCGTTCCTGTTTTTTCATGATTTTGCATGCCCTTCAGACAATGATTTTCGAACTTTCCATATTGTTCTCCATTTTGGAATATTGTTCTTGTCTATATCATCGTCGACATGATAATAGCACCATGATAAAATTCTAAATCGATTCCATGCAGTCCAAATTTGTTTCAAAGATAAGATATTATTGTTCTTGTTGTCTCCATGTAATTGAACCCTTCTTCTCATCTGATATGCGTGTGTTCCGCTGTTATCTTACAACGTCATCATGTTGGTGCTCTCCTCCTTATCGCACCTCCATTTGATAGCAAGAGTGGACTAAATATTGACACCATGTCTAGTAAATAATCATGAAATCATGAAAATAAAGAAGAGATATAACATAGCGTTGTCCTCCATGACGGATCAACAAGCTAGAGTTGTCATCCTTAACGCATTCGACGTGCATGGCCGACATGATAACAGACAGCGAGAAGTGACGAATTTTATCATGCTTCTTCCCTCTTGTGTCAAAGTATGGTGAAATATACAGTAACAGAAAGAAGGTCATAAAGCGTGTATTCTGACATGTTATTTACTGTTAATAAGAGTTTTACTTTTCGTATTGGTCAGTGCTGGTCAGAACACATGAAAAACGTCAAATATGATCCATCATATATGGACATATTGCATTAATGTGGTGATTTCATTTCCATTGCTTGTACATTTATATAGAATCAGTGAATTAAAGTGAAACACAAAAACCAGTCAGTTGTTTACAATAGAAACGTCTGAACAATGGTAACTTTGTTCACAATTGTTTGTTTGTAGTCTTTGATAACTTTCCTTCGCTAAGATCATAAGGATTTGTCGAGCTTCCCGGTTGCTTGATGTTCTATGGATTATTTTAAGGGATCTAACTCGTTGTCTAAAACAGACGAGTCATCGTTGCAGTCTTCAGAAATATACTTACCTATTAATGTCAAACCCATTATCATTGTTATATATCGATAGATTAATTCATACTAAATCTGCATATATTTATCCTGTCCGACCTAGAAATGTGGCGCTCGTAAGAGATACGGTAGGGGATATATCTCGGCTTGTAAGGGAGATTCTCATTTTAAATTTCGTATGAAAATTTAGTATGACTCAGTATGATTCAGTAACTATTAAAATATAACGAAATAATGGGTTTTGACATTGAAATAGCTCATTTTGGAAGACTGAAACGATGTCATGTATATTTTTCGTTAGACAACGAGTTAGATCCCTTTAAGTGTAGATAACCCATAATACATCAAGCAACCGGGAAGCGTGATAAGATCTCTTAAACAGTCAACAAAATACATCTTTCAAATTCGTATGTGTCCCATGCAAATCTTGCCATCGTCACAAGACTACGCCTCCGTCGGGGAGCAACACCAGAAGATATCAATGACAAATAGTCAGGGCATGTACACCAGACATGCAAATTTGGAGACATTTTAAAAGTCTTTCTGGTCAAGACAGCTTAGCGTGTCCTCATAATTCTCTTGACATGCCTTTGTGTATTTATGTGTCTTGATTGAAGAAATGAATTACAATGATGAGGATTTATTCTATATGATTGCCTTATATTTACATGATACCTTCAGAGTTTCAGTCAATAGGAAGGGTTATGTGTAAGTAATCCTGATAATCACATAATTGATTTTATGTACGACTGTGATAAGTAGTCACCGTTTGCCATTTTTTTGCTTTATGTTTGATTTATTAATGTCTCCTTACTGCCAGAAACACATCGACCTACATTAACATGTAACATTAATACCAAACAGGTTTGCGGTCATGCCTACCGCAGTTCGTGCTCTTCTGGCTAGAGCCAGCTTACATGTATTCACTATCGTTATTACGATAAACTTTCATCAAAGAAGTGTTTATTCATTGTGTCATGCATTCCTTGGTCAGGTCAACCAGCAGCTTTTCAATACAAAATTCATTGCTAAGCTAACTGGCTTCCCACACTTTAAAAGCTCTAGTCCACTGGTTGATGGGAAAATCACAGTTGATGCACTATGACAGATGAAGCTAACATTACACTTTGAGGTAAGGTATGGCAAAGAATAATACGGAAGTGTTTTAACTCTTAACCTCCTTGACGAAAATTTCAGTGATGCTTCCAGCCAAAGTTCTACGGTCGATACGGGGAACTCGTCATACACTATGATGTCCCACTCTCCAGAATGGTGGGTGATATTCTGTCATAGACCATTTGAACCATCCAACCCAAGATTGTACTCTATGTCTTCCGAAATGGAAGTTACCGGATGTGACAGTTCTACCGAATTGAAGCGGCGGATGTTGCATGCAAGCAGGATATGCTTACTCTTCCTGGGCACCTGGTCTCACTCCCATATCGGGAGGTCGCTTCTTTTCATGTGGTGGAGGTTTTTGTTTAATTGCTTTGGTTCCTGTTTTATCCTGATTTTGTATGCCTTCGGTTTCTGATTTTCTGAATTGTCGATTTTGTGCTGTATACAGGGATATGGTCATTATCCATATTTGTCATTTCAGACACAGCCAAAATTCATTTCAGTAGCATCCTCTGGTTTTATGTTTTTTTCAAAAAATTTAATTGCAGAGAGTGCACGGCTCCAAATTTCCTGTAGGGTAGATTCGGTAGCATAGTTAAATAAAATTGATGACCAAAATAGCAATTGAGAGATTGTGCTCAGATGTTAATTTCTATTCAAGCGATTGCTGATAAAAGAATATAAATTGAAAAAACTATTTCATCCCTGCAGATTACTGTATTACTTACCATAAAAGATAAATGAAAACCTCTAAAAATGACACCTACCTTCGTGGTCTTTAGATTAAAATTGTATGGAGTCATTTATTATGGATTTCGTATTATTGAATGTAAAAATGAGAAAACCAACAGCCTTTCTCGTAAAGCAGTTTCAAATGATTTGGTTTCTTGTGGAAAGCTTGATACAAAGACGACCAGGAACAACTTAGCTTAGAATGTTTATGACGTTTAACATTAACACTAATGAACTATCTCCAGTGCAAGTCCGGAAGACATCGTAGAATGCAATGTAGGTTGCGCTGTAAAAACGCGTAGTGCTAAGTATTTCCATATATCCGATTCACATGAATCATGTAACATATCTTATGCAATTTAAGTATCCAAGCTGAAAATGAGGCCCAAAGCCCATCCAGATTTCTGTCTTAATATTATCCCCGGCTTCGCTGCTTGGCCATGGACGGAATGACAAACATTATAATTATGTAAGTAGCGCCACCCTGAATACATTCGATAAAGAAGTAAGTAGGACCAAGAAGGAAGCTTATTTAGACTATTCAGATAATTTAAGAACAAGGGGAGAATTTCACTCATTTGCCCTGATATAAGAACTAAGAACAAAAAAAAAAAAAAAAAAAAAAATGACAAAAAAATTACGGAAAGCAGCGCCACCTTGAATAAATTCTACGAAGGAATAAGATGTACACTATAATTGAGAGATATTTATTTGTTTGTTCGATTTTCCTTTGAGAAGGTTATGTTTGATATATTTTTCAAGAATTTGTAAGCTTTGGATTGTAATTTTTGGAATCTGATATACTCTCATTCACTTACTGATAAGAAATCTTTAAGATTGAGCGGCTCCAATTTCCTGTAGTGTCTAACTATAAGCGTATGTGACAGTTCTACCGAATTGAAGCGGCGGGTGTTGCATGCAAGCAGGAGATGCTTACTCTTCCTGGGCACCTGGTCTCACTCCCATATCGGGAGTTCGCTTCTTTTCATGTGGTGTAGGTTTTTGTTTGTTTGCTTTGGTTCCTGTTTTGTCCTGATTTTGTGTATGCCTTCGGTTTCTCATTTTCTGAATTATCGATTTTGTGCTGTATACAGGGATATGGTCATTATCCATATTTGTCATTGATAAAGAATAGTGATCAAACTATTCCGGGGATGGTGCTTTAGTTGTTTAATTCTATTTTTCTGCTAAAACTAATTTCATCCGTTGTTTATTCACTTTTAATAAACCATTTACGAATACAATCTTTTTAATGGTGAGGAAAATTTTACAATGCATCAACAAATAAATAAGCTAGAAATTTAACTGTTGATGCAATTTTTAAATGACAATCTATAAGTGATTTGCAGTATGACAAAAATGTTATTACGGTTCAAGACAGGTAAAATGGTCTGATATTTCTTGTCTGGAATTTATATTTCCCGAGTCGAAGATCCAGACTCGGGAAATATAGATTCCAGACAAGGTATATCAGACCATATTACCTGTCTGGAACCGTAATAACGTATAATATGTTCTATTATAAAATGTTAGTGCACCATATGCGCATTTCAACAAGTTGCATCTCATCAGTGATATTCAAGGCTCAAATATGTCTGTGATAAGCTAGAAGGAAACGACAAATATGATCCTTTCACACACTACTTCAAATGACGTCATTTACATTCATAAAGACACACGATCACAAATACAGCGCATGCATGTGCATGTCCGTTCTGATTTGCATTTAGTCACCTCTCTATACCATTGCTTCAAATTCATTTGAGATCCTATATAATATGTTCTATTATAAAAATTCAGTGCACCATATGCGCATTTCAACAAGTTGCATCTCATCAGTGATGCTCGAGGCTCAAATATGTCTGTGATAAGCTAGAAGGAAACGACAAATATGATCCTGCCAAACACTACGACAAAAGACATCATTTACATTCATAGACACACTAGATCACAACTACAGCGCATGCAGCATGTCCGTTCTGATTTGCATTTAGTCACCTTCCTAAAGAACTTGGGCAACATTTCTGCCCAAGTAAATTGATAACGTCATGGCAATGGAGAACAATCAAAGAGTGCGCGAAAACATTGGTTAGAAGTATTTGCAATCTTCCGTATTGGGAATAGTTCATTTTCTAGAAAATATTTATGACCGTTTTAAACCTTGATTTTATATGCACAGATACCAGACATGACATCATTTGGCAAAATTTCTAATTTTGACGTCATATTTGATCGCACTGACTTTATGCGTTGTCATGTTTTCTATTATGACGTCACAACGAAAATAACCAAATTTTGTGATGTCTGGTGTCTATCCGCCTAATGAATCTACCGGATAATATTGTAGCAGTCTTAAAGCGTCAGAATGCAGAAACAATACTATGAAACCATTTTTCTGAGCTTTTGTTGAAGTATGTTGTCCTTTATCGTGATTTTAACAAGCCTTCATAAAAACAATGTATTCGAAAAATATATATGGAAACCAAATTTATCTCTCTGCATTTTATTTTTCTTGGGGGGGGGGGGGGGGCATCGATGAATAATACGGAAGTGTTCCAACTCTTTACCTTCATGAAGAAAACTTCAAACCAATTTCAATGTACGTGTTTTGGAATGTAAATCCTCATCGATGATACTTAATTTAATGCCGATGTGATTTTCATACACAGCCAAGTATATTTTAGTCGCAAATTTTCAAGATGTTTTTGTTAAAATATTTCAATTGAACTCGCTCTTCTACTTTCTCAATGTTTTATTACTTGCTACCTACTTATTCATATTGGTCTTTTATTTTCGCTCAATAAAAGAGCACGTTTTCAATAATGATCAATAATTTCATATCTAGAGAACGCGAATCTTTATTTTTTATCTTTCACTTTTCATATATCTATCACCTTTCTCACATCCATCACTAGTCCATACATTGACACGTCCAGTACGCGGTCAATACACATGTATATACGTGCATACAAAGTCATTAACTATAAAAGACAATATATCAAACCTCCAGATAATAACATTAGCAATATAAAGTGATATGAACCGTCTATAGATAGAAGACATTAATGTCAATGTTAATTAATGGCCAAGTCCCTTATACTGGACGTATTTGTCCCTCGATTTACACCGAACAGTGGATAGGGGTAGTGCAGCACTGCAGTGTGTCCTTAACGGCAAGTGATAGAAAAAACTGTCAAAATGTGGAAATTATTTACTTTCCGAGATATTTTGTCTGTTCTATTAGTGCTGGTCATACTGCAAATTTACATAAACACAAGTAAGTAGTGACTGTGTGCTTTGGCATTTTGTTTTTTTTCCCACATAGGTCAATTAATACTAGAAAGTTATGCTCCACATCAGCGTTACAAACAAAAAAGTTCGCTTTCGCCCTTCATCGATTTGACATCATATATATTATTTGGCTATTTCGGAAACTTGTAATTCCATTAAAAAATATCATCGAAATTAAAGGAGGTTAGTATCTTAGCACCATCCCTCCAATGCTATTTTGAACATAAATTTTATTTGGATATGCTACCGAATCGACCCTACAAGAAATTAGGAGCCGTACACTCTCTGTAATTCAATTTCAAAAACTAAAAGAAGAGGGCGCTACTAAAATGAAATATGGTGGCTCCGCTAGAAGCATCACTGATGAGAATTCAATATTCGAAACACGTGTCTGGTGCAGAAAAAATGGTTTGAAATTTGAAGAATGTATAGAGTTGGAACACTTCCGTATCATTTTGAGAGTAGGTGTATTTGTGTTTTCGCCTTTTTGGTGAAAAACAAGGTCGATTTTAATTTTCTAAAAAAAAAAAGGAAATAAAACTGAATTATAATTCACGTCTAATGAAAAACGCAATTTCATTGGCTCTATCTGCGGCAATAACATCATAACGTTTATTTCTTAAAATCGAAAACGACATCACGTACATAACAACGTTGCATAGGGACTTCATGAAAAATGCATTTTAAAAAATTGAATATGAATGGGGATAACATTATTTGTACTTGAATGCGTTGATGGCATAAAATACATGATTTTATAGTCGCAAGTACGGGTCACACAAGTCATACAATTTTTTCTCCATATTCAACTTGCTATTTCCAAATAAAATAATAACATTGGATAAAGGCTGAAGGGAAGACTTCTCACATGCTGATACTGAAATGAATATGTACAGAAACTTTTTTATGTAACTATCTTTTCGTTATTAATGGGGTAATTAGTTTATGTATTTGAAGGTATAAACTGTACGATGAATAGTTGTAAATGTAGCGTTACTGTGACGTTCCGGTGAGCAACAAGACGGTTTTATGCCTGCAAATATTCAAATACAAATAATGTTAACCCGTTTCCCTTTTCGCATAAAGCGCACTTTTCATGACGTCAATGATCTAAGGATGTGACGTTCTATTCCATTTGAACTTATGATCGCAAATTGTAATACGCCAACCTATGAATTTTTTTTGAAAAATTTTGGAATTAAAAAAAAAACAAAATACAAAAAAAAAAAAAAAAAAAAAAAAAAAAAGCAGGAAAAGACTATAAGACTCTTTCATGGTCTTCTATGAAAGATACATCGGTTCCACCCGAGGGGTCTCAAAATCATGTAAAACCCGAGGCTTGCCGAGGGTTTTACAAAATTTTGAGACCCCGAGGGTGGAAGCGATGTATCTTTCATAAAAGAACATGAAAGAGTATTTTTCTCTCATATCTAAGGGTCAAAACAAGACTGAAAGAAAAGGGACGAAATTGGAAAATTTTTTTGCGATATTCGAATTCAGCGCCCCCGAAAATGGTTTATTCTATAAGAATAAACTACGAGTAATAGGCTTTTCAAAATAAAACACAAGAGTACATTGAAAAACGATCTTAAAATCGAAGTTTTATTGCGACGTTGCCGCTAGATTGTTTGTTTTGCGGGCTGAAATCATGACGTCACAATAGCGTAAACAATCGAAACAATAAAGTCACGTGATATGTGATACAGCTGTCACGTGATATGTGATACAGAAGTAGCTCACATAGCTGTATTTCATGGGCCTACTCTGTAACATATACGCGGGTATGAGAGAAATAAATGTAAAATTGGTAAAATACACTTGCTGATATGTGAACGATCCAAATATTGCTTCACGGTTAACGTACATGTAGTTTGTGATGACGTCACACGTTCAAGAGGCCATAGAGTTTTTAATAGTACGATCATAGCATTACAAAACGGTTTACAATAAAGATTGGAGATACATGTATATGTTATATTTTTACACGTTACATTGTTCACTTCCTTTAACAGATGTAGATGCTGCTCCCGGACCTCCTCCTGCGCCCGGAGGGGCCGCCCCGCCACCTCCACCAGGAAAGAGAGGACCACCAGGCCCGAGAAGACCGCCAAGTAGTAGAGGCGGCTCACCGCCACCAAAAAAGGGACCAGCAGCGCGATCTCCGTCAAGGAGAAAGCCAGCCGCCGCCAAGCCGCCCGTTAAACAAACCGTCGCCTCTCCTCCGTCCAAGGCCCTCCCTCCTCCTCCTCCCCTCGGGGTTACGTATCCTCCTGTAGCACCAACAGCGGCCTTTGGTAGAAGTCGAGGTAAAACCGAACATTTTAAGAGTTTTTGCAATAGCTCCCTGTCTGGGTATAATTAGGACAAGGATACCATTGTTAATATCTTATAATATACTTATATCAAGCTTTAACTGGGATATGATCCAAATATAATATTTTATGTCACGACACAAGTACAAAACAAAGTACAACTATAATGCTATTCGATCCTGATTAGGTTTAGTACATTATATACCAAATAAATTAGATTTCCCGAAGCATTTTAGGTAAACAATAGACTTATTTTTGTGGGTTTATGGTTTTATGATACAATATATTTCTCGCAGGAATGGTAACACCATCTTATTACTATGACTATGGACCAACATTTCCTAATTTTGCCAATATGCCAATGTCTCGATTTTTCTACGAATGTAAATGTAAACCCGGAGCGGAAGTCTGCCCAGCAAACAAAGAATATGACGGACTTTGTCCGGACGGTATACGATGCTGTGAATTCAATATTTAGGTAGGTGTGAATTCAGCATATAAGTAATACACAGAAAAAGGTTATGTGTGAGTTTTCTATATATGTTATATATGGTTAATAATCAGTAAAAATTCGATGTGAATTCAATACATAAGTGAATCAGATACTCAGAAAAGGTTCGGTGTGCATTTAATACTTATATAGGTAGTACGGAGTAAGCGCGAATTCAATGTATCGGTAATACTCAGTAAAAGTAAGGTGTTAAATCAATCTGTAGATAATACTAAGAAAACGTTATGTGTGAATTCATCATATTTGTTATAATCAGCAAAGGTTAAGTGTGAATTCAATACACAGAAAAGGTTTGGAGTGAATTCAATATATAAGTAATACTAATCAAAGGTTAAATGTGAATTCAATGCATAGGTAATAATCAGCAATATTCAACAAAAAGATTAAGCGTTTCTCTAAAAAAAAGTCAGACGCTGGAAAAATCATTTTCTTACTCTCGTTTCGTAGAAATTTCAGGATTTAAATCACAAGGCATCTCTCTATTAATTTTACTGATTTTGTTTCGTAATTAGTTTAGCATTGTCCCTACGTCCAAAACGGCCATCATTTGTAAACTTGTCAAAATTCTATCGACTTAACAGTGTCGGGTAAATGGAAAATTTGAGAAATAATACTATTCATCCACAAGCTTCTTCATATTTCAAAAGTGCCTTGTTTTATTTTGTTTTTTTAAAGGTATGTCCATTGATTAGGATTTTTGTGTTTCACTTTCGTTCAATTATCTACTGAGGACATACAACCGAAATAGTCTTCTCCCGGTGTTGATTAACTGGAAAGAAAACGCGAATCATATGCGATAAAATCGGCCTCTTTATGATACGACTAGACTTATCTGGATATTTTGGTACATCCTAGTAGAAGATGTTTATTTAGACCAAAATTCATGAGGTTACCAGAAGTAAATCAGGATTGCTTCACATTAAGTCTGTTTTGCGGGCTTTTCCCTATAAAAACATCAACTTGAAACGTAAACTTACATCTGCTGACATATTTTATGATCATATGACGGTGCAAATACTAAAATATGGTATTTATCATGTGGTATATTTCATGCTTTGGTCAATGGCGTAAAGGTCTGTGTACCTTTAATGACCAGAATATTCCTGGTAGTTTACATTCTTACGGTACATTTGTTATGTCAATGTTCCCTTGTTTTATGACTTGGCCACTGGTCAATTTTGAAGTTTTTTGCTCTATTTAAATGGCAACATATACAAACACGACCATTCTTTCAGCGAATTATCAAAAATACGTATTTTTATCAGGATTTCGTTATATAATTCAATCTTTTACCCATATTTATACTACATGGTACATTGATTTACTATTTATCTACTATACGTTATTACAGTTCCAGGCAGGTAATATGGTCTTATATACCTTGTCTTGTGTTTATTTGAATGTTGTGTAATTGACCATCCAATTCCAGAAAACAAACTGCGAATTTTCGGACATCACAATGTCTTACCTTGGTAAAAATTTATAAAAAAATGCATTGTTAGGTCATGACGTTTCTCAAAAATTTCCTGCAAACTGAAGGGTGTCACAACATGTTAGCTTGTCTGTTTAACCAACATTCCCCTACAAGCATTTCTTTGTTCTCATTTCAGGTTGATCGACATCATGGAGACAGCAGGCAGACACTCTCATTTCTTACACTACCCATTCCATGTTTTTCATTCTTCTCATATCATCTACGATTTGTGTAATAAATTAATATATATGTTATCTTGAATTTCTTAAACATGTTATATGCTTATGAGCTGGTAGATAAAAGTCTACTATATCACTATATCAAGCTCCTGTTTCCAACATCGAGATTAATATCATCTTACTCTACCATGATAGCGATTTCTCGAACCGAGTGTAAAAAAAAAAAAAATTGCAAGTCCATAACACGAGGCTTGCCGAGTCATGGACAAGAAACATTTTGTACACGAGGGTTGAGAAATTGCCATCCCTCCCTCACGGAGGTGTTTGATTGTTTTTCTCCCACTTCGTCGACTAAGAAAAACCACCTAAAGTGTCTGTTTTAAATAGTTATTGCTTTACTTCTATAACGTCGCATTTGCAGCGGCAGCGAGTGTCAGAGGGTGATAACTATGACGTCAGAGGATGGGATCGATTTATCTCACCCCAAAAAGTATGAGAGTTCTTAGTTTCAATTCGAACAAACACAATTGTATTCCATCGACAGAATACAACATTAAAGAGTTCTTCGCGGTAAGAAGTGTCAAATGAGTTAAAGAAGATCCTGACGATAATCTCAACAGAACTTCCAATAGAGCATAAAGTTGAGCATCGACGGACCCCTAGCAAGCTAGAAGAGGGACCAGGTACCCGGGAGGAGTAAGCATCCTCTGTTGGCTAGCTGCACCCGCCGTCGATGCGCATGCACGAAAAATGAAAACAATATATAAAATACATGCACTGTCTGAGGCTACGTCTATATAGAAAGTGCTATGGCGACAATGTCAGGGAAAAATATTCAAAACACTTACTGTCAAACTCCTCGCGGGGAGCTATTTTATGAGCTCCACACGGCAAAGGGCATGTGTGATACAAATGAGTTCAAGAAGTTCCTGACGATAATCTCAACAGCACCTACAATAGAGCACAAAGTTGAGCATCGACGGACCCCTAGCAAGCTAGATATGGGACCAGGTGCCCGGGAGGAGTAAGCATCCCCTGTTGGCTAGCCGCAACCGCCGTCGAAGTAACGTTGTTATTTCTGAAAATGAATTAGTTGGTGAAACCAAAGGAACTGCCTGTTCGTTGGATAGCAGATTGGCACTTTAATGTAGGTAGAAGAGAATATATTTACATAGGTTTGTCGTAATACAGTTAACTTATGTGCATATAATTAACTAAATCTTATGATAGAACATATATTTCAATATTGAAAATTTCAATTCGCTGGTGAATTGTCTAAAAGTCCCCGAGGCTATCGTTCGGCAATGGAATTGATATATATTTGTAATTTCTCCGTTTTTAAAAGTAAGGAGAATATCCCTAATGGCAAATGCTTCCACCTTTGCAGGTTCTTTGGCAAACCCCCCCAACCCCAAAACTCTCCCCAAAAAAATAATACCAAAACAAAAACGGGTCAACTTAAGATTTCTGCTCTTCATTTTTTCACATTAGATGCATTTGTTTTTCTCTTTTTCGCCCTTCAGCATCACTGATGAGACATAATTTCTTGAAATGCCCATATGGTGCACTAAAATTTTATGATAGAACATTTTGATATTGACAAATTCACTATTTGCTACTTTCGTGGCAGAAGGCCGTCCTAGGTCTGTACCGGTTGCTAATTGGTCTCCTTGGTTTATGTGTAGGGAAATGTGTTTATTGTTATGATATGGAGTTCTGCCTTCCTTTTCCCTTATTGCTTGTCATTGTTCCCTCTGTATCTTTTGCATTTGGATGTTTCAGTGTTTTGCTGTGGGTGTTTCAGTGTTTTGCTTTTGGTGGTGCTGCAACCGAGTCCTGTTGGAGATTCCCTCCTTTATCTCATAGCAAAATAAAAACTCCCTGAATAACTGTAATGAAATACCCACTGAGGTAGCTAATCAACATTCTGATACCCAGGCTGCTAGTAAAAGTGTTGCAAACGCTTTAAGGTAAACCATGCACCGTTTTATTACCAGAAAGCTTCTTTTCATATTGCTACTAAAATGCATGTTAGAATCTGAAGAACACAAAAACACTAAAAACAATCTGTTTTACAAATTTTAATAACAGATTTTATAGAATCCTATAGCCATACAAACCAGTTTTAATGACTAATTATGCAATAAAAAAGGCATGCTAATGTTTATTTATTTCCCTTTAAGTAATAGATACGGCGTTCTGTTTTATAAGTATCTACACGTGTATACGTCTACTTTAACTGTTATCTATGTGTATTTTGTAGGTATATTCAATGTGACTCTTAAAAGGGGATGCTTATCCCTCCCGGGCACATGGTCCTACCTCTAGCCTGCTAGGAGTCCGTCGATGTTCATCTTGCACCATACCTCCAATGCTATCATGAACAGTGATTTTATTTAGAAATGCTACTAAATCGACCCTACAGGAAATTTGGAGTCGTGCACTTTTTTTGCTACTTTCGGGGCAGAAGGCCGTCCGATGTCTGTACCGGCCGTTTATTCAAAGTAAATGCACAAATTTAATTTGAAAAGTATAGCCAGAGGGCGTTACTAAAATGAATTTTGGCCATCTCTAAAAATCTCTGGATAGAAGCATCACTGATGAGGATTTAATATCAGAAACACGTGTCTGGTGCATGATACATTGGTTTGAAATTTTCTTCGGGAAGGTATAGAGTTGGAACACTTCCGTATTATTCAATTGCTGCCTGAAATCAATCTTTATGCTGCATTCTGTCAATGAGACAACTTTTTATCTAGAAATGATCAGGAAAAAAATGTGATTTTCGTATGGCTTACCAAAATTTTGAAATAGTAACTGGACATTAAGAATTATGAAGACTTCTAACTTTTATCTCATAAGATTAGAAATAAAGAATGAAAATAAAACTTCAAATAACCAGCTGTACACCAACAATAAGTTCAAGACCAGGAAATACTACAGTAACTCATAGTAGACAAAGAAACAGAGCAAAGGCTTTTGAATAAACACGAAAGACGACACAAAAAACGAGAGAGAAATACCTTTATGTATAGTGCAGACTTTGGACAAACAGATTTTAGTACAGATGACGTCTTAAACTAGTCTCCACTCTTAGTTTGATTGATGAATATATAACATTTTTGTCTCCAACTTGGGACTGAGGACTCTCAGATTTTAGATAAATCGATGTCATCCTGTGATGTCATCGTTCTATCGTTGTCACCATACGATATCGTGCTACACGTCGCCATCGCTTGCTGCATTCCGCAAAAGTTAATTAAATAAAAAACACTCAGAGGTGTCTTTCCAAGTCCACGAAAAACAATCAAACAATACCGTGAGGAATTAAGGGCTTTTTTAACCCTCGAATACAAACTTTTACTTGTCCATGATTGGCAAGCCTCGTAATGGACTTTCAAACCTTTGTATTACTCGGGTTTAGAATTCGTCATCCCTCCCTCACAGAGGTGTTAGATTATATTAATATTTGTTGTGTCATAGCTAGTCCGTCCGTTATGCGTCATTTTATTGCAGTAAAACCTATATATTGTCAATTCTAATATGACTTGAAATTTTCTCCCTATATGTACCATAGAACTCGCCTGGTGTAAAATCTACAACAAACTTCCAGTGCGCTAAGCTCCGCCCATTCTTGTGCTATATTAGAATAGAATATTCGTCACATGGACCAATCAAATTATCACCCCGCCGCTTCGCGGCTCGATGACAATTTAATTGGTTCATGCGACTCATGGAATTACTGGACAATAAACCATGGCTAGCTAGTTGTTATTTCTTAATTATACTTTCTTGCTAACTGGTGAAAGTGGCTTGTCTGATATCAGGGACCCCTCTGTATTCAACTTGACAACATCTTAAGTTTCTGGTTGTGTATCTCAGTTTTCAACATTTTTGGAGCGTAATCTTATCTTATATCATCTTGTCATTTGACCGTATGGTATCATTCACACATCAAATCAGAAGTGATATATATTTATTCCTTGATTGTGAAATGACCAAAACAATTTATGTAGAGGAAAGGGCGATAATGGTCACATGGTCAGCAATAGCACAGAATGAAGATCGAACGTTTTTAATTGATATCTTTAAATCTTAGAATGAAAACACAATCTTAATCTATGTGTATAATTGTACAGTTCTTATTGCTATAGTTGGTATTCGGCCTACAATGAATTTTTGTAATATTCATTCATTCATTCATTCATTCATTCATTCATTCATTCATTCATTCATTCATTCATTCATTCATTCATGGCACTCTGCACAGTTCTTAAGCAGCTCCATATTGACGAAAAATTCTGAAATATTCTTAAAGAAGGGGCGTCAAAGAATTTAATTCCATATAAGTGTAACAGAAGCCAACAACACTCCGCTGCAGCAGCCACACCAAACACCAAAACACCCGATGCAAAAAAACACAAAACAGACACGCACAGAAAGAGACGCAAAGGACTAGGAACACCAACTCACACCATAAAAACATCAAAAGACCAGACGTAAACCAACGGGACCAATGATGAGGATTTATTATCCCACCCATCCTGCCATGTTTTTCAGTACATTTTTGGACATAATAATTTTCACACTCTTTGGCCATACTACATTGTAAGATTGAGGATAACTGACGAGGGTTAAGTACCCAAAACGTACATGTCTGGTCCATGCTGCAACTTTGTCTGTTCTTAAATGATGCTCGTATGTATGTCTGTGCACCGATTTGATTTTTGTCACAAAGGCTGTCCTCTGGCAGCAATTTCGAACACTTCTTTTTTGCTTAAATAAAGTTCAGAGACTATAAGATAAACCGTGAGAAGTAAATATTGTTTTATGTGAACATGTCAACGCTACGCTGTTGAAATTAGATTTAAAAAGATAAGTCATTGACATGGAGATAATAATTATATAGACGATAGCACAACATTTGAAATTATAAGGTAATAATATAACTGACACTGTACAATATGCGGATTACAATAAATATAGTCTTATCAGAGGTTTTCGACATGGAATTCTATTTCAACATCATGTATGGAAAATATATGCAATAGAATCAACTAAGGACAGAGCTATGCATTGAGCTTTCAGTTTTATAAAATATCAGAAAAAATGTATAATTCTAGGGACGGAGTATTTACAAATATATTTCAAGTCGGTTAAAAACATGTGAAACTAGGTTAAGGATATTCGAGGGAACTGACAGTCCACCAGGAGCGATACCAACAATTTGTTGAGACAAGCAATATTGAGACACATGTTCTATGGAAATTAATCAAATTGATTAAAGCATTAAAATTAATCTATGCAACGTGGAAATCAATTGATGATGCATGAATTTATGAGATTTTAACATTTATGCGGTGCTAAATACATGTAAACTGCAATAGACCCAACTGCCGTCCGATTATTCTGAAATTGTGTTTACACTAAAAGATGGTTTATTTGAGGAAATATTTTCTAAGTTACTCACTCTTCAGTGTTAGTTATATTTCTATTTTGTAATGCCATTTACCATAAGGAATCATAATGTTTTGTAGGTTTTGGGGTAAATGGAATTGTATTTTTCAAATAAGTTAAGATGTTTTTCTAGGTTCTCATAACGTGGCCAATTAGCAACTCACTTGTTTTGGGTAACACGAAGATAGAAATTAGAAAAAGCTTTGGACTTCCTTTTTGGTCCTGCTTACTTGGATTCTATACTTGCATTAGATATGTCACTTGTTTCATGATACCTGAATATGTTTAACTTTACAAATCAGCACGGCATGTATCAACAGAGCCACCTACAATGTAATTACTGTGAATTCCGTACATGTTTTAACAGTGCCTGCATCGGTATGGTATTGTTCATTAGATAAGTTGTTCTTCGTGTTTCTATGGAGCTTTGTCATTTTGTCCATCTGTTTGTCCGATTTTTCTTTTTGCGTGAGAAATTTCTGTTCAGTTCTATATTTTTTTTTTCAGAATTTGCAAGCCTTTCGATTGTGATTTTGGAATCTGATTTCAGCTTTTGTGTTTGATTTTCATTCACTGATAATTCCAGTATTAATAGCTATTCTCTGTAAGCATTTGCACTTTAATGAAGGACGCATGACACGGCATGTCTCAGATTTTGATAAAATTTATACATTAGGTTGGGTCTGACTCAAAAGTAAAAAAATGTTAAAAAAATTCTTAACATCACACCCGGTTGCCATGGAAACGGACTTTGAATATTGAAAAAAATGCGTTTTTGAAGTCACATACATCATATATACAGTATAATATATTTAAAACAAACACTGAAGAATAATCGGTACCCTATCATTGCTCTTTCAAGTTAAGTAATAACAATGCTGGGTTTATGGTCTTCTCTATATGTTTCCATAGCAACAACACAGGTACCCTATCGAAATAGATTTATTTCTTAATGTGGCTTTAAGTCGGAAGAGAAGTTTGGAATACACTACGAGATTAAGTTCGAAGACTCATCCTTCAAATTAAGGTGTAAATAACTAAACCTTCTCATAATTATAGGATAACAATTTGAAAACCATGAAGAATAGACAAGTTTCGGATTAGAAACTGTTAGATACATTACTGTCCTGTTCTCTAAATCCGGAGCACCATGTTTTCCCGGTTTTCTCTAAAACATAATATTGTCATACTCCAAAAAGATGTCAATTGTAAAGTACTCCTTTAATCGTAACAGAAAATACCATTGTTTTGGTTGTACGTCATTTAAGTTAGGAATAAGACGGAAAATAAAAAATCTCGGGGATTTTCTATAGTCAAATCACTGAAAATTCGTGACGTCGGACACTTTAACGTCACTGTTTACTATTGTTGACACGGATAAAAATTTCCCGTAGACATTTATTTTTGATATTGCGGTTTGAAGGCAGTGATAGGGTAAGTTGAAGTTAATTTTCAGTTACGAATAATGGAGGTCAATTCTTGGGAAAAAAATTAAAAGGAAAATTCTTCAGACGGCAGAATAAATCGCCAAAACAGGGTGCTCTGGATTTAGTGAACAGGACAATTAGTCCAATCTTGTGACGTCAGGTAGAACATCATAATATGACTTGCAATTATCTTGATCATTGACGGTTCAGCGCCATCATTTTATGAGAAAACCATTACTGATCATTATTTTGTGCATTCTAAGCTATCTGTGTCTGGACAAACGAGAACATATTTTGAACTACACTTTACTACTATGGACATGACATAATCGTGACAAAGAATGATTATATATTCTAATAAGTGGAGCAGTTACATGTACTTGCTCATTATTCTAATGTCCCGGTCTCATAAGACTAGAGGTCAAGCGTCTGATAATCTGTTCTTGAAATCAGACATCACGTATTCTGATTGTGTACCAGATTATTACTGTAGTACATGTATCGATAATTTCCTTTCTTCATTAATGATACATGTGATCCGATTTAAATTCAACATTCAACATGACGAATCAAATGTTTAATTACAAGATACCAAAATTACTGAGTTAATTAAGAGTTCTATTGAAATTAAAATAATACGGAAGTGTTCCAACTCTATACCTTTTTGACGAAAATTTCAAAATGATTTTAATGCACCAGACGCGTGTTTCGGATAGTTAAATCCTCATCAGTGATTCTTCCAGCCAAAGTGATTTTCAGACAAATGAACAAGTGAATGTCAATTAGATTAAGCCGATTCTCTATATTCATTTACTTATTTAATAACACGGAAGATTTTCAACTCTTTAACCTTCTTGGAGAAAATCTTAAACTCAATTTTGAATTAAATCTTTTTTATTTGAGATTCCCCGGGTGCCGAATGTTTTGTATGCAGCAGAGAAAACAGAAGAATCTTTGCTGTTCAGAAATCATATTTGTATAATCATGGTTGTATTATTTGCCATAGGTGTACCTTTCTGTATGCGCATTTTATCATCAGATTGTTAACAAACCTTCCAGCATGTTTATGATGTGATAAGTTATATATTGATTAGATAATTGCAATTGTTGAACGTCTTCAAATTCAATAGCATCATTAAAGAACAGATAAATTTTCAGCATGGACCAGACATGCATGTTTCGGGAACTTAATTTTCGTCAGTGATCCTCAATCTAAACAATGTAATATTGCCAAAGAGTGTGAAAAATTACCGAAAGACGAAGCAGGATGGGTGGGATATAATGCTACAGGGTCCACGTTTTAGAAATTTCATGGAATTTGGATAACAGAAATTTTCGCATTCGTTGAAGAATCGATCAACCGAAGGTGGTTAGCAACAGATTGGTATCTCTGCTTGTCACAGACGATGAGTAGCACTGTTTCTTCACTGACTTGAAAATTATTTGTAACTTATGTGGCACGTGATTTGATGAATTAGTCCTAGATGAAATATCTCCCTCAATACATCCCTTTATCTTGTTCTTAAGGAGATTAACGTCTTATCACCATCCCTCCTACGCTATTTTGAACATAGGTTTTATTTGGATATGCTACGGAGTCGACCCTACAGGAAATTTGGAGCCGCGCACTCTCTGCAAATTGCACATTATTAATTTCAAAAAATATAACCAGAGGGTTCTAATAAAATGAATTTTGGCTGTGTCTAAAATCACTTTGGATGGAAGCATCACTGATGAGAATTTTTAAAATATCCGAAACGCGTGTTTGATGCATAATGAATTGGATTGAAATTCTCTTCGGAAGTATAAAGTTGGAACACATCCGTATTACTATGGTAATGTCTAGAATTATTTACCAGTTGAACTTCCTTTATTCGGCCTCGAGAATCTCTGTTTGGACATTATTTATATTCATTGCAATACGCATTTATACTATTACCATAGAACATATATCACAATATTAATAATGGTAGCAGGAATCAGAAATAAATTTTATCTCTTTCTAAGGAGGGTCAAGTCTAAGCCAACTGCAAATGGACAGATGGTCAAATGTTCTGATAAAAATAGATAAGTATTGTCACAAAGAGTAGGAAATATAAAAACTTGACCATCCATAAACCATGACAAAGGCTTCACATTTCCATAAAGTAGACTTATGGACAGAATGGCATGTAGACAAACATGCATGCTAAGAGATGGGAATTGAGTCCAATCATGAAATGTAAATTCTGTGTAAAAATGCACCATTCATGTAAATTTGCAACTTTTTTGTGGATTGTTTTACGTATACTTCACTCCATTTATTCAAAATGGTTTAAGTTTTTTCAGTTTAACCCTTTAACCATGAAATGCAATGCATTCCTGAGTGTTCGAGAAGGTATATAGGATATCTATTTACATTTAAAAACCTGCAAATGTGATTCTTTTGTTATTCATCGGTCATTTTATTTCATAACGACCGCGGACGATTCTAAATATACAAGGTTTTATGAACGTTCAATGAAGAGTGGAGGTCAATAAAAAACAATGAGGGGCGGAGAAAAGAAAATTATTTCAGTCGCCGGTGTGAATTGTTTTGATTATAATGAGTATTCAGCCATAGTATAGAAAATATTGTGTTTCAAGTCCGCCGAAGACATCCTTTTATAAGAAATGTTAACAGAAGAAGAATAGACTCTTCTATCCCGAAAACCCCAAAACGCCATTTCAAATCAATCTAGATCCCTATAGCGATTCTTGAAGAACAATTATTCTAAATGCTTTTCAAATACATGTATATTTTGGAACGTGATGGTCAAAATAAAGAAATATTATCCTCACTTGATTAGAAAATCTTTCCTTATCTCTATTTGCAATAATGTTATCACATATTTAAAAACTTTAATGAAAAAAAAACTCATTGTTACACTGCTATTTTTCTCCTTTGACCGATCACAGCTAGGGTATCTTTCAGAAATTCATCGGGATGTATAACAAATTATTTTACTTCTATGGCCTAATAATCGTTACCGTTGCATATTTCCACCCGATAATTTGCATGGTCAATTTCATTTTGAAACGCAGGGATGTACTAAGTATTTAAATTTTTATTTTTCGAAAAATTGAAGAAAATCTGCGGTTTGTAAGTCGGATAAAGACCTCGTTGAGGTCTGTATGAAGGTTAGATGCCTTCGGCCTCGGTCTTTAAACACCACCCTGTTCTCTCCTTGGGCATCTAACCTTCATACAGACCTCAACTCGGTCTTTATCCTATACATATAATATATTTATATAATTTTTCTTCATATGTCCCTGCCTTCACCCTATTTCCCATCTATTTCCTAAATTAACCAAAAAGGAAATTAAGCTAATTAAGAATGTAGATACGAATAAAGTTGAAATAACTGCTCTATATATCGGCACCAAAAATTAAAATTAATCGCATTCGTTGATTTGCAACGTCATTAAACCATATTGAGAGTGGAAAGTAGTGAAAGGAACCTATGGCGTTGCGGTGCAAGACGGTATTCCTTGTCAATTTTGCGTCGCTTGAAGTGCATATCTATTCACTTGGTATGTTGCCGTGTTTTTCTGTTGGTGCTGCATCAAAGTCTTCTTGGAGATTCCCTCCTTTCTATCGTAATAGCAATTTTAAAAAGCCTTGAACACATGAAGACAAAACTCAAATAATCTTATCAAAAAACGTCTTACTTTTGTCATCATCTATCCGTTTTGAATTCTGAAATGCTTCTTTTTAATATTCCGATCCAAAAGAAAAATAATATTATAGATTGAATGCACCAATTTGAACACTTAAACTGATTTTTTCATAATAAATTATGTTTACGTTTTTGATACAAGTAAATAGATAAATATTCCGGTCAAAAGTTCATTGAACATAACCCTTAACAGGTGTACTCTATACCCTGACGACGAAGGAGAAAGGGGGGAGGGGGGGGGGGGGGCTGGTTTTAATCAGACTGGAACAACGCATAATTGTTGGGTATACTAATCTTCTCACCGTAAGATGACCAAACAAACAAGATAGCAAAATACAGGGGCTAAACCAAAACAGATGAATATATATAAATAGATATAAAACAATGGGCAAAAGAAAAAGAATCCGTGCTCTGCCGGCTGAAGCGAGCTCATGATGCATGTAACTACCCGAGGAATCGGACCGACATTCAGAGAGAACAGATGGTCCTGTCTTCGCTAACGAGTTCTGGACAGGTTGTGTCATGGAGTCCCGTCATCAAAGTCAGTCAGAGAGCAAAAGGGATTTGATTTGATCTTAATTTTGATTTTAAAATACAGCTTCGATTTGACTTCGAGTGCTAGAGAGTTACTTCAAAGTGTTCATTATGAATCACACTATCAAGGGTTACATGTGTAGTATTACATGGATAGTACGATCTACTTGTTTCATGATTATTGTGCCCATAACAAAGGGGTCTGTAATGCCGTGCTATCGTTCTTGTCGAAATGACATAATAAATATCGAGGGAAACGCAGGTCAGATGACATGATGAAACAGGAAAATTCTATCAAGCATTGTATTAAAGAAGCATATTAAGCTTAGGAAGAAATTAGAATTACAAAGCAAAATGTGAAAGAAAATATGCAGCAATAAAGATATTGAGCTTAAAGTCACATTTTGTTTTTGATTTTGGACAAAATCAAAGGATCCATATTTCGACTTCAAAATGATTGGTATTTAAGAAGGCATTGAACACTTGGACGCCAAATTCAATTAATTTTCTCAAAATTTCTGAAATTATATATTTCTTGTCTGTCCATCATTATACAAACTTACATTTGATTCTATCCACAGGAAAATTTTCTACGAGACTTTGAAATATGCATTAATCAACGTTTTCGTGAATTTCTTGATGACGTCATAATATTGAAAGTGTCATTCCAGTTCTCGTAAAGCTATCGGAAATTAATTTTGATTTAACATCCAAAATCTTCATAAGTGTATTGAACTTACATATATAAAAGATGAGATTAATTGTGTTTTAAACAAAGCAGGATATTGGAATAAAAGTTGACACTGCCAATTGACTGTAGTTGATACTTAATTATTAGGAATCCTGTGGATGAATCTTTGTCAATGAAAATATTACAAAGCTTTATATTTTCTAATTTTTCTTTCGAAAATCGTCCATTTTCAATAAAGTGACACCCGCTTTCCTGTAATGTTAATTTTTCAGCGAATTCATTGTGATGAAGACTGAATTTTCTTTTTTATACATGCAAAGTCTCAATGCAATGCGTTTGGTATCAATGTTTTTATTGCATTTTGAATGCGAAGGTTTGTGACGCCATTTTCCCCGATAACGTCAAAATGACGTCGTGGTTTGCTCGTGGATAAAACTCCCAAAGTCCACATTTTGAAAATCGCCATAATTTCTTCAAATGACGCCGGAAATTATTCAAACTTCATCAGGATTCTCAAAGGTGTATATCAATCAGTGTAGCAAATGTTTTAAGGAAGTTAAAAATGTACTTTTCATAGGAAGTGAGAAAAAAATAATGCCGCCGCCATCTTGGTGTTAAAACCCTCCTTAATCCATAATTATATGCGACTTAGCACTAGTTTTGAATTTAAATTTGGTTTTTTATTATCCTAACAGCAGTAATATATGAAATGAAGTTTTTGTTAGATGCTCTAGTGTACTTATTTGTTGTAAAATATGCTTAGTTAAAATTGGCTGAATGTATTATTTTTATTATCGATAAAACACCATAAAGAATAAAACAAAGAAATGAGCGAGCGTGCATAAATGCCAGAATTTCTCGTCTCTTTACCATTGATAGATATCAAATTTTCTTATTGTCATGTCCCGATTCCATCATTAAATATCGTTAGATGGACAAGGTTATAGGTGTACAATGACATCAATATGAAAACGGCTGATACTGGCCGGACTTGCCCGATAAAAAACGATTCGACGCACCAATAATGTCCATTTATCTTCCAAATAATAAAGGACAATGCCGTTCCTTAAGAGCATCGTAGGATTTTTACTAACCGTTCTAGTGATTTTGCAGGAATGTAAGTAAAAAGTGAAATATTTTTTTTTCCTTTACAAAAAAAAAAAGGAAATATTTTTAAACAATACGTTCATGTAATTTATATTTTTAATTATCTTCTTCACATTTTGATTTGAAATTTATATAGTAAAATTTGAAAAAAAAACTTATTCATGAAACAATTTGGTTAATGATTTTGTTGTAGGTCTCATTTTTCCTTGTTGTATGTAAAGTAGCTCTGTCTGATGATCATTTTTATATAAATCTGTGGGTGCGTTCCGTTGTGATCAGTGCAAAGAGGTTATGCTGGAGATGTCCTAAAATCACTGTCTTATCTGTGATGTCAGTATGCAATCAGAATGTTTTCTTTTGTTTATAAAACAGTTGTGCTCCTCGAATCCAGACAAGTGGGAAGGTAATGGACATGTAAGCTGGATACTCACGCCATCTGTTATTAATTTTGCATATGATCGTCAAAAACTTGAGGCATATTGAACTTCTAAATCGTTATGATACACATCAATCTACGAGTAAAGCCTTTACTTTGTTTCTTTGTCTAATTAACGGGAGTATTTACACTGTCGCATATCACGTGATACGCAGGTAAACTAGAGCATGGGAATTACCTTCGATTAAACAGGGTAAATGCTGTCTAAATCGTCATTTGATACCTATGATATGAGCATCATTATCATTATATGATGGTAATCTTTTCTAATCGGGAATAGATGTATATTCAGAGAACACTTCAGCACAATGTTTTTGTATTTTTTCGTGCACCATATCATAACATGTGAAAACGTAATTCTCTGTTAAAATTCTATATGAGAGCTATGTTATCTCTAGGCTATTGGATAGATCGCACTAAGAAAATCTTTAAAAGTTCAATGGATAATAGCGGCGATCGAAACAAAAGTATTGGTGTGTTTTCTTCGAAGCAGATATTAAACTTTGATGAAATTTTCTTGGCTATTGTTGCGATGTTTTATAATGGCGACACCCAAAGTAAATACCCTTAAGGGCTTTACCATTATTATTCTTCTGTACTTTTATTTGCGCATAATCAAATATTTATGCCATATAATTGACTTACAAAAAGTAACAAAAGCTCACGCGATTATTAGCCCAGCGATAATTCTGTTCTTGTGCCCATGGGAAGCAATGTTGCGTGCAGTAATGGATTCCTAAGATGTGAATCAAGATTATCAGATGTTAGACATGTTGAACATTAGATGACAACGAGAGATTAATGAGTGAAAAAGGTCAAACACAAAATCCAAATCAGAATTGAGTTAAAAAAATCCAAATCAGAATTGAGTTAAAGAAGAAAATCCAAATCAGAAGAAAATCCAAATTAGAATTGAGTGAAAGAAGAAAATCCAAATCAGAATTGAGTTAAAGAAGAAAATCCAAATCAGAAGAAAATCCAAATTAGAATTGAGTGAAAGAAGAAAATCCAAATCAGAATTGAGTGAAAGAAGAAATCCAAATCAGAAGAAAATCCAAATCAGAATTGAGTTAAAAAGAAAATCCAAATCAGAATTGAGTTAAAAAGAAAATCCAAATCAGAATTGAGTTAAAGAAGAAAATCCAAATCAGAATTGAGTTAAAGAAGAAAATCCAAATCAGAATTGAGTTAAAGAAGAAAATTCAAATCAAAATTGAGTTAAAGAAGAAAATCCAAATCAGAATCCACAATCAATTGGCACTAGAAGTTAGAAAGATGGGAAAACCAAACTTGGTCATTTGTATTTGATGTTTCTATGGTGTGATTTGGTGTTCCGTGTCCCTTTTGCATCTTTCCTTTGTGCGTGTCTGCTGTGTATTTTTGCATTGGGTGTTTTGGGGGTTTGCTGTGGGTGCTGCAACCGAGTGATGTTGGCGATCCCCTCCTTTCTTCAAAGGAGTATTCAATTGATATGTAAATACCCTTCAATCAGGTTTCCGAAGAAAGTACACACATGTTCGCTTGCTAGCAACACCAGTCATTTCAGCTGTCAAAAAAGATCAAATGCGATAGATTTGACAAAATTGGCGCTTTAAGATGCTTCTAACCTTAATTTGTCTTTCAACATTGTTAACAACTTTATGTTACAGTAATTGAATTCCCAGTGTATGGAAAAAACCATCTGCAGTTTCTGACTATGATGCATTGAATAATGTTATTCAATTGGTTTTTTCTTAAACAGATTCTGCAATTGGCTTACTGCCTCCTCGTATGACAGGATCTATTGCTCCAAGAGTCCCTCTTAACCCGGTGCCAAGAAAATCTCCAACTCCACGGCAATCCCGAGTCATTCACTGGCAGCCAAAATCATTCGTTGAAAATTATCTATGGGAACCAACAACAAAACCAACTACTAACTTTCAGAATCCCATCAGTGCACAAAGGTCATTCCTACCACCTCCTACACAAGTTACCCCAAGGCGACCTCGTGTCCTCCAACCAAGAAGACCAAGAGTTCTGCAACAAACACCTAGAGCTCCAGTATTCCGTCCACCTCCAACTCTACCGAATTTCCTACCACCACAACAGACGCTAAAACCTCTACCGCGATTCAGAGCGCCTCCCGTTGCAACAACTACTATGGTTCCACCAACCCTCCCTCCCACGCTTCCTCCCAGACCAACTACAACACGTAAGTTGTCAGCCTTTTCCTTCCACAATTAAAATAACTTGTACAATTTCAGAATTAAAGTTTCAGATTTCTCTTTCCTTAAGGAATAAGTTTATGTTATTGAACTCTTTACCGTGACAAATGATTATTTCAGTATATTTTGCAATGCTATGACATGATTTTTTTTTCATCACACAGCACCACCGCAAATAATAATAGTGACCATGCCTCCACAAGTATATGCGCCTGTGCCACTCGTCTCCACTTCTTGTTCCTGTAAGAAAGGTTACAGTTTCTGCCCTCCGGGTTCAAAGAAGGTCGGTGATTGTGAGGAAGAAGGTCAGGAAGGCTCCTGGTGTTGTGGCTATGAAATGTGAATTTGTTTGTCTTATCGTTGTTTGGACACATTTTAACAAATATTTTTAAATGGGAATTAAATATTACGTTTTTTAAATATGTTGTCTAAGTCGTTGTTCTACTTATTTACATCATCAATGTATATAGCTAGTACGTACTTGGGTCGGTAAGTTAGCAAATAGAAATAACTGACGAGGCAAAAAACAATTAAATATGTTATGAATGTGTCCCTTGGATGAATAAGGGGTACATTATACAATTATTGATTTTTGATGAGGTCTACTCGTGACTATACAAACCTGGTCAGGTATTGGCTGACCGAGGCCGAAGGCCGATGTTAACCAATGCCTGACCAGGTCTGTATAGTCACGAGTAGACCGAAATCAAAAGTCGATAACTGCTTTATTAAATTATCAGGATTTTATTAACATTTGCATTGTAATGATACGCGAAGTCAAAGTTCTAACACTACAAAAATCAATGCACGCGCTGGTCCTGCACGCGCTCATCCCTTATAGACCGCTTTGGAGCGTTAGCGGTCAACTCTCTCTGAGGTACACTCTATCAAACAGCGTCTCTACCAATCAGAAATAAGCAAAATCGGCAATAATTCCTGATCATTTAATAAATGTGTATATTGTGACCTTATACACTACCCAGTTTGTAAAGACCTATCACATATTACCCGAGTTTCACTAAAATTTCATCGTACTTTTATTTTGGATGTAACATTGTTTGTGTAATAGGATGAGAGCGAAATGCTTCATAATGGAGTCAGGTTTTGTATTACTATGGAGGGAAAACTGAAATACTGAAGTCCCGCTATAGATTTCTAGGAAGTAATGCGGGTTTCATTGTTTCAGCTGTCAAATATCTCGAGGAAAGTTGATCACCATCAAGGGTAATATTTATACATGCATTAAGATGCTATTTGATAATACGATGAAGTGATGCCTGAATGAATGCAAGAGACAAAAGCTATGTGTCTGCCGATAGTTAACGCTATTTCTATGATTAAGGCAATGTATTCATTACAATAGAAGTATTCAAAGAATAAATATTTCATAACAATGGAAGATAAAATCATTCAAACTGAAACATTAGAATGCTTAATAGAGATCAAAATACCAAATGCAGTACTTAATATTTAGTATTTGCAAGTTCCCAATGCGCATTATGCAAAAGTCAATTTTTATGTATTTTAACACATACAGATGCCGATTTGTATTTCGTCGATGGAATTAATTGAGTTGATTTCACGCAGTTAGAATATATTTTTTGAAGTTATCTTATCTGATTCTCAATACTAGGAACATAAAATGTCAATATTTCACTGTTTATTTAATCTATTTGAACCACTCTGAAAATGTGCGGCACTGCCCATATGAATCACGCCCTTGCACATTCCGTCTTTCCGATTTTACAGTCCTACGTTCGATTTGTGCAGGTATCTGACGTAAAAACATTGTGACGTCATCAATTCCTTTGAAAACGTCATATATGTAACCCTGTTTCCCTGAATGTCATGCTGGTTTCCATAGAATTTGATGACGTCACAATGCATTGACGTCAGATACCTGAACAAATGGGAAGTAACTCACTATTTCGAAAAGACGGAATTAACTCTGCTGATCAATGAATGAAAGTCAATCACAATACCCAAAATCAGAATAAAAATACTGTATGTGTAATTATGTTAGCGCAACAAAATTTTAGCGCAAACCGGGCAAAAATGGGCAAATTGACATATTAACGTAATAATGAATCAGCGCACGTGACTTATTTTCAACATTAATCTATAAAAGTTCAATAATTTAGCGTAAGTCTTGAATAAGCGTAGTCTTCATAGCGCTAAATCCGCTAAAATATGAAACCCGCTAAAATATAACACATTTGTAGCCATACAAATTCTAGAAAAAAAAAATGTTTAACAGAACGAAGAAAGGAGTTAGACAACGAGACGCGCAACAACATCCACACAAAATAGTCTTAAATTCTAATGCAATGCCGCTATAACGTCGAATTTTATTTGTTGCTTGCTCCTTAGTTACGGCAGTAAAACGGGAACATCTAGTCTTAGACGTTGCTAACGTCACATTTCGCCTTATATTCACAAAAATATACATTGCATTAGAATGCAAACGCGTCGCAAGAAAAACTCAGTTTGCCACTGTAAAATCAGCATCTACCGTCCGCAAACATAACGTCAGTATCTAGTTATTCCCTAAATCATCAAGGCGTATACGTAATAATATATGGAACACATATGACAATACATACATCTATAGGCAGCCCGATGTGCGCTTAATTTGAACGGTCATCAAGTATAAAAAAAGTAGCGAACAAGGGATCAGGAACCGGTCTTCCGGTCTTTGTACAAGGTCCGTCAGGGAAACTCCTGATATGCCTGAGATCCGTATAATTTTGGATATCAAGTTTCCATTAAATAAAAGCAAAGAATTCTAGTTTATGCATACTCTGAGGCCGAATTTGTCCAAAATTTTGACAGGAGTGCTAAATAATTCCAGTAAAATTTGAAAAGTTTTCAAAGGTTTAAGATATTGAAATCCTTGCCATAAAATTATTTTCAGTATGAAATTGCAAAATAATAGACCATGCTCAAGCCAAATGTAAATGTTGTTTGATGGCAGTCTGGGATAGAACACTAAGTCACTAGGAACGATTTAAGGAGGGAGGATGTTGTTGGTCTTATGCTTTTCACCTTCGTATGCAGTCATTTAATGAAAGGTGTAAACATAAATTGACATGCTTCTTAGGACTAAGGATGTAAAAAGGATGGATATTGTTAAGTTAGCTTCTTTACTACAGCCGGTCCTTTTATCTATAAATTATCATAAAAACTGTAGATAATATTTACCTTGAATTACTCCTGCCGACAATAGTTTTTGCATTATATTTCAAATTAGTAGAGGATCTCAAATGATTTTCTATTTCATACCGTATTTATGTTACAAGTTGTTTGATTTTACATTCACGATACCAGACGATGAGATGAAAAGCACGCAGAGGTCACGAGTCTCAAAAATAACTTACGAAATAGAAAATCATATGAATTGTTTTTAGAATAACATGTCATACACCGTGATTGGTCAAAATAACGTAAAAATGTTGTCTTGATTTCTTGCTACTAATGTTCCAGCGTCGTGTTTCCATTATAACGCCGTAGAAATTGTGTTAGAATCATCAAACGCCTTTTATACCGTGGGTATGATCCTTCTGTCAGCAGATGGACATTTTGTTTGGTACTGGACCAATCTACAGCCTTGTACCAGAGCATTCTTAGGAATTGCACTATGACTGACTGTGATGACAGGACTCCATGACGGGCCCTGCCCAAACTTCTTTAGAGAAGACAGGGCCCCGACCACCTTTCCTCTCTGAATGTCAGTGTCGGACTCCTCGGGTGATCACATGCAAGAGCTTGCTACAACCGGCAGATCACTGATTTTATTTGTATGCCCTCTGTTTTTAGCCATCTGTGTGTTTCTTGGGCACCTGCGTCGTGTTGTTTGTTTATATATATATCTTGCAGTGAAGAGATTATTTTATGCCGCAATTGTGCGTTCTTCGGAAAAGTGGGAGTGTTGTGCGCACATCCGTAATCCAGATAACAACACCATCTGCCACTTACAAGTCGGCACCGATTACCCATTGGTCTCGAAGGTTTATGTGTGGTATTTTGTGTTTTGTGTTTCATGTTCCGATGGTGTGAGTTGGTGTTCCTGTTATGTGAGTGTCTGCTCTGTATTTTTGCGGTTGGTGCTGCAACCGAGTGTTGCTGGAGAGTCCCTCCTTTCTTTCATAAACGATATTGAGCTTTTGACCGAATGATAATGTTTCAAAACTTTATGCAATGTGTGTTATAATAATAAAATTATGATATCGCGTTATGATCGAATATATGGGGCATCCTGTGATAATAACGTATATGGGTAGACATCTGGACCGTTGACTCGTGACAAAATAACAGTTGGATTTTTAAATCGAAAGTGAGGGCGCCACTAAAGTGTTTTAGCTTCTTTGAAAATGTATTTGAAATTCAGACTCAAATCTGGACCCGGTGACATTTTTAAAGTTTGTTTATTGTCAGACCATCGGACACATTATGCGTGGGGCCAATGAGAAGTTGAGGGTCGGTATCAATCATTTACGTGCTAGTGACCAATGTAAAAGTTCAAAAAGTTCAAGCCAAATTTAGCCGACATGCTAAACTGCATGTTTTTTGTACCTTGGCAGGTAATTACTTTGTTTTGAATCCATGTATATAAAATTCAGTGGGTGGTAAACGAGTCATAGAATAACAGTCAAGTACTACTAGTGGTAAGAATGATAAAGGCAATTCAAGTTCTTGGAATTCTGCTCATATTGGGGTTATGCTACATCACAGGTGGGTTTTATTCGAAGCAAATATAGATAAAACTTATTTTTTTCTTAAACATGTTTCTACTTTAGATATTTCAACAACATTGTAAACACCATTAAGTTAATTTCATTCAGGGGAAAAATACTACTTTTCATAATATTGGTAATGCTCTATATAGTACTTACCTTTATTTGATATCAAATAGAAAAAAATGTTCTTTGACTCTTTATAGTCTCAGATGTTCTGCTTCAATGTTCTTGTAAATGGAAGTGACTTACCATTGATGATTTACCTAAGATTTTTTCCCGCTTAGATTTTACCAAAAAGAAATAACTATCAGAAACATTCATCATTTTTCTGTTCAGAATATTTAAAAGTAACGTCGAAGAAGCACCCATCAGTTATGCAGTCTCAAAGTCGAGAAAGCAAGGCAAAATCATTAGAATTTCCAATGGAACAGTTGGGAACCGCGGAATAAGCAATATTCCGAAGTGAGACCAGGTGCCAGTGGAGAGTCAAGTGTCTCCTGTTTGCATACAACACCCGTCGCAACAGTTCTATGAAAATTATCAAATTTGATGATTGTCTCGATGTACATATCATGTGAAGTTGTCTTCTTTGGTGATGCTGACATCCATTCAATGTCACTGATCATTTTGCAAAGAGAGATCTCATATGCTCTTATAAGATTCCCGTAGCGACCGAAGAACTTCCTTAATAAGTATAACCCTGTATAATATAATCCTGAACAAGTAGGTAACTTGCAAGTCGTCAGACCATGACGATGAAGTCGTCAGACCATGACGATGAAGTCGTCAGACCATGACGATGAAGTCGTCATATTAGGAACATGCCCTGGCGTATCGGATAAGCTAAGAAACAAAACCGCTTAAGTGGCTCATACATTAACGTCAAATGAAACTTTTAAATTAGACATTTGTTTCTCTTTTTCTTTTACGAGGGCTGTTCCGAAAGTTCATGGACAACACAATTTAAGGATCGAATTAAAGAATTGGATAAAAATCATGTCAATTTACTTATAATTCAGAATCTGATAATTTTGAATACATAAACGACGTCGTCATATGTCCAGCAAAAATTTGACATTTTTTAAAAACGAAATAAAACACCTCTCATTTGTTCAAAATTTAAATATCTTTTCGTGAATTTTGATTAGGAAGACATGTTCTATTTTCTATTTTACCTCTATATTATAATGCACTTTCGTCTTAGATCATTCCAAGTCAGGTCACCATTAAAGGAGAAAACATCTTCACTTTACTTATTTTCGTTTACGTTTTTGTTCACGTGTTTATGTATCTATTTATCATAATAATGCATTCTTCTATTCTAACAACATTAGTATTGATGTATTTGGTCCATATCAAGATGTATCCATCAGCTGTTACGTCTCCGTCTGTTTTATACAAACGAAATTCAAAACTGAATGACTTTATGGTGCTCCGTTAAATACTCGGACATCATCAATATTAACTATATAATGCATAAATCCTCCTAAAATTCGACAATATGGTCCGATTTTGTTAAAACTTTGCAGTGATCATGACAAATAATAGTTTTAATGATATCGAAAGTTTAATTGATTGTCTAGTATTCTGTCTTATTTCATTCAGCAATATAGCGTGAGGGATTGGTTCATTTCAACAACTCAAAATTCACTGCTCCGTAACCTCTACCCTTCATGTATAAAGGTGACAATTATGCCCTTTTAGTAAATAATTATATCCTGATATTTTTTGTTTTATCTTTTTGAAAGCATCCCTTTCATTTGAATACGACTTAAAATGTGATTTTTAAGGCATGTGTCCATGAAATGTCGGCACGGCCCTCGTATATCATTTGTATTTATCTTATCTTTTAAGAGACCCTCACCGAATTTGACAAGTTTTCATGAAGCTGTTGCGACGGGTGTTGCATGTAACCAGGAGACACTGACTCTCCCCGGGCATCTGGTCTCGCTGCGAAATGTTATTCATTCCGAGGTTCGCAACCGTTCTTATGGGAATTCTAATGATGTTGCCTTGCCTTCTTGACTTTGAGACTGAATAACTGATAGGTACTTTATTATATACCCTGTATATGCATAATCAGTGTAATTCCCTGAGATGAAGTTGTACATGTACATCTTGCATCCGCATGAGAACGTGACGTCGCAATGCGTAACATCACAATGCATTAGCTCTATAGAAAAATGCCACAATAGCTATTCTAACCTTCAAACTGAACCAGTGGTGACTTGAAATTCAATATTTCCTTTTACTTGTAAAAAAAACGCGATTTCAGAAAACAAAAATGAAACTGACAATGGTGGTGCATTTTATATACAATGTATAGGATATAATGTCCTTAGTTGTGTTTTTTACGGGTATGTAACACACGGCAAGTGCATTTATCGTATATGTAACGCGCATGACATGTACGATAAATGTACTTACTGTGTCTAATATCTCTAGGTGCCGATCTACGTCACGTGAATGTGTGCACTTGGGGGATAAATAAACTGTATTTAATATATGTATAATATATGTATTTTTCCACAAAAAAAAAAAAAAACAAAGAAAAAGGAAAAATGGTAAAAGATAATCAAGTACCTCTCGAAGAATTTTCTTAATTTCCTCTACCTTTTAGTTAAGTGATAATTCGATGGAACAGCGGCAGATTGTATAGCGTAGGCCCTCTTTTCATATCCATTTAAAAATTCATATGTGTTGCTTGGGCCCCTGCGTTTTGCGGTCTTGTTTGTGTGTGGTCATCTGACAGTGAGGAGGTTGTTTTACAC
Organism: Pinctada fucata; assembly: GCA_028142955.1. Lineage (NCBI taxonomy): Eukaryota > Metazoa > Mollusca > Bivalvia > Pterioida > Pteriidae > Pinctada > Pinctada fucata. Next base: position 29,167,783 of record AP027112.1, on the reverse strand, counting down.
CACAGTTGTACGATCTTCGAGACCTCTGGCTAATCGGAAAAGTGGTAGGGTTGTGCGCACGTATTCCAGGATAACTACACCTTCTGCTATTTCCGTGGCAGATGGCCGTCCTAAGTCGGAACCGGTTGCCCATTGGTTTCGTTGGTTTATGCTTAGTCCCTTATGTTTGATGTTTCTGTGTTGTTCGTTGACTTCCTTGTCCCTTGTGCGTCTCTTTCTGTGCCTGTCTGCTTTGTGTTTTTGCATAGGGTGTTTTGGGGTTTTCCTGTGGGTGCTGCAACCTGGTGTTGATGGAGATCCCCTCCTTTGTTCAATAAACCTGGCTGAAATTTGAATCTATGACCAATACCCCAGATGTCCTATTTACTGGATTTAAGTACAAGTAAGAGAATATTGTTTTCTTGTTTTAGAGCCTGCAGGAGCTAGGCGTATACCTCCTCCTGCCCCGCGGCGTATGGAACCTCCTACAAGAAACAGACTGCCATCTGCACCTCCTGCACGCCATGCTGTCAGACAAGATGATAATCGGAGACGTGGTAAGATATGATTAAAGGCAAATATCTCAATTATGGATTTCAGTTATAATTAGTAGAGAAAAAGGAATTAAAATAAAAGTAGCTTAAAATGGCGAATTAGAATAGCTTTGGTAGGCTTTAGGATCGATGGGATTGCATTCTTTATCATATGTATTTAAGATGGAGCTACTTACAAGTAATACTGGATTGGTAAATCCGTGGCTTTGGGTAAACATCAAGACAGAAATTGGGATAGACTTTCGGCTTGCTTTTGGTCCTATCTGCTTGGATACTTTATTTGCATTGGATATGTAACATGATTCATTAGATATATGAAAATAATTAGTACGACGCGTCGTAACAGAGCCACTTACAATGCCTTTCGCACTGGTACTGGAGATAGCTCATTACATGAGTTGTTCTTCTTGTTTCTGTGGATCTGTGTCATTGTCTGCGACTGATTCTAAGTTTTGTTCTTCTCGCACGAGAAAGTTTTGTTACCGTCAGTCATGACTGACGGTATACTGTAATCATTCGTAACCTACTCGCACGGATAGAATACCTCTTGGCAATATGATTGGTTGACAATTGCATAAAATGCAAATATTCGTCAAGGTTATTCAGAATCTGTGAATGAGATTCTCTCATTACGTCGGCTGAAGAGTCTAGATGACCTGACAAATCAAAGTCATATCGCATCAGTGTATTTTCTTCCGAAATATGCATCGAAAAGTCTTTGTATCGATACGTTCTATAACATTCGCAAATTTTCGGAATTTTCCGTCACTTGAATCGGAAATAAACGGAAAAACCCGGAAATGTGCGATTGGTAAATGCATTTTATTCCGAGTTTATCTAACTAGAATTTTACAATATTTAACGTCAGCTAATTGACGGCAAGCTTTTTGTAAAAGCTAATACTTGTTCTGTATTCTGTCAAAATATTCATAAACCTTTCGATTGTCGTTTTGGATTCTGGTTTTTGGCTTTTGTGTTTCAATTTTATTCACTGATTCAATATAAATCATTTTGAGTAGTATTCACGATATCTAAGATATCAAAAGATATCATCTAACAAATTAAAGAAATGAAAAACAAATATGAAAGACTGATAATACACAAAATGTCTTCTCCTCGCATTTATCAAGTGCATGTAACGACTATGTACTTATCAACTATGTAATATATACTTCGTATGAAAGCGGTTATTAGCGAAATTCATGAAAGACATCAAATGTAAAATTATTATAACATGTACTTTATATACTGAATGACTTTGATCATAATTTATTCCCAGGACCAGGCACCAAGCCTCCGCCCATGACAGAGCCCTCCATGTGGGGTCCGTATGATTTCTGTTATTCTTTGGTTTTTGTTATTCTTGTCTACCATTATTGTCTACTGAACTAATCTTGTTTTTCTTACATAGGCCCAGCCACAATGCCACCGCCCGTGACAGAGTCCTTCATGTGGGGACCGTATGATTTCTGTTCATGTGAGACAGGGGTAGACTACTGTGGACCATTTGAAAAGAAAGGGGGAGAGTGTGAGGAGGACGGAAAAGACGGCATCTACTGTTGTGGAGACTTCTTTTAAGTGTTGTGTTTACTGTTCTTGACTAAATTTATCTTGTATATAACAACTTTAACTTGAAAATATTTTTTCGTGATTTTTTAAAATTTTCCAACAAATGAACTTGTTGTGCTGCCATATACTCTGTAATTTGACACAAAATGTATTATTTATGTATTAAAGTAGACTTGATTTTTTAGCTTTCTTTCTTTTTCTTTACTCGACGGCGAATAAATATACAAAGGCAAAATGAATTCACATCTCCACTATGAAGAGCAACAAACTTGCAACCCTTGCAAAGATACAATGTTTACACATTAAAAGTGGGATTTCTGTTGTGTATCCCGAACCGAGTTTGCTATATTCAATGAAATTATTACTATCCGGATTTCAATGTCCAAGAAATCAACCTAAATGAACTATTCTTATTCAGAGTAATTATCATAATTAAATCTGTAATATATATGTATATAACACTTAATGTTTTCGTATAGTCATTTCTAATTGACAGATTGAGGTCAAAATTACTTTCATGAAAACATATGCTATTCTATACTTCAGGAGCGCTACTGAAATTAATTTTGGCTGTATCTAAAAATCACTTTGGTAGGAAGCCTCACTGATGTGGAATGGATATCCGATACACGTGTCTGGTACATAACAAATTGGTTTGAAATTTTCTTTAAGAAGGCTGGAACACGTTTTATTAATGGCATGTATCTCCTCATTTCATCTAGAAGGTATTCATGTCAGGTATTTCGTCATTACCTTTCATAGATTTTTTAGTATCAAATAGACGTTACTTTTCTCAAAGCTGATCTTTATCTTTTTGAAGTTTCCTCTTCTTTGTTCATGACGATTCGAATGACATTCTAGCAATTATAAATGAATATTTGGGGTAGCGAAAACTTGTATTCATGTAGAACTTTTCTACATGTTTATCATACTTAAAAGGAATAATCAAGGTCTCAAAGCAATATAATTTGAGATGAAAATGAACAGCAATTTATTCATTGAAAGGAAAAAACACTTTGAACTATTTAGATGTAGATTAATAGAAAAGTCTTAAATTCAAGATACTGATGTATAAAGTCGGACATGAATTACGAGTTATACGTCAAACGACATGACAAATTCAGGATTGGTATTGAACTCAAAGAATAAAGAAAAGATGTGAAATAATCAATACAAAATTAATTCCTAATATTATCGGTGGGTCTTTGTCCTTTGGTCCTATTAAGTCGACATCAGCCATTCAAAGAAAGTCTCCGTGGTATAGATAGTTCGTAAATGCTGATTTCTTTAGATGATGAAGTTTCGATAATGAAAAAAAAAAGAAACAAAAACAAAAACAAAACGAAATAATTACAAGAGCTCAATGAGCTTCCTCTAATATTTATAGATAGTAGAGTTTCTTTGTGATCAGTTATGAAGGCATGATTTATCATGCGATTTCATGGAAGAACTTTCCTTTGGTATGCGATGTATGAAAAATAATAAATCAAAACACAAAAAAACATCGCATGCCCTTACATGTGACATCATTCTTAAGATATGTAACTCGATAAATCAATATTAAACTGAGGGGTATCTCCCTGATGACATAGCTCTGCCCTTGATAGGTTCTTATGCATATAATGACATAGCTCTGCCATAAACAGGTTCTTAGGCATATATTTTGTACTATATTTAGAGTTTCTCCATTCGTATATTTTAAAATATTTGGATTTTGTCTCTCTCGATCTCAAGCACCACTGATGATACACATGACACTGATAACATATGATACTGATGCCATATAATACTGATGACATATGGCACTGATGACATATGACACTGATGTCAAATGATACTGATGATACCTATGACACTGATAATATATGACACTGATAATACAAATGATACTGATGACATATGATATTGATGATACATATGACATTGATGACGTATGATACTGATGACATATGATACTGATGACATAAGGTACTGGTGACATATGATATTGATGACATATGATACTGATGACATATGATACTGATGACATATGATACTGATGACATATGATACTGATGACATATGATACTTATGACAAATGGCACTGATGGCATATGATACTGATGACATATGATACTGATGATACATATGGCACTGATGACATATGATACTGATGACATATGATACCGATGACATATGATACTGATGACATATGATTCTGATGACATATGATACTGATGATACACATGGCACTGATGACATATCATACTGATGACATATGAGACTGATTACATAAAATACTGGTAACATATCATTCTGATGGCATATGATACTGATGACATATGATATTGATGACATATGATACTGATGACATATAATACTGATGACAAATGATACTGATGACATGACACTTGTACAAACATATCTTTTTTTAAATGTGCATATGGTGCATTCAACTATTACGATTAAACAGATATAAAGTCGATGTTATAATTTTAGTCCATCTCTTATTATAACTAAACATTTTACAAAAATATAAAATGATAAATAAGTATGATAGATTTGCACCATATAATTCGACGAAGAAATAGGCGCAGATACCTAAATCATTAATGCAAAAGTGGCTTACGCAGGTTGAACTGTGATAGTGATATTAAAAACACGAAGTGCCCCTCTCTGCTGCCTGAACGCAGATAAGTTTCGCTGATAAGCACTCGATTGCGCCACAACGGTCATTAAAACTTACGCCTCATGTAGCAAGTTATCCATATCAATAATAGGATAGATTGACTGTCATCATCACCAAAACAAGAAATATTCACCTGGTATGTACATCAATATGTACTTCGAGACAATCACCGAATTTGACAAGGTTTCATGGAGCTGTTGCGACGGGTGTTGCATGTAATCGGGAGACGCTGACTCTCCCCGGGTACCTGGTCTCACTTCGGAATTTTATTCATTCCGAGGTTTGCAGTCGTTCCTATTGGAATTCTCACGGTTTTGCCTTGCCTTCTCGACTTTGAGACTGAATAATTGATAGGTACATCTTTGATGATTATATAAGGAAATTTCTAACATGTTCAAATAAGAAAATTTGAGATCCGTCAATATTTTGAATCAAGCGGCAATTGAAATTTCAGCGGGTTTTCAACATTTTCTTAACTTCAAGAAACCTATTTTAGGTCGGGACCATCCAAGTTTTCAGTTTTAAAATTTTAATGTTGAGCGGCTGTAGTAATGGGTGCTGAAAGCTAGCAGGATATGCTTTCTCCGAGTACCTGACCTCAAACCGTTGTATACCATCTTTGCTCCTGTGCAGAATATTAAATTATCAATGTATAAATCTGTTCCGTTAACCTATATTTACTCAATTTTCTTCTGGTTAGAGTCAATTCAAAATTACATTATCCATTCAACAGAATTTGAAATATTTTAAACTACAGAAATGACAAGTAATGCAAGCAAGCAGGAGATGCTGACTTTTCCAAGCACCTGATAACATCGCCATAAGGTAATCACTTCTCTGTGGAATATATTCTTAAGCTTTGTATTTTCTGTTTTCGTATGCACATTAAATTTGATTTATGGATTCTGATTTGGTTTATATATTTGACCTTCACACATGCATGACTACCTAACCCCAGCTTATTGCCATACTACCGTTTAAATGTTTTCTAAATTAGAATAGAGAACCCTGAATTTTCTTCACCCTTAATCTATATCATCCGGATAATAACACAATTTCCTACTAACGTGGCAGATGGAAGTCTTTAGTCGGCGCCGATTGCCCTTTGGACTTTTTGGTTTATCTGTAGACGTTTGTGTTTGGTGTTTTTATTTCATCGAAAAATATCATCGAAATTCGAGGAGCTTAACATCTTAGCACCATCCTTCCAATGCTATTTTGAACATAGATTTTATTTGGATATGCTACTGAATCGACCCTACAGGAATTTTGGAGCTGTGCACTCTCTGTAAAGTAAATGCACAAATTGAAATTCTAAAAATAACGCATGCAGGCGTTACTGAAATTAATTTGGATTGATTATGAAAAGCACTTTGGCTGGAAGCATCAGTGATAAGAATTTAACATTCGAAACACATGTCTGGTGCATGAAAATTGGTTTGAAATTTTCTTCAAGAAGGTATAGAGTTGGAACCCTTCCGCATTATTTATGTCGTATTTGCTTATCCTTGGTGTGTAAGTCTTCTCTGTATTTTCACCTGTGGTGTTTTATGTTTTGTTTTGGATGCTGCAGCCGAGTCGTGTTAGATACCTCCTAAAATGTTCATCAAGTTTTGAAAGGAAATAGACTTATCTGAAATCGTCTCTGATGACACCCACTTTAATATGTTTATACATAATTAAGGACAGAATTATTCGTCATCTATGATCCACTATAAACATCGTTTTCCGCTTAGAAATGTTAGATACGGATACAGGCAAAGTACAACTTTGTCGATAAAGTTAGGGTTAACGCTTCATTTCAATGACTTACACATTAGATGATTTCTTTTCATATCTGGGCACGGAAACATTCATATTTAATATCGTTGGTCACCATTATTACAAAGGATGGAGAAAATCGTCATTTGTTCCAATCATTTATCTTCAATAGTAGTTTACTACTGGTAATCATGTACTTAACAATAATATTTGTGAATCGATGAGGGAGCAGAGAGGTATTTTCAAGATTACAGACATGAAATTCTTAATTTTGGTGATTACTATGATGTCCCAGATTTTAAATAGCAGAACTGTTTTTGGAAGCTTCAGCGCTGCTGATTTTATTCAAAGATTGGATCTTTATACGTATTTTATAGATGCCATTCCTTCACGTAGTATTTCAGATTTACAGTCCATTTCTGCCTGTGGTTCACATTGTGCTTCACAGTTCTGTTTCATGTTTTCGTACAATAAAGAAAATAAAACATGTGATGTATTCGAAGGGACTGTTGAGAATCCTATACAAATAAATGGAAATTTTTCAATTACATTATACTTCAGAAGGAAAGGTATAGTTCATTTTCTTCGCACTTCTTTATACTTAAGTCTATTGCAATATTAAATCAAATGAAAACGAAAATTAAATGTTAGAAATTCAAATTCATATTAGAAATCAAAAAAATTAAATCAAAAAATCAAAATTACATTAAATGTAAGACTACATAAAATATTTTAAAAAATTAAAATTTTAATATTTGACATCAAATGAATTAGATAAAAAATAGTTATAATTGCATAAAATTAAGATAAAATTAAAATCAAGTAAAACTTTATTTATTTATAAAGTCTAATAAACAAGTTACAAACATTTATTTTGCCACGGACTAGTTCGAACCAATCAGGGAGCGTAATTCGAGTCACGTGCACGCCGTCTAAATTTCTATAGACCGTCAGCAATTCCGCCATTGCCGTTTAAATGAATTCGCAAGTAAATGGAGTCATGAAACACCTATTTTCTGAAAAAAAAAACCCGGAGGTTTTCGTCCTCGACAAAATAAAACAGTCATTAGGTTTCGCTTCGCCTTCTATGAGCTTGATCAACCCGACAAATGACTGTAGACGGTCAGTAACTAACCTAATAAGTAATGATGTTTAGGTATTATAACAATATCGTCGATATCGTAGAAAATATGTACCACCAAATCTTACAATTTTTTGATATTTCATATTCAATGTATGGTCCCAAACATTGGCGAAGTCGTGCGTCTTGGGCCAACTTCGTATTATCAAAATAACCGGAAGTGGAGTATTATACCACTTATGCATTTTAAATGTCTCATGTCGGCTCAATTGTTGGCGTCCTTAGCCTTATACTTGCTTCTATTAAAACATCAAGTTATAATTAAGAAATAACAACTAGTTGTTATTTCTATTCTAATATAGCACGTGAATGGGCGGAGCATAGCGCACTGGAAGTTTGTTGGAGATTTTACACCGGGCGAGTTCTATGGAACATATAGGGAGAAAATTTCAAGTCATATTAGAGTCAATTATGATTAAACATTACTGAAATTAAAATAAAATTAGATATTAATAAATCAAGATAGATAAAATAAATAAATAAATAGGACCGCCTTATCCTCCCATTTGTCTTTTTATATGTATTAGGCTATGAACATGTTTGTTTGATGCCAATAAATCTGAGTTGAGTTGAGTTGAGTATAAAGGACCCCTTTGCCGATTCAGTGATTCGATCACAGGACGTTAGAGGTGAGCGCGCTTTTTACTAGTACCACAGCGCTAACCCGTCCTTCTAATATTGAAACAAATAAATTTACTGAATGACATTTTCCAATAACATTCAATATGGTATCTTTTGTCATTGCACCAGGAAGGAAAATTTAAAACAAAGACCTACGAAATTAGATGACAAAATCAATCTAAGAATTATTAGGTAGAAAATTACCACTTTTATGATTTTAATAAGTTGAGGAAATACAATGTACATGCTGATTAAATCTGAAAAAGAATCTTCTTGCAATTAGAAAAGAAATGAGTTTTCTTTTAAAGATTACGCGTGGAATGCATAAAAACCTATCTTAATATATAAAAAACCTATCAAATATACACCAATGCAAATTGGCATGCTACCTAGAGATAGATCACCCTAACCCCCTAGTCAATATAAAGCGTTTTTGCAGTCTGATTATCGACGGATGCAGATTTATTGAAATTGACAGATAATAGATTTTAATTGCCAACGGAAACTCAAACTGAATGACAAGAATTTTAATAGAAATTTGCAAGTAATGTGACAGAAAGGGATTTCAAGAACCATCATGTGTAATTTTTAAATGGCAAAAGTCCAGCAAAAGAGAGACATGAAGTTTCTCATATTTCAAAAAGGATCTTCCACAAGGGGTAAGCATAATCTACTCGCATGCATGCAGAATGCTATAAACCTTGCATCAGTATTATGTGAGGAACTGTTGAATAAATGCTGAAAAGCGTCGTTTGTATGACTAAGATCAAAGTTGTTCGTGACAGTTTCAATTAAGGCGTTGTGATGATACTTAAAGATTTCTGTAGTAAATATAACGTGTTAAATTTTATGGACCATGGTGAAGAGCAATTGTAATTATGCTTTTTTACATGACTGAGAGAAGAAAGAACAACCAAGTGTACCAACGAATAGTTCTAAGACTGATTTGGTCTGTATGAGATTATGATGATAATTCTAAAGAATATATCTAAAATGAAATGAACGTAATGAAAAATAATCAGATGTTGTGGAACCCATTTCATTCGGAACTTCTTTTCTTTGCATAAATTAACATTCACATAATTTACAGTCTACTCTCGATAAGTCGAACTTCAAGGGACCATCAGAAAAAGTTCGACTCATCAGGAGTTAGACTTAATGCGTACATGTACAGCAATCGATTTTAGTAAGACTGACGTCCTGTTCTCTATCATCGTTCAAAAACGTTTTTGTTGTCTACTTTTAACGATCAATCTACCTTTAATATATGATAATATAATTGTTTTTTGTTTTAGAATTGAAATTTATTTGAGGTTCGACTTATCGAGGTGAATTTTCAATGTAAAATGGGTTGTACGGAAAAATTAGTTCAATTTAACGAAAAGTTCAAGTTATTAGAATTCGAATTATCAAGAGTAAAAATGCATATAAACCAATGGAAGAGAAACGGAACTTTTAAAAATACTTCGAGTCAAGCGGAAATTCGAGTCATCCGACTTGAGTAAACAAGAGTAAACTCTATTGATCAAATCCAAATGTTATTCGCTCAAAATATTGTATGTCAAAAGTTCAACAGGTTCAGAACTAGAAGTAGAAAGGATAAGAAATATAAGATACATCCCGAGGGGTATGACTGATTAAATTTTCAAAGACGAATAATGAAATGATGAATGCAGAAAAAATCATTAAACGTTTCATTAAAGTATCTGTTATGATAATTTGATAATCAATTCGAGCGGTTAGCGCACCCAGCAAACTTTTCAGTATATTTCATTTGCATATGAAGAATATGTCAAAAATTCATTATAGTGATGATAAAATGAGGTGAGTGAGAAAAATAATCAATCACGACGTAACGACTGAGACAGTGCAATCTCAGCCTCGTGCAAAATTAAGCCACGACTCGGCAAGCCTCGTCGTGAATTACAAATCTTTTACGCTCGGATGAGATTCCCCTGTCTCAGTCTGAACGTCGTGATAGATTCTATTAATCTTATGAACAATCTTCAAGTCCAGTGCAAGTACAGAGGTTATTGTGGTTTTTGAGGTTGTGCTGTTAAAAACCTTACTGATTGGTAAAGTTTAAGCATATTCAAATATCACAATAAACTTGTTATATATATAATGCAAGTTATTGTATCTAAGTCAGAAGGACCAAAAGGAAGCTTAAACTTTATTTTGATTTCTCCCGCTGTTTCTCTTATAAGAAAAGGGGAATGGTCGCCCATTGACCCCGGTATCAGAATTCATAATAAGAAAAGTAAAGAAAAAATCAATGTAGATTGCACCACCTTAAATGAATTCAATGAAGAAATCAGACGTGCAGTATAATTAAAAAAAATACAATTCCATTTATCCTAGAGCCTACAAGACAAAATAATCACGTGCGGAGTCTGCTTTACAAACTAGAAACACAGTGAATATACTGAAGACCATCACACCGATAAAGATTTCTTCAACAATATTAATGAAATCCACTTAAGGTAGAGCATCCCTCAGGTCTCAGATGCTAATATTTCCAAAAATTCAACTTTTACAATATTTTCTTTTTCATATATTCCGAATTTGTGCTAGACCTGATATACAAACCAAATAAAATTTGTGGTTTCATGATTATCATGAGAACGTAAGGAGTCTGAACTTTAACATTGGACCCTATGGGAAAAGAAAGAAAATACAAATTTTAGAGGTGATAAAATGTAACTATAAAATTTTCTTTTCCCAAAACTATGTTAGTGTGATACTCTGAACAATATTTTGAAGAGAAGAAATAGGATATCCTGGCATAAAATTTTCAAAATTCTAACCTGAGGGATACTCTACCTTAAAAGAAGCAAAAGGGAATCCCATATGGAGAAGAGATCAGGTGCCCGGGGAGAGTAAGCATCAGGACGAGCTGAAAAATTAAATAGCCGGTAAATTTGTCAAATTCGGTCTTTTTGATGGGTCTTACCTAAAAAATATTCCAAGTGGAGGCAACGAGATGTTATAATGTTTAATATTTTCATTGAATCGTCAAAAAAAAAAATAATTCCTGTGACAAATTTAGTCGCTCACAAATGCACCCTTGGTTCAAATGGTTTTTTTTTTCGGTTTACCTTGACATACGAGTATATGTAACCCACATGACCTTGTTACAAGAAAGATATGTCAGAAATATCATCAAGTTTACCATTAACTTTGTCAAAACATATGTGAGGTTGAAGTCACTAAACCAAGATGTTAAAATTTTTCTTATCGACAGGTATTGTTATATGAAAAGCACATAAAAACATGAATTTTCAAACATAAATCCCTGGTCACGACCCGCCGTGCGTGCTTTTAGGACGTCCATGTTTGTGGAGGCTACGTGCGCTGCGTTTTTCTGAAGACGCAAGGAAGGAAGAGGCAAGAGTACGGAAGGTTATATGGGTGGTTACATGCATCATATGGAGCACAAAAAAGTAAGTGCGTTGCACGTACTTACGACTTGCGTGCAACTTGCTTACAACGAACTTTCTCCGGACGTCTCCTACCTTATTGTAAGGATGTCGAATTTACACGTACTGCTAACGCACGGAGTCCTCACTCCCTTGCGTCGAAGGTGCGTTGCACGTACTTGCAATGTACTTAGAACATGCGTGTCGTACTCCTTGTTGAATTTGTAGACAGCACGCAGATAGGACGCAGCGAAAGTTCTGTATGCTCTTAATCTGCTACGTCCTGTCTGCGTGTTCCCAAATTCGCAAGGAGGCCGTACTGGACATGTACTGACAACGCACGGACACCCAAGGTTTGCCTACGTTTTTGCATGTAGACAGCACGTAAGTGCGCGTACGGCGGGTTGTGACCACCGCTTTAGAAATTGTCATTCTCAACGTGCAAAATCAAAACATTTCACGTTCAAGTCAGAACATATAGAGTAAATGTTTTCCTGCTTATTTTCAGTTTGTCCTCCAGGTATGTATCACACCGGAAATGACTGTGTATCGTGTAATAAAGGAACCTATCAGGACCAGGAAGGACGGACGTCATGTATTACATGCCCTCACACATACTACCAGGAGCAATTTGGCCAGGAGTCCTGTATGCCTTGTGTCAACACTACAGACTGGAGATATGCTACAAACATCGAACAATCCAAGTGTCAACGTAAGTTTTTATCACATAGCAATATCCATGAGACATGAAGGAAATGTCTACACCACTGAGACCAATTCCAATCCTCTTACAGTAAAGGCACTGTAATTTAATTGCAGATCATAGTCCAAACACGGGACGTGTTCATATTCGTCCCTTTCAGTTCACATATTAACATTGTAATTTTATTGTTTTGTTTGTCTGGTTTTATTACTAGTATTTGTTAGAATGATCTTATATGAATATGGTTGTGTGGCTAGTTATCTCCTGTTATCTCCTGTTATCTCCTGTTCTCTCCTGTTATCCCCTGTTATCTCCTGTTATTTCCTGTTATCTCCTGTTATCCCCTGTTATCTCCTGTTATCTCCTGTTATCTCCTGTTATCCCCTGTTATCCCCTGTTATCTCCTGTTATCTCCTGTTATTTCCTGTTATCTCCTGCTATCTCCTGTTATCCCCTGTTATCTCCTGTTATCTCCTGTTATTTCCTGTTATCTCCTGTTATCTCCTGTTGCTTGTTGAAGTTGTTTTGTCTGGTGTTCTTTGTTTATAACAACATTGTTGTGGTCATTAAAACACAGGGATCTATCACACTTCCCGGTTGCTCTATTTACTATGGGTTATTCTATAATAATCCATAGAAAACTTAGCAAATGGGAAGCGTGATAAATCCCTCTGATTAGAAATTATTCGGTATACTTCGTTTACAGATTACAATAACATTTGTAGATATATTCTTTTTAAGAAAATGGATGTGTCCCAACCTTCTTGAACAAAATTTTAAAACAATTTTAATGCAACAGACACGTGTTTTGGATAGTAAATCCTGTCAGTGGCACATGTCTTATGTAAAGTATTACATGTTGCTGGAGAGGATTTTACACATGGTCACCGATGGTGACATGCTTTATGTCATATATTACAGGTTGTTGGGGATTTAACATATATACCGATGGTGACAAGTTATATGTTTTATATTACAGGTTGTTGGGGGATTTAACACAAATACCGATGGTGACATGTTATATGTCATATATTACAGGTTGTTGGGGAGGATTTAGCACATATGCCGATGATGACATGTTGTATGGCGTTTATTGAGGGTTGCTGGGGGCGGATTTAACACATATACCATTGATGATAAAATGTATGCCATATTTAACAACAGGATTTTGCAAATATACCGATGGTGACAAGTTATAAGTCTTATATTACAGGTTGCGGGGGAGGACTTAACACATATACTGATGATGACAAGTTATATGTCATATATTAAAGGGTGCTGGGGAGAATTTAACACAAATGCCGATGGTGACATGTTGTATGTCATATATTACAGGTTGTCAGGAGATTTTAACAAAATATCAGATAGTGATAAAATGTATGTCATATATAACAGGTTGTTGGGGCGGATTTAACACATACACCGATGGTGACATGTTGTATGTCGTATATTACGGGTTGTTGGGGAGGATTTAACACATATACCGGTGGTGACATGTTATATGTCATATGAATCAGGTTGCTTGGACGGATTTAACACATATACCGATGGTGACATGCTATATGTCTTATATTACAGGTTGCTGGGGCGAATTTAACACATATACCGATGGTGACATGTTATATGTCATATATTACAGGTTGCTCGGGCGGATTTAACACATATACTGATGGAGATGAAATTACAGGTTTGCTTGGGCGGATTTAACAATATACTGATGGCGACATGATATATATCTTATTCTACAGGTTGCTGGGGTGGATTTAACACATATACCGATGGTGACATGTCAAACATTATCAGAACAGTATCAGCCTCCAAGTCATCGACGTGTGGACGTGAGTGTGACAGCGAACCTAGCTGTAAAATGTTTACATGGAGAAGCAGCGAGGGCAAATGTTATCTACACTCAACGGATAACTGGAAATGGGGATATGTTTATCAGTCTGTGATTTATTTCAAGAAATGTTAAGCAATATATATAGTCTTGAAAAAAAGAGTTATGACCTGTATGTGTTCTTCTTACTCATTTCATGCCTCTTTATACCATTGAATCATGAAAAGTATCCATCAGTGGTGTCTTTGTTTTCTCAATGTATGAATAGAAATATCACCTTTAAAAAACATAGATGCCTCATGAAATGAAATTAGAAAACATATCATTGAGTTTTAGTCTTGTATCACTGAAGTCTAATACGATTTTATACATTCTACTCCCTGGCGAGACCTGTAAACTCTAGGATTCCTCGTCTACAAGCAGATATTACGTGTAGGCACTAAAGCTTATCATTCACATCACATGCTCCTCTCAGGTGTCAGGGTCCAGTTTGCTGTTGGGCGGAGAGAAGGCAAAGTGAAAACATGTAATTCTTCAGTGTTCACAGCGGAAGACAAACGTATGATACAGTCAAACGGGAAAATTCAAATTCTCCATCTTGGCTACACTGTGATCCCTTCAGTGTTGTTCACCACTAACCTACACTTTATCATAGCCATTTTTTCTTGTTTCGTCTCCTCATTATGTTTTTGTGTACCACTGGTACCACTGCAACAACGTCATGATGAGATATCCTTACTCGGGGGCTGAACAAACCGCACTGCTACGTGTGAGTGTACGCGTGCGTCAAAAAGGTTTATGGCGTCACCATATTTTGGGTCTGACGTACCTGTGCTACACGTCACACGTTCGGTAAAACGTGCACAGCGGCAGGTACACATTTATGATTACTTGTAGATTCTATAAGCTGTGGTCAGTGCAAGCAGTTTTTGATGGAGATATTTTCTGTTATTATACATCCTTCACGAAACTCTCCGTGTGTTAGATAAAATTCCATGTAACACTATTAGAAATACACCTATGTAATACTATTAGAAATACACCTATGATCCATTATTCTGTAAAAATTTAACAAATCGCATAATACACACATAAAATTATCGTGCCTTAATGATAAGGCTTAATATACATATGTATCACATAATTTTGTGTACCATATGCCCATTTGTTTGGTGAGTTCAAGAAGATCCTGACGATAATCTCAACGGCACTCACAATAGAGCACAAAATTGAGCATCGACGGACCCCTAGGAAGCCAGAGGTGGGACCAGGTGCCCTGGAGGAGAAAGCATCCCCTGTTGGCTAGCCGCACTCGCCGTAGATGCCCATGCATGAAAATGAAAACAATATATAAAATCCATGCACTGTCTCAGGTTATGTCTTTATGGAAAGTGTTGTGGCGATCATGTCAGGGAAAAATATTAAAAACACTTACTGCCATTTAGTGTTTCATCAGTATTGCTCGATGCCGAAAGAGAGGAAGTATTGATAGTGAATATATGAAGGGTTAATATTTGAATCGTATGACAGAGGCCCTGACAAAGTTTCTACGTAGTTGGAATGAATATGAATGTTTAACGTCTTAAAATTCATTAGCATCATTTTATAGCAGATAAATACAGCATGAACCAGACATGCACGTTTCTGGTATTTAACCCTCGTCAGTGATACTCAATCTAAACAATGTAATATGGCCAAAATCTGTGAAAATCATGTCCTAAAAATACCGAAAGACGTAGCAAGATGGCTGGGATATGATGCTACATGACCCAGATTTTAGAAATTTGAGAACATTTTGTAAACAGAAATTTCAAACGCGTTTGAAGAAACGATCAACCGAAATTTATCGAACTTGGTTACATGCGCTCTCCTCGGGGACTCCTTGTCCACCAGCAGTGACACTCACCAAGTGGTACAAATGTTTAACGTCTTCAAATTCATTAGGATCATTTTAGAGCAGATGAATTCATTTAACAATATATAGCTTGACTGAGTTGACTCTGTTAGTAGATTCAGAATCCTGACCTATACTTATAAGTAAAAAGAATTGAGCACCATGCTAGTGACACAATTATAATATAACGTACAGTTGAAATTATCAAGAAAAACAATTTCTTCCCTTTTCTTTAGAATACTGAATACTGTACCAGTATTCGATATTTGTAAACCCTCATCTTTAGCTTCAAATCATGAACGAAAAAATTATTTGTGTGCGAATGTGTTTGAAAAAAACTCATATCTCGCTCCATGAATCAATTTAGAGATATGATACGGAAACATGAAAAAGAGAGAAAAAAAGTAAACGTATGCGTTCTTTTTTTTATTTTGATGTCACAGGAAATGAACGTCATTTATCTCCCTCGTTCTCTATAATGCGTGCAGTTACTTTACCTGTAGAATGGTTACATCTTTGAACAAAGCAGAGCTGATACGACAATTCACTCGTTCAAAGTTTTGAAATAGAGAGTTTTAAAAAAGTTTTCAAATTGCCGTGCAAAGTACGAATGTTTGCCAAATTGAAGAAACATTCTTAAAATCAAAGATAATTCGAGATAGTAAACTTGAAGTTTCTAATCCATTATATCGCACAAAATATCCTGTTATAGATCGTCAAAAAAGTTTCCTGTTTCAGTTTGTTCCCAAGCAACAAGCGGTTGAATATCCGATAGTGACGTTATGAATATGAAACGTTTACGGCGATAACCGGGAGGTGGATATTTTTGTATATATCAATTACACGATAAATTTTACGAAATATGTATTACTATAGGATTGTAGATGATACTTTTCTGGTTTCATCGATTGGAAGCTTGTCGAAATCCGTCAAGAAACAAACGAATAAGATCGTCATGCGCGTAAGTTTGCACAATGCGCGATAACTCGTACCGAACTCGGCCTCGTTATGCCAAAGGCCAGAAGTCATACTGAAAATCAAGACACACCAAAAAATCACATCCCTACTTGAATAAGGTACCACTTGTCATCTCCTCAAAACAAGTGTACGTAATACCTCACTCCCCCTTGTCGAATGCCGTACACAAAACCGTGTCTCCGGTAAGTTTCGCTGCGGAGACTTATCAGGCCAAATTTTCGAATATATTACTAGTAGTTTTTAAAAGTGCTTGTTCATGTGTTTCGGAGATTTTACTCTCAAAATTGCTTGTATATGAAAAGTTGATAAAATATAGAATCAGATCTCGTCGTATTGATCTCCGAACGGAACTCACCGAAGGCGCAGTTTTGTGTATGACATCCGACAAGGGGAAGTAAGGTATTACGTGCACTTGTCTCGAGAAGATGACCAATTGTACTAGAAAGAAGAAAGTCTGGGTGATGTAACAAAAAAAGGAGTTCCTTAAACAACAAGAATGAAAGAATGAAGCAAGACATTAAAAGTAGATGGATAAATTGGATTGAAAGACTACTAGTACAAAAGATATAAACAAGCTCTTTTTTACTCCGTGTACCCTTCTTGGATAGTTCTATTACATACGAAAAATGTCTTGTAACTTTTATTCTATCCACTACATTTGATATCTATAGATTAAAACTCATGGAAATCAGATAGGTGGTCTGGTAAGAAAGCAATATGTATTTTGACACATATACGGCATTCGATCACACGAAATTCATTTAAATTTAAGTATCAATGCATTATATCAAGAGCAAATGGGCAGCTTAAATGAATTAAAGCTAGCTTATTTCTTAGAACAAGAACAAATTGCCAAAATACGCACAGAAGAAGGAAGATAATGTTCTTTAAGTGGAAAAGTACAATTGAATCTGCCTCTGATGTAGAGAGACTTCAGCAATGAATGTGGTTCACCATCCCTCCATTGCCATTTAAACATACTGGATATGCTACTGAATCGACCCTGTAAAGTAAATGCAGAAATTAAAATCCTAAAAATAACACTAGGGGGCGCTAGTGAAATGAATTTTGGCTGCTTATGAAAAGCACTTTGACTGAAAGCATCGCTGATAAGAATTTAACATTCAAAACACGTGTCCGGTGCATGAAAACTGGTTTGAAATTTTCTTCAAAAGGTATAGAGTTGGAACACTTCCGTATAATTGATAAACTGATCTCTCGAATAAATATTCAAACCAATTGTAATGCACCAGACACGTGTCTCGAATATCAAATGTAATAGCTGTTCTATACATTTGAAAATAAAGAAAATAGATAATATTTAAATATAAAGGTTAAGAAAATTAATGTAATATTAAAACCGGTAAGTAGCCACAAATTAAAAATATGCAGACAGATTTAGATAAAAATCCCCACCTTAAATCATATGGACCGGTTGATTTTACAGGAATATGAAACCTTTGATATTAGTATACGGCCAAATGGGAATTATTTGCTTTCAATCATTTGCTGTTGATCATTTAAAAGATCAACAACATTACCGTTTTCAAACAATACTACATTATTTGTTTAACAGACAACTCGTTACAGTCTATTTGCACTTTCCATAAAGTGGTTGTATTGAGCATCTGTCTTATTGCAAACTTTATATTGATTCTTATACGTTTAAGTGATGTTATTTGTCGCGAAAAACTTCTGCAGTGTTCTCAAAAACCAAAGTTAATTGAAATCTGTGATGAATATGGAAATTCATTATATTTTGATACTACATAATTTGGTTGCCGGGGTGTCGATTGCAAGGCTTTATAACTCTGATACTATTGTTCATAGAACAGAAATGGACGATGCTATGATAGATATCACAGAGTCATTTGAAATCACAAATGTTCGTTCTTTGGCGGAGTGTCTTGCAATATGCAGAGGAATGTGTCATTTACTTTCATATCACATACTTTTTGAAAGATGTAGAATTTATACTGGATTGATGCTTGAGAATGAGAAAATTATTGGAACAGATTTAGGAGTTGCTTTTTACAGACTACAGGGTAAGATTCGTATTTCGTATTTTCTTTACGTACAGGTAGGGACTACATGGTATGTTTAGTGCAAAGGACTACATGGTAGATTTAGTGTAAAAGAAAGGAGGGGATCTCCAACAACACCTAGTTGCAGCACCAACAGCAACCTCCCAAAACACCCACTGTAAAACACAAAGAAGACACGCAAAGAAAGAGACACAGTAGTACAAGGAACGCCAAATCACAGAAAAAAAACATAAAACACAAATGACTACACATAAACAAACGAGACCAATGGGTAAACGGTGCCGACTTAGGAAGGCCATCTGCCACGTCAGTAGCAGACGGTGTGGTTATCCTGGATTACGTGCGCACAACCCTCCCACTATTCCGATTACCCAGAGGTCTCGAAGAACGTACAATTGTGGTGTAAAACAACCTCCTCACTGTCAGATGACCACACACAAACAAGACCGCAAAACGCAGGGGCCCAAGCAACGCAGATGAATATGTAAATGGATATAAAAAGAGGGCATGCGTAATACAACCTGTGCTCTGCCGGCTGTAGCGAGCTAATATAAAGGACTACAGGTTAGATTTAGTGTAAAAGATTACAGGTTAGATTTAGTGTAAAGGACTACATGGTAGATTTAGTATAAAGGACTACAGGGTATTTAAATTAGAATTTGTGCATTGAAATTGAAGAGAGTGCGCGGCTCCAAATTTTGTGTACACAGCCAATTGTGCCTCATATAAAATTCATATGAAATGAGCATCATGTAAATTTCACATGAAAGTCCATGTAAAATTCATATAAATTTCACATAAGATGTATGTGAAAAATATTTCACATGAATTTCACATAAATTTCCTTCACATGAATTTCACATGAATTTTTCTAAGTGACCTTCACAGGAAACTGAATTCACATAACATCCATGTAAAAATCTTCACATGAATTTCATGTGAAAAATTTCATGTAAATTTCATGTTCGTGCTCGTTTCACATAAATTTCATGTGAACTTTTATGTAAAGTTCATGTAAATTTCACATGAATTTCATGTGAGGCACAATTGGCTGTGTATAGCGTCGATTCACTAGCATTGTTTAATGAAATCTATAATGCGGAAGGGTTCCAACTCTATACCTTCTTGAAACTTCATACTAATTCTGCACAAGACACGTGTTTCGAATATGAAAGTGCTTTTCATAAGCCGCCCAAATTCATTTCACTAGCGCCCTCTGATTTTATTTTTATAATTTATATTTTTTATAACCTATGACTAAAATAGCATTGGAGGTTAGAGGGATATTGCTTAGATGTTGACCTCCTTTAATTTCGATGAATTATTTGGATGAAATGACAAGTTAACAAACAAAAGCTAAATACTACATATGATGTCAAATTGATAAAAGGCAAAAACAAAGCTTCTTTCAGACGACAGATCTGTAAGTTCCATAATATCTAACGTATAAGGGTATCTTGTTTACAGACTACAGGGAAAGATTAGTAAGATTTTACGGATTGACTTTTATATATTATGTACAATGTAACATTACTTTGTATTTTTTTTTATTAACTTTGTTATCAAAATCCCATTGAGTAAATCTTTATGATGATACCTACCCTGAAATTTCATATTCAGAAATGAAAAAAATGTGAGTGATCTCGAATTCTCTATATCAATGTGATCCATGAATCATGTGATCAATGTGATCATTGAATTACAGTGTATCCTAGGTCTTTTGAACAGCCTTCGTTAGTACCTATATGTACATTAAATTTCAAAGGAGAGACGCATTGATATCATGCAGCAATCTGTTTTTGATACAATACAATTTCTAACTCAAACTGTCGTCGACAGATTGTCCAGCAGGGATGTATCTGAACAACACTGGTTGTGTCTCGTGTTCCCCAGGCAGCTACCAGAACCAGAGCGGCACAACCACATGTATGGGGTGTCCCACTAGTCACTACCAAAGCCTGGCTGGTCAGCAGTCCTGTACACCTTGCCTGAGCACAGCAGAATGGAGATACGGAACAAACACAGACAGGACTGAGTGTATACGTAAGTGTTCAGTCCTCACATAATTTGCATAATATAATGTACGTGTTTCATAAAAATTTACAAAGCCTGCAGTTGACGAGGTTGATGTTGGAAAATTGAGGTTTCTTTTAAAAATGTCACTTTCTTGTGGGTTTGTATCGCTGGGTGAATGCAGGATGGTCATGCTGGAGATCATTCCCTTTTCTTTTATAGCTGGGCTTTAATTCTGCTTTTTATTATCTAATGTATATGTTACAGGGAATAAGTGTAATCAGGGATTTCATGTAATTCCTGGAAGGTTCAGTGATTACGTGTAATTCCTGGTCATTTTAGGGATTACATGACATCCCCAAAATTTTAGGGATTACATGTAATACCTAAAATATTTTAATATTTTTACACTTATTTCCTGACGGCCTAAATTCATATAAAAATGATCAAATTGCAATATGATAGATATTTTACATGTTCACAATATAAAATCCTATTACTGAAAGAGAAACAATGCTGATTACGTATATAGATATGCTGATTATGCTAATTTAAAATTGATAGGAAAATTATATGTTAGAAAAACTCTTGAGCAGACAATTTGGTTGCACTGATAGTTTTTGGCCCGATGATATGTTAAATCAATCTCTGTTATACATGAATGTATGCATGAAATCTTGACTGGACTATGTATTGTACCAAAGTACCATGGTGATCGGTTCGTCCAAAAATCTTTCTTTGCATCTATTCAATTTCAATGAAACATAATGCAATCAAAAATTTTAGTATTTAGATATACACGAATTAAGGAAGGGGGATCAGATGGAATTTGAGGAATATTTCGATAGAAATTACATATTCTTGTGGGAATATTTTCACTTATCTATAGGATAAACTTTTCTTGGTATCTGACAGAAGGATATTCAGCATCAACAGAGCCAAAGATAATAGATTTTAAACAATCAAAATAAGGAGAAATTGAGGTCAGGAAATAAGTGTAAAAATTCGAGAAAAATTCAGGAATTACATGAAATACCTGGGCAGTTTCAGGAATTACATGTAATTCCTAATCGAAACAGAGATTAATCCCTAAATTTCAGGAATTACATGAAATCCCTGATTACACTTATTCCCTGTAACATATATATAGGCTCAGAACGAGGAAACTACAAGCTGAATGTTAAGGTGGTTCGGGTATCGCGTGACGTCATCACTAATTTCCAAAATATATAAGAATAACATTGTATTGCTTAAATTAATTGCAGATGTTTAAAATAGTTTGTTTAACAAATATTTAATCATGTTTGAATGATAAATCCTTCAATTTTTAGAACTTTTATGTTTGTCATACAGGTTTTTATGCATTTTTAGCTCAAAATATAGCATTTTTGTATGTAAATTTACAATGTCTTTAAAAGTTATGGTCAAAACTCCTTAGAATTTGGTATACTTATAAATTGTTTCACCCTTAAAACATATAAATGACGAAAAAGGTACCTTGCAGGGGGTTTCCTTTAATCAAAGGGCATATGAATATAGTCTCTGGCATATTTTGACATCAAATATTAGCCCGCAAATTGTGACATTTTTTACCATTTCATTGCTATTTCTCAAAATGTTACAATTGTTTTGTCTTCTACTGCTAATAATAAGTACCTGCAGTTCTTAAACAAGTATTTTCCATTAGAAAATTTGACTTTAGATACCTTAAATTCATTTTATTCAGTTTTCAGTTGGATATACTCAAACTTTGGGCAAAATATGATTTTCCACTAAGAGTGACCGATTTTGTTCAAGTATTAGGCCCTAAAGATGCCCTGCACGATGCATATATTTTATACATTTCAGAATATCTGAAGATAGATTTTTGGTTAAGAGAAAAAATAAAGTTAGTTTGACCATCCAAACTGTGTCAAAATAACGATACTCGAACCCCCTTAATTCTATACATATCATCAATTGTAAGTGGATGGAACATTATTTTATATTCTTATAAGGATAAAAGACTGGAGGAGATCTCCAACAGACTCGGTTGAAGCACCCACAGCAAAATATGAAAACACCAAAATGTGAAAACACCAAAATGTGAAAACACCAAAATGTGAAAACACCAAAATGTGAAAACACCGAATGTGCTGGCAGAACAAGAGTCATCCGTTATTAAAAGGTCTGTGAAACAAAGGACTAACTAACTTAATGAAAACTTACAACGTCCGTCATTGAAAGGTTTGTAAAACAGAGGGCTAACTGACTTAATGAACAATTAATACGTCCTTGATTAAAAGAGGCTAACTGAATTATTACGGCCTTCATTAAAAGGTGTATGAAATCAATGGCTAACTGATTTAATAAACCATTACAACGGCCGTCATTAAAAAAGTCTGCGAAACAAAGGGCTAACTGACTTAATGAACAATTACAGCGTCAGTCATTAAAAGGTCTGTAAAACAAAGGGCTAACTGACTTCATGAAAAGTTACAACGTCCGTCATTGAAAGGTTTGTAAAACAGGGCTAACTGACTTAATGAACAATTAATACGTCCTTGATTAAAAGGGGCTAACTGAATTATTACGGCCTTCATTAAAAGGTGTATGAAATCAATGGCTAACTGATTTAATAAACCATTACATTGGATGTCATTAAAAAGTCTGTTAAACAAAGGGCTAACTAACTTAATTGAGTTCAAGAAGACCCTGACGATAATCTCAGCAGCACTCACAATAGAGCACAAAATTAAACATCAACGGACCCCTAGCAAGCTAGAGGTGGGACCAGGTGCCCGGGAGGAGTAAGCATCCCCTGTTGGCTAGCCGCACCCGCCGTCGATATTTATAAAGCATGGAAATGAAAATATATAAAATTCATGCACTGGCTGACGAAACAATGGGCTAACTGACCTAATGAACAATTACAGCGTCAGTCATTAAAAGGTCTGTAAAACAAAGGGCTAACTGACTTCATGAACAATTACAGCGTGAGTCATTAAAAGGTCTGTAAAACAAAGGGCTAACTGACTTAATGAAAACTTACAACGAATATTAAAGAAACCCGCTGAAGGCCATCTATAAATAAATAATGTAATAAATACACGGAGGAAGAAGTAATAACATATTGAACATCGAATATATATTTTTGCTGTACTCAGAGAAATTGTTTTAGAGACATTATGTAATGCAAACTATGCTACTCTTCTAGGTGATATTTTTAAACCCCCGCCATATAATGGTGGGGTATATAGTGATGCACTTGTCCGTGCGTGCGTGCGTCCGTGCGTGCGTGCGTCCCACCTGTGGTTTCCGGACATTTAAAGGAAAAGTATTACAGATAATCAATTCATGTCTTGCATATAGCTTTTACACCAAGAAATACAGGTCAAGTTCAAATAAAGGGTCATGTTCCTCAATTTTGTGTTGAATTGTGCCCCTTCAAACTTTTTATACACTGCTTATATGTAAAATATGCCGGGCGGGGGTATCATTGATCCTTAGATCAACAATAAATTTCATTATACTTGTGTATGTTATCTGAAGCAGGGATTACTAAAATTGACACTTCATTTCCATTCAACGATGACGTGTTCTAAATTTAGTATCCACGGTTTGGTTTATGTAATCTCAATCAACCAGAGCACAATGGTGGTGAAAGGAAACCACTGAAAGAATTTACATACCAACATATCAAGATAACATAACTTTTATCTTTTGTCGACAATGGTAACTTAATACTACAATATATGTCAGACGTGACGACATCAAAATTATAAATTTTCCATTCTTCAGCATACATTCGTCCCCTACCCATGCACCGGTATCCATATGTTACGTCTTCAAATTCATAGCATCATTTAAGAACAGATAAATTTGCAGTATGGACCAGACATGCACGTTTCGGGTACTAAACACTCGTCAGTGATCCTCAAACTAAACAATGGAATACCGCCAAACACTGTGAAAGTTGTCAAACAATGTCTCTATTATCATATCTCAATTAATACGCCATCAAAGATCAAGATTATACTACAACAACTTTGTTCTGATGGCAAGACGACTAAACGAGAATCTAACCGAGAATTCTCATTGAGAATGTTGGCTTTTGTAACTGTATCAATATCGAGGACATATCAATGGAAATATTAAACATAATATATCTTTGCACAAAAAGTTTATCGTTATCTAAAGTTAGAACCATGGAGTAAAATTTCTGAATTTTGAGGGTTTTGGGTTTTTATTAATCATCTTACTAAATGATCAAAAATGAAATTTCTACGTACTTATTTAGTGCACCGTAAGTACAGATAAGCCTATCTTGCAAAGCTTACAAACAAATTGGCTTTAGAGCAGTTAGAAATATGAAATGCTTACGTATACGATGATGGTGAGTTACGGAAAACACACAATGACTATAACCCTGTTTTTCTCGTGTTGATACGACAAACAAATTTCACATATTCTATAAGCGTACATTTGACTTAAAGTGCAAACATTAAATTTTCCTAATTACAAAACGTAGGAAGCTCATTATATGTTGAATAATTTCCATTGATTTAATGAAGAATCACCTCTTCAAAGTCTAAAGTAATCTAATGATATGATCAATAAATGCACAAAGTTCCCATAAATTGCCATATATAGAACTTTATTGCCACTGATTCAGATATTTCTTTTTTTTTTAAGAAAACGAAACAGTAATTGCTATTTTTTCAACATCTTAAAAGTTTAATGAGTTGATGTAGTTTAAAAATCCTGCAAGTAAAAAGTCCTGACATTTCAATATGTCTTTCTCTGAAATCTATAGATCAAGTATGCTATTGAATTTGAAGACGTTTAACATTGCAGAGTTTCTTTTTTATTTTAATTAAGCTCACTTCAGCAATAGGATCAAGGCTGTTTGTGTCACAGTATTTCTATACTGACGTAGAATGTTATAAGACTCTTTCGTGGTCTTCTATGAAAGCTACATCGGTTCCACCCGAGGGGTTTCAAAATCATGTAAAACCCGAGGCGTGTCGAGGGTTTTGCGAAATTTTAAGACCAAGAGGGTGGAAACGATGTATCTTTCATGATAGAAGAACATGAAAGAGTATTTCTCTCTCATATTTATGAACCAAAGTCAAAACTGATACAAAAGAGACGAAATTTGAAAAAAAATATCAAGTTGATCTAATCGTAAATTTTTTTTGCGATATTCCAATATTTATAAGAATAAACCACGAATATTAGGCTTTTCAAAATATAACGCAAACGATCTTAAAATCGATGTTTTATTGCCACGTCGCCGCTAGTCACATTAGCGTAAACAATCGAAACAAAAGTGTCTCGTGATATGAGATACAGCTGTCACGTGATATATGATATTATGGGCCTTCTCTGTGAGTATGAGAGAAACATACCTCCCTACACGCATGCCCCTTTTCTAACCTTGCTCTATGGTAGCTTTAGATGCAAAAGCGATGTATTATATCATCGCTTTAGTGCAAACGGTAATGTTCACGGGAAGGTGAGCGTAGACGTGTATGTGCGCAAAAATATTTGTTATATGAAAAAAAAATGCTATATGAAAACTCATTTCATTAAAAAGACGACTCTCTTATGCACCTATTATAACCTAGGCAATGATAATTTTACTTAAGGTCTTAAAACATGTACATCCAAACACATCTGTTTTAGTCCCGGTTCTAAACAGAAATGTTTCTTTAGGAATGGGACTAAATCGAATATGCATGCCTTAAAAGGTAAAATTATTCATGCCTAGGGTATGCTAGGTGCATAAGAGAATAGTCTTGAAACAAATGAGATGTATTAAATTTTTCATAGAACAAATGTTTTTGCGCACATGCACTTCTGCGCTAACCTTCCCGTGAACATTACCGTTTGCACTAAAGCGATGATATAATACATCGCTTTTGCATCTAAAGCTAGCTCTATGGAATAGATGATGTTAACTATTCATTGTTTCTGTAGTTCATGTTTAGCTTTCCTTTTCATTAAATTGACTTGGCTGTTCCGGCCTCGGGCGTCACTGTTGTGATTTTATGTGTTGAAAGTATTTTAGAATGTTATTTGAATTATAATATGTTCCATAGATTTGGAACAAATTTCAATATTGATAATTGATAATGAAGAGGCACTCTATACAATGACGTTTTATTACTCACAGCGTAAGGCACACGGGAGACAGCGATCACAAAAACTCATATCATTGACACACGAATGACAATAAAGTCCATTTTCAAGAGAAATCGTTAAGACCGTTTTAAACCTTTATTTCATACGCAGATACCAGACAACACATCATTTGGATTAAAAAAAGTTTGATTTGTGACGTCATATGCGATCGCACTGACTTTATGCGTTGTTAAGTTTTTTTTATTTTGACGTCACAATGAAAATAACACCAAATTATCTGATGTCTGTCCGCCCAAAGAATTGACTGGAAAATCAGCTATTTAATACCGGCATCCTGTAGATTTTAGTAAATTTCCACAGTGTGTTACAAAAGAAACAAAATATATTTGCTAGACTCTGTGGCCCCCCCCCCCTTCCACTCAGAAGTTATCATCTGTTTGATGGAAAAAGTCAAACTACCATCAACGTTAAAAGCACAAGGCCAAACAAAAGTGCTTAAAGAAAGGTTATACCATAAGGCATTTACATTGAAACTAAGAAAGTCTTATCACTTACTCTTCAAAAATTATGCTCAATGTAAGATTCACGGAAGCACAATCAATATTTTGGATAAAGGGACATAAGTGACACAAAACGCGAGTAGAGGATGCCGTAAGTTGAAAACACCTCATAAATGTATGACAAAAGAAAAGAATATCGATGAAAACAAGGGTTTACAAATTGTTTTAAAAAAGGAAACGAATAGAACAGAAAAAATCTCAAGGTCAAATATTTATCGATCTCCAATAAACCTGCTAACACCAACACCACTATGGTCAATGGACTATTTCTAAGGGCGTAGAATAAGGGCACATGCCCCCCCTCCACCCCACTTTGAAAAGTGTGGGAGGGGCACAACCATATTTGTGCCCCCCACTTTTCAATCACAAAATTTTATGATGCATTAACATTGTTTAAAATAGCAACATTTTGAACCATAAATCTACAATTTTTCGGTTAAATTTACATCTTATTGGCTCGCTAACGCTCGCCAGTTCTTTATAGACTTTCTGAATAATTTAGCAAAACTGATCACTCCTTTCTACATATTACTTTATCAATGTACTTGAAGACATTTAACTCAAACTATAGAGAATATTATTACATGTACTTGTTAATGATAGAGGGTATAGAAAGTATTTTCTAATAAGTCAATATTTTGCTAAAAAATACATTTATTCATGTACTTGGAATTTAGAATTGCATCAGAAATGCTTGCAAACAGATCATGAAACCCCCATATTTTTTTCAAAAATCTCTTCCTTGTCCCCCTCCTTTTTTTGCTTGTTGGAAATTTTGGGATGTTGTGCCCCTCCTCTTTTACAGGCAGAGCTACGCCGTTGATTTCCATTCAAGGACTTTATTTAATTGTAAACGTCTTCAAATTGAATAGCATCATTTAAGAACAGATAAATTGGCTACGTGGACCAAATATTTCAGATACTGAACCGAGTTTTGCAAGTTTTTGAAAGTCAAGTTACCTATTGATACTTTAAGAAATAGCTTCCTTCGGTGAACCCTCCTCGCACCCAAAACTTAATTATTATGTATTACACTGTCTTTCATTTCAGAATGTTGGGAGTATTACAACACATACACCGATGGTGATATGTCACAGCTAATATCCTCATTCACAGCTAACGCTTCTTGGGTGTGTGGGTATGAATGTGACAGAACGACCGGATGTTTACTGTTCACTTGGCGGGAACTAGAAAGCACGTGTTACCTACATTCCTCAGATGTCTGGGATTGGGGATATGTTTTTAGATCAGTCATACATCGTAAATTGTGCTGAATATTACTCAATCATACTGTGAAGAACACTGACTGACAAAATTGTGGATAAACTTACTTTGAATCATTACCTGAACGGAACCCAATAAAGTTACATTATGAATTTTTGTATTAGGTTTGCATTTCGTAAATATTGTATTAAAATCAAACCTTATTTATTTAACAACGTTTAACAAACAAGTTACACAACTTATATAAATGTCTCACGTTGGCTCAGATGTTGGCATGAGGGGGTCCAAGGAGCAACAGGAAACCGGAGTACCCGGAGAAACCCCCTGCAGAGGCCTGGATGGGGGACCACCTACCCTCCCACATAAGACCCTTCGCCGAATCTTGGATTCGAACCCGGGACCTAAGAGGTGAAAAGCGAGTTACTACCACTGCCCTAACCCGGCCTTAAATATCGTATTAGGTATACAGTTGTTGTTCCCCGCTTTTTGAAAGCAAGGGGACATAAAATTTGGTACGTCCGTGTGTTTGTCTGTCTGAAAAATATCACCCTTGGTTATTGCCATGCAATGGTGAGGATAGAACTTGTAAACATATTTCACGTTTGCATTCCTTGTAGGAAGACGTCTCCATTAATACAAATACTTTTGACCTTTCCCTTTTACCTAATTTTGTGACAAAAACTCATGAGGAGGGGACTAAAATTTAATTAGTTCTATTGGTTTTCAAATTTTAAAGGATATTTGATATACAGTTGCTTCGTCTAAGAAGTAATCATCGAATTATAATGGACTGGGATGAGTGATTGAAAATTCCTGAATGAAACGATGAGACGTAGGTGCTCTGGAGCTATTGTGAAAAGTACTGTACAATATACAGTGTGCCACTCAGAAAAATAATGTGTTTAATGCATATTTATACAAACTCCATTTACATTCTATCTATATGAAATAAAAACATTGATTTGAAAATATTGTTTTCGTAACTGGATAAATTCTTCCCAGAAGAACTGTATTAGAATTCGATCATGCATTCCTTGGTACCGTTTTAATGAAAGTGCAGTTTGTTTTTCTTTACATTTAGATTTAGCTTTATCATAAGTGATCTGAAAGTCTATTAATTTATAATTTGTTTTGAACAGAATAATCAATACAGCATATCCTGGACGCACAAAGTTTCATAGATAGTGTCTCGTACAGTTTGATTTGAACAAAAAATCAGTTTAAGTTAAAATACGTACCACATTACCTAGACCTCCAGACATCAGACATCGAAGTTAATATAATGATATTAACCGCTCATGTACGCAATGTTTCTAGTAATTTATTAGCCTAGCTGTTTCCATTCCAAAAACAAAGTGTCGTCGGAGATGGCATAGCATACCTCGATGGCAACATTACCTCCTCGATGGCAACTTAATGCACGTTTTCCGAATAACCATACTATATGCTACTGGCGTGGCGGATTGCCGTCCTAAGTCGATTGCCCATTGGTCTTGTTGGTTTATGTGTAGTATTTTGTGTTTGATGTTCATATGTTGTGTTTGGTGTTTCTTGTTCCTTTTGGGTCCTTTGTTGTGCGTGTTTACTGTGTTTTTGCATTGGGTGACAGATAGTGTTTTGAATATTTTCCCTGACATGGTCGCCATAGCACCTTCTACATAGAAAAAACCACAGACAGTGCATGTATTCTTTATATATTGATTTCATTTTCGTGCGTGAACATCGACGGTGGGTGCGGCTAGCCAACAGGGGATGCTTACTCCTCCCGGACAGTAGGTGCCATCTCTTGCTTGCTAGGGGTCCGTCGATGCTCAATTTGGTGCTCTACTGTGAGTGCTGTGAAGATTATCGTCAGGATCTTCTTTAACTCATTGATGTTTTGCTGTGGGTGCTGCAACCGAATGCTCTTGGAGATTCTCTCCTTTCCTAACCAGCAACTGTTCCTACATTGCACCAATTATCTCAAGATGCATCAGCCAACACATGTTTGGTTGAAAAGTACTAACAGTATGGCGAAATTGCAGTTTTACCTCAACAAGTCACTCAAGCGTAAAATATGGGTAAGACAACGCATTCATACATGCAAGACAGTAAGCATTATTAGATACATCGCCAACACAATTTTGGTTGATCTAGGTGGGAAGTAGACATATTCTATTTTTCTAATTCTGGTCGCTTGCGTGTAAAATATCGGTCAGTTGATCTAGGACTTATTAACAGGCGGGAAATGAAACTATCCCATTTTTCTTAGCCTGGTTTCACAATAATTAAAGATAGGTCAGATGCAGCACCCATACCATACATTTCTGTGAGTATCCTCAGATATATCAACCACACACGTTTGGTTGATCTAGGACTAATAATGTGACCATGCATTGCAGTGAGAAACCTCTCATGCATCACCCACACAAGTTTATAATAGACATATCATAGACGGGGAACGACCTATTCCATTTTTCTTAGCCTGGTCGCTCAAGAATTAAGAATAGGTCAGATGCAGCATCCGTACCATGCATTGTACACAGTGGGCATCATTATATGCATCATCCACTCAAGTTTGGTTGATCTAGGACTTACAGTAGACTAGAAATTGGCCTGTGCCGTTTAACTAAGCATTTCGTCGTTCTTCGATGCCACCGCGTAGCCGGATAAGTGGGAGGGTTGTGCACATGTAATCCGGATAAATACACCATTTGCTACTAATGCAGTACATGGCCATCCTATGTTAAACGTCTTCAAATTCAATAGCATCATTTAAGAACAGATAAATTTACAGCGAGGACCAGACATGCACGTTTCGGGTACTTAACCCTCGTCGGTGATCCTCAATTTAAACAATATAATATGGTCAAAGAGTGTGCAAATTATTATGTCCAAAAATGTAACCAAAGACGTAGCAGGATGTGTTGGATATGATGCTACAGGACCCACGTTTAAGAAATTTCAAGATTTTTTGCTAACTGAAATTTTCAAATGCGTTGAAGAGGCAGACGATCAACCGAAGATGATCGAACTTGGCTAAATGTACCCTCGGGGACTCCTGGTCCACAAGCAGTGACACTCACCAAGTGGTTCAAATGTTAAACGTCTTCAAATTCAATAGCATCATTAAAAACAGATTAATTTACAGCATAAACCAGACATGCACGTTTTGGGTACTTAACCCTCTTCAGTGATCCTCAATCTAAACAATGTAATATGTCGATATCAATTGCTCATTGGTACCTTTTGTTTTTGTGTAGTATTTTATGTTTATAGTTTTGATGTCATGTTTGGTGTTCATATTTCCTTTTGTGTCATTTGTTGAGCTTGCCGTCTCTGTGTTTTCGACTAAGGGTACGTGTTTTACTATGTGGGTGCTGCAACAGATTGAGTCATGCTGGAGACAATCTCATTCGTCAACCTACTTAATTTCGCAAAATTCGCGAGGTTCTTCAATTCGCGAATATAAAACGCCGCGAATATGTCCTAACACACGTGTAGCAGGTTCAGTACATACGATGTCGCAAAAATAAAACCAGTCACTTCACTCGTGTTTATGAACTTTGGACGTCACGATGAATTTAAGATCGTTTACAGTATACAAAGTCTCTTAATTACGTCGCTTATTCGAACAGCTCTAATAATTACTCAATCCAGAGCACCCTATTTTCCCGGTTTTCTCTAAAATATAATACTGTCATCTTCCAAAAAGATATCAATTTTATAGTACTCGTTTAGTCGTAACAGAAAATACCATTGTTTTGGCTGTACGTCAATTAAGTTAGAAATAGGACGGAAAATAAAAAGTCTACGGGGATTTTCTATAGTAAAATCGCTGAAAATGCGTGACGTCGGGAGCTTTGACGTCACTGTTTACTATTGTTGACACGGAGAACAAGATGGCGGCGGCTTGAAATTAACATGGAAATTTCCCGTAGACATTTTATTTTTCATATTGCGGTTTGAAGGCAGCTGATATGGTAAGTTGAAGTTAATTTCCAGTTACGACTAAAGGAGGTCAATTCTCGGAAACTATAATTTTATGGAAAATTCTTCAGATGACAGAATAAATCGCCAAAAAACAGGGTGCTCTGGATTTAGTGAACAGGGCAGTAGGACATCATGATTTCACTTCCCTTAGAAGGTGTTTTTGTGACTTGAACTGCAAACACTGAAGCGATAAATATTTTCCTCATTACAAAATGTTAAAAGCTTATTATATATTGAATAAATTTCACTTGCTTTATCTGAAGACTGAATAACAAATAATTGGTGGGTAACTCTTCGGTGTTTATCATTAATCATGAACTTTCACCTCTGCAAAATCTAATCTGATCCGTTGATATGATTTATAACAGTACCAAGTTCTAATAAAACTAATATCAACGCTTCCCAAAAATAGAACTATATCGCCATTGATTTGTATTTTGCACTCTATTTTCTTCGCAGAATGGAATCTAAGACCTATTGTTCTTATTTCTTTTTATTCAAAATTCTTAGAAATTCAATGATGTGATGACTGCATGTTTATGATTCATTATTATATAGTCAGTTTATACTCCCACTCTCATTGGCTGAGAACTGTCACGTGACAAGTCATTGTCTCATCATATTGACCTGTGAGGGGCGATTTCATTAAATATCACTACCGCGAAAACTCTTTCTTCCGGTTTACCATGAAATATCGAAAACGCGCGAAATTTATATCTGTGACGTCATTCACGTCATTTTGTAAACAGCAGCAAGGACCCTGAAGCTGAGCTCAAATTCTTGAATTTTGAGCCTATCTACGGATTTTGACTCTGAAATATTCTTCATTTGATTCATTGAATGAATTCCATTACCTTCAGGATAATTCAGCGACAGAAAATGCTGATATAAACACGTCTTGAAACATTTTCAAAGAAAAGTCGATGTCAGCCATTTTGAAATGGTACCTTAAAAAATACAGATTTAGTCCACTATATAATAAAACAATTGTGGACTTTTCACTCGGTGAATATGGTGTGATATTTTCTGAATTTGAAAATATTGACCTCGGCTGTCGCCTCGGTCAATATTTTCAAATTCAGAAAATATCACACCATATTCACCTCGTAAAAAGTCCATAATTGTATATTATTATTAATAATGTTGTAATGACTTTAAAATAAGTATATACCTGAAATGTGTTCGTAAAAGAGTAACGAAGTATGAATAGAGCTGCATGTGCCCTCATTACATTACAGTTAATATTATTATGAAGTAGCACCTCTACAAAATCTAATCTGATAAATAACTGTACCAAGTTCTTATAAAACTAATGTCAACGCTTCTCAAAAATAGAACTTAAAAAATATCGCCATTGATTTAAATTTCGCAGAATGAAATATAAGACCTATTGTTCATATTTCTTTTTATTCAAAATTCTTAGAAACTCAATGATGTGACGTTGTTTATTTATGATTCATAATAATGTTGTTATGACATTTAAATTAGTATATTTCTAAAATGTGTTCATAAAAAAATGATAAAGTAAGGATGTCTATGAATAGCTGCATGTTTATGATTCATAATTTCCTCATTACATTACAATCATGATATTACGTAAATTTTTGAAATATATCTATAGACGTTTAATGAGTTGGCGCTGCGTAGGAATTTCCGCATGTTAATAATTCATTATGATATTGCTATGACATTTTAATATATCTGTGCCTGAAATCCATCCTTTAAAGTTTAATAAGCTGACGTTGTTTAGGAATAATTGTATTTTTATCATTTATAATCATATTGTCGTAATATTTCAAAATATCTATTCCAGGACCTGTAATCATAGATCAAGTGTTGCAGAGTTTTACGAGTTTATTTTCCATTCTAATCAAGCTTTACTTGAGAGAAAGGATCGAGTTAATTTGTCTAACTATTTCTTTATTGATCTTAAATATAAATCCTGTAGTTAAATGCCAATTTGTCGGTCAAAAATCTTCTTCAGGGCGACAAATTGCTACTCAAAATTACATATCAAAACTCCTGCACAGTAATGAAAATGGTAACTTATACATAACATTATTTTTGTCTATTAAGAGTGCGAAAAACAAAAATAACGATGAACTTGAAGTTATTGTGTAGTTTCAAATGAGTTAAAGAAGATCCTGACGATAATCTCAACAGCACTCATAATAGAGCACAAAATTAATCATCGACGGACCCCTAGCAAGCTAGAGGTGGGATCAGGTGCCCGGGAGGAGTAAGCATCCCCTGTTGGCTAGCCGCACCCGCCTTCGATGTTTAAGCACGAAAATGAAAACAATATATACGAGTAGCAATTTGTTGTCCCGAAGAAGGCTTTAGACGAAACGTTGACATGAAGGAGGAAGGAATTAAGGAATAAAAATTAGTTCCCTGTGGAATTATATGGACGGAATCAATTCTCATGTTTGATGAATCATCCTGAATCCAAGGGGTATCTCCCTCAATACAAAGATCCGTCTTTGGCTTGCCCTTTGGCACACATTATACAATTGTTGACTTTTTACGAGGTCAATATGGTGTGATATTTACTTAGTTTGAATATACTGACCGAGGCGACAGCCGAGGTCAATATCGTTAGATTAAGAAAATATCACACCATAATCTCCGAGTGAAAAGTCCACAATTGTTTTATTATATAGACTTAATTTATAAGTTAGTTATGAGTATTTAAAAAGGCTAACATCAACATGTGATCAAGTAATAAATATTTATAAAGGCTAACATCGCCTTTTCTTTAAAAATATTTCAAGACTTGATATAAGCGTAATTATTTAGCAAACATTCAAAGAGTCAAGATGCAAACACTTCAATAGTTTCTCGACGACAGTAACGTTCTTTACCTACCAGAACTCTTGAAGTGTTTGCAAAAAATATAGACTTTTCAGATAAATAAACGATATGGACTGAGTTATTAGGCATTACCCTACTGCAACATCACATGATGAGAAAACAATCAAATACCTCCGTAAGGAATCACAACATCATACTTTTCGAACCCACGCGGTGAATATAAGTCATAATGCTATGTAACTCTTAAAAGTATCAAATATGAACAATTGTTAATATTAACTAGAGCATCTTTTGTTGTAAAGGTATGAAATAGATCTTTCTTTTGCTATTGATCACATATAACATGACAAGTACTCGCATGAGATTTTTGTAATGCTATCCAGCGAAAATTCTGTCGCTGTGACCGACGAGAGGTGAGCTTGTGTGACCTAGCGTGGGTTTCTAACGATGTGAGGCTACCGACACAAGCTCAAACCTTGATGCTAAAAAAAGGCAATAACGTAAGACAAGTACATTCTGCTCCGGTTAAAAGTTTTGGACATACAACAAGACTGCAGACAACAATTTCGCCATCCGATTTTGGATGAGTGAACATAAAAACATTAGAACTTAAAAGGCACAAAGAGTAAATAAGCCGTAAATGGATAGATAGCACCTCGAGGTAATATAATTCGCAAAATAGTAACACGTCCGTTATATAAAAATCGGTAAAACCAGAGCTTTTGCGAGTGTGAAAAACGAGAAGGAACAGAAAAGCAGGCAATTCAATTAAGGTCATCCATGTATAGGACATATAATACTAGTAAACCTCAAATAAGGATTAGACGGGTGTTGCCCAAAAATGGGGAATAACGATTCTCTGAATTTGCTGTTTGGGCATTGCTCCGGATACGAACATTCGTTTCTGTAGAGCTGGGTCTTCTCGTACGAACAAGCAAACGGTAACGCGAATTGTAGTTAACAATACTGATAACACGGCAAATAGTTGGTCAGAGTTTTTTCAATTGCTTTCAAATCGTATCTTTTTTGTGACATATTCTGAAAAGTAAATAAATAAAGCACAGAACAGATTCGAACGTCTACGTTTTATCTTCTCAAAACTTCAACTTTCGCTCGTGGGACGGTCTGTCGGTAGCTGACAAATGTGCATGTTACTGTTCAGTGATTACTTTCATATTTGAAAGCGCATGCAATGGTCTTTTGTCCCGGTTGCTAAACTACTGAGGATGCAGTAGAAACTCATATACATTGATATAATAATAAAAACAATTTATTTCAACTTACCATGTGACCATTATAAAATTATCAGAAATGTGTTCGTACGCGGAGAGTCAGGTTTAAAGATGTGAATATTCGTATCAGGAGCCACTGCCTTTTTTCATTTGACCCAAAAGAATACATTTGAAGTTACCCTCAAACACAGTTAATACTAGGTACCGCTTTGTCTTAGAACCATCAACTTAGTAATATTATTGACGGAGATGCCCGTTAAAAACACCTAAAGGAATTAAGGAGATATAGGTAATATTTAGTGAAGTTACTGTAAAAAAGTTATATGAACATATAGTGTGCCAGAGAAAAATAATTGTGATTTGTTTAATGCATGTTTATACAGTCACTACCAATATGACATAAAAATATTGATTTGAAAGTACAAAAATGTATAGTGAAAGAAATTTGATGAATTCTTCCAGGAGGATATTCATTAGAATTCGATCAATTATTCCTTGGCACCTTTTTAATGAATTCTTTTCAAAATGCAGTTTGTTTTGCTCTATATTTAGATTCAGCTTTATCACAAGTGATCTGAATTAAAGTCTATTAAACTGGTTTTGGACAGAACAATCGATACAGCATACCCTGGAGTCATAGTGAGATAAGCGTAGAAAATGCCATTAATATTCAGGGAGAAGACGCCTTCTTTTGTCTTATCCCATTTCTATTGATGATTTAATGAAATAAATTTAAAAAAAATTATGTTTAAACTTTTTTATAATAATTGCTACATACGTTTTGTTATGAACATAAACCAGCTTCAATTAAAAATAACATATGACTTAGACCCTTAGAAATCGAGTTACTATGTGAATATTACCCGCTCATGTCGAACAATGTTTCGAGAGGTTTGTGATTCCGGTACCATTCCAAAAACATACTGTCATCAGTTATGAGAGCTCACCTCGACTGAACTTAACATTACCTGCACCTACATTGCACAATGCATCTCCAGATGCATTCCTTTGTTTATTTGATATTAAGAGGACATCAATTTACCCGGTCACTCAAGCGTAAAATATGAGTTAGACACAGCATTCGTACATGCATTGTAATAAGCATACATCATCCATACATGTTTGGTTGATACGCTGGAAATGGACCTGTCCCATTTTACTTAACCTGGTTACTCAAGCATAAAATATAGGTCAGATCATGCAGTATCCGTATCATGCATTGTACATGTAGTTGACATCCTCAGATGTATCACCAACACAATTTTGTTTGATTTTAGGACTTACAAAATGGATTTTCCCATTTCACTTAATATGGTCACTCAAGAGTGAAAATAGAGGTCAGATTCAGCATCCGTACCATGCATTGCAGTAAGCATCCTCCTGAGTTTCGCTCAGGTGAGCTAAAACAAGAGGCGCACAGGCCACATCGCTCATCTGAGAACATTGAAAATCTTACCCTTGTGGGATTTGAATGTGATATTTAAGAAATGACTGTCTTACTTTTGGTGTTCATTAGTGTATAATTCTGGTTAGTCACGTGCAAACTATGTGTACCGCGAAGCGATTCTCGGAAAATTTGCACGTGTCCAACCAAAATTATGCTCTGACATGAACACCAAAAGTAAGAAAGACAGTCATTACTTATATATACATTTATTCTAAGTATCGGTCATTTTTATTTGCACGTTCATCGCACATTTTGCCTGTAATAATGCTCGTGGTTAAAATTTAAGACATCCTCGACTAATTACTTAAAATATAGGATGTACAATTGAAATCGCAATAACTGACATGTAAAATATTCCACCTTGCGACCAGAAAAGCAATATAACGGAAAGATTCCAACTCTGTACCTTCAAGTTCCGTGACCAGCAATAATCCATCTAAGCCATATTCTCTTCGTGAAGTCAATTTCGCTTTGCAGCGTCAGCGAGATTACCCCTTAGATCCTTAAAGAGAAATCTTCTATGAATTCTAATAAAAAAATATCTGATCGTTCACTGTAGTTAGCTTCAATTTCAATCTAATTAAAATTCAGCTCTCTTTATTCCGTATAATAAAAAGACTACTTAAAAGTACTCACTATGTAGTTAGCTGTTCTTGGAATCTGTTCGTTTCGTGGAGGAACTTTTGTACAGTCAAGAAAACATTTTCATTTTCAGCGTCACTTAGGCTAGAATCGCCAAATAAAAGTAAATTCATAGTAACTAGGTATGGTATGGTGTGTACAGTTCTATTTATAATTTGCGTATACATGTAGTTATTACAATAAATGGAGCGAGTTG
The DNA here is from genome assembly GCA_028142955.1 of Pinctada fucata. NCBI lineage: Eukaryota > Metazoa > Mollusca > Bivalvia > Pterioida > Pteriidae > Pinctada > Pinctada fucata. Next base: position 29,128,388 of record AP027112.1, on the reverse strand, counting down.
TGCGAAATATTTTTAAAAACCTATCAAAAGTAATTGGGTATGACACCCAAAGTGCGACAGAAAGACAGACAACGGGCAAAGTGAACTCTAAGTGTTGCTATGCTTCGCAGACGACACATAACGTACCCCGTATTTTTTTTCGAGCGTTTGGGTGGATTTGTGCGCCTTTGCACTTCAGTATCACATAAATCACAGAGCTCTTTTTCTAATTCTTTTTTTTAGTTTAAATTTTTGAAATTCTCCTGATGATTCCTCAATATTTCAATTTGAATCTCAATATCTTTTTATCTGATTTCGTTTTGGTTTTTTTTTAGTATTTTATTGAACAATTTTTGATTTAAATTTTAGTTATATCCATTTCTCATTTATTATTTGGATTATGGTAAAATCGTTGGTTGACCTCATTAACCACACTTTTCACTCCTGTGATAGAATACTTTTTATCTAAAGCTATATATATATGGTTCATATAGTAATGTGGCCACCTTTCAGGGCAAAATCTTAAATTTTCATGAAGGAATTTGTACCAATATTTATTCTACAATGTAGGCTACTTATGAAATGATACATAACATTTAATTTCCTTTCTCAGTTTTTTTAGAATTTGGGCGTCAAAAATGGTATATTTTGCCAAATTTCTGGAAAAACGTCATTTTAGGGCTCATTTTCGACAAACTTCCTATTGGTTAGGATCGAGCGGGCGTTCTGAACAACTTTAATAATTGGATATCTTGTTACCTTTGCACGTCTTTTACATGCATGCAAAATGAAAAACTTGTTCACGATCCCGCTCGATGTTATCTCAATGAATATGATCAAGAATTATGCAACTTTTCATAAAAGAAATCAGCAAAATTAACAATGTCTTAGAAAGCGAGGAGTCGTTTTTATATTTAGATTTATCAAAAAGATAGATATTTAACTTTCTAAACATGACATGACAACAAAAATTAATCTTGGAGAAGTCGATTTTAAGGGGCCACTTTACGATATAAATCATGTATACTCATTTGAGACATTTAATTTCCAATATCCAAATCAATGACTATTTCAATACTTTGAATGAAAATTTCAATATTCTTTGGTCATACGTTACGAGTCCTTTGCTATGAGTTCCTGGTATCCTACACAAAACAAGTTTAGAGAGATCATACACAAAAGTATTCCTGATAAACACATAATCTATTCGACTACTAGGTACATCTTCACGTATAACCTTTTAGATTGCCAAGCATTTATGCCAAAGATCTAATTTTCTCATAATTTGTTGCCAATCTGAGCCCTCAGCGGACATATTTGTTGACCAATCGGCAAGAAAACCTAGAGGACCTTGAGAACTTGCTTCCTGTAATGTTTCGTGAAATTCTGTGAAGCAGTTGCATAGGAGTTGAAAATCTTATATCTTGACCTCAAGTACAAATTCTAGACTAGTTAAAGGTACATGTATATGACAAAGTGAAGATGGTGGAATGCACTTTTAATTAAAAAAATTGTTTTTCAGAAAAAAAAACACAAACAGATGCCTCCCCCTCCCTCTAAATTACTTTAACCTTAGGCCAAGATGATGTGAAACCTTTGAGTCATGGGCAATACCATACAAAAACATGAAATTGATTCATTATATTGTTTGAGGTTAAGCCCAAACATGATTAGCATATACCATTTCATTATAAGCATATTTAGTGAAATTGACTTTGGTAACATGACCTTGGTGATCTGAAACCTACATTTTATGGATCATGAGCAACAAAAAACCGAATTAGTGATTGGAAACACGGTTCAAATATAAAAGCCTAAACATGATAAGCATAGCCAATTTCAGCCTGGACATGATTCATTACCAAAGTAAGAAGTGACCTTAATCATGTGACCTTGGGACAATGTTATAAGAAACATTTAGTCCTGAGAAACAACATACTAAAATATGAAAACAATTGTAAGAAGGGTTCACGAGATATAGCCAAGACAAGATTAGTACGTACAATTTCATTAAAAAGAACTAAATGATTTTGACCTTGGGTCAAGATGATAAGAAACCCTCCAATCCTGAGCAACAGCATACTTAAGTGTCAGAGTGATCCAGTATACCATTCCACAGATATAGCCCAGACTCAATAGCATTTACAATACTTGACCTTGACCTTAGTCATATGTCCTTGGATCAAGGTGGTGTGAAACCTCTGGGTCATCAGCACCATCATACCAAAATATGAAGTGATCCTATCGTGGTTCAAAAGATTAAGCCTGGACATAATACACACAACAAATACAATTTCATTTAAAATATACTAATTGACCTTGACCTTGGTCACATGATCTTGAGTCAACATGATGTGAAACCTTCGGGTCATAAGGAACAACATACTAAAATATGAAAGCGATCGTGCAAACGGTTCAAGAGATATAACCTTGACAGGAATGTATGTACAATTTCATTAAATTGTACTACATGACCTTGACCTTGGGTCAAGGTGATGTGAAACCTTCGGGTCATAAGCAACAAAATACTAAATAATGAAAGTGATCCGCAAACGGTTCAAGAGATATAGCCCGGACAGGAATGTATGCATAATTTAATTAAAAATGCACTAAGTGACCTTGGGCCAAGGTGATTTGAAATCTTCGAGTCATAAGCAACAACATACTAAAATATAAAAGTGATCTGAAAAAACGGTTCAAGAGATATGGCGTTTTTAAATAATGATCCATAAACCAACTGCTGACTTTAAGAAATTCAACTTATCAAGAGGTTAGTTTAGTTACTTTGCTGGAGATCAGGCTTGAACAACATTCTGCTTCCATCAATATATTTCCTTGTTCTAAATTTCAATGGAATCCTCCATAGCGAACATGATTTATGAAACGAGAATGGCTCTAAAGGGACAAATATAAACTCCTATGGCATATAATTTCTCAACATGTGAAATTCAATTGCCCATGTTGAATACTCTGATGCAAGGTCATAATTCAAGGTCAAGGACAAAATGTCAATTCTTTGGTATCAGATGTACTTAGTATTTGGAGTATGTAGAATGATCCTTCTCCAGTAGAAAGTTTATCACAGGGTCAAAGCTCAAGGTCACTCGTCTTACATCAGAAAGTAGTACTAGACATTGTGAATGTTCATTCCTATCAAGAATACTTTGAGAGATACTTGATTCAAAAATTTTATGACTGAACATACTGTACACACAAGGCAATTCACAGACAGGGTTATTCCTATACAGTGGAATCCGCTTATTTGGGTTGACCATTTGTCAAGTCAATTCCAGTCGATTAGCCGAATATTCGAATAAGCAACTCGGCAATTTCCGTGACTACTCGGGTCGTCAAATTCACGTACCAAATCGATGTACACGGTTAGATAGGGAATTTCAAGGGCTGAATTTCAGTAAGAGTGATCTTTCTTTTCACGTGTTTTAAAACATGTATACGTCTCGATGCCGCATTTGATCATAAAAAAATTTCATGATAAAAAAAACCGAAAAAATGAAGTAAAAGTCTGCTACATTAAATTTTAATGATAAAATTGTAGGAAAGACGTTTGTAATTCATGCACCGCCCTTTATGTACTCTATAAGCGTGTATAACCCGAGGCAGGTACTGGCCGTCACTTATATTATTCTCCGAACAATGGGATTTAAATCCCTGGTCAGTTTAACGTCATTGATTTTCTGTCCAGGTGAACTGAAGTAAAGGACATCAACGGACGTCATTTTGACAATTTAAACCTTTGTGAAGAGTTGATTTTCTGTATAGATGTATACAAGTAGCAGAACCAAAGTAAAGGACACCAACGGACGTCATTTTGACAACATGAAAGTTACATCAACTCACGGAACTCTGAATATTTTTTGAGAGCGGAATATTTCTGTTTCTTTGTTGAACATCGAGTAGAGAAAATTCTCCCGTATAAAAAGAGGGGAGGGCCCTCAAAGTTTCTCTGTTCCCTCTTTTACGTCTCAAATTAAGACCGTCATTCCCCTTGGACCAGCTATTATTCCAGTTATACTTCACCGCATCCAGTCTTTACGAAAACTTTTTTAGTTTATTAGTGAAATTCGACTGGCCCGGCAAAGTGTCTACTAGCCTCGGGCCAGTGGGTTGAAGACTGCGCATCCTCGTTTCGAACTTTTCTGAATTTCAAGGCATGTACAACTAAGCTAACTTCAATTATTAAGACCGAATAACGCGTGGTTCTTATTGCTTACGAAAGAATAAAAAAATAAATGTATAACCAAAAATCCCGACCCCACCCTTTGTTTGCGTGGGGTAAAATGACATAAGAAGAGTTGCTACACAACATAACCCAATTCATTATAAAATAGGAGTATAAACTATTTTTTACGTCCTTTCCATCACAAATAAAAAGGAATATAAAATACAACACGGACGTAGCATTATGAATTTATTCAATCTGCATGATAAAGAAAATTTGACGATTTTTATGCAATATAATCCTCACATACACAGATAAATTCTCTCATCAAATTCATTTCATGTTTCTCACATTCTAATACAATACTCACATCATATAAACAACAACAACTGTTGAGCTCAGTAATGTATACACGTGTAGCAACGTCATCCAAATACTATGTATCATTTTCAGTTTTAAATATAATTTTTTTTCAAATAAAGATTATGGAGAAAAGAAACAAAATACAATTCTTTATACTGAACTCAGTAACCATATGATTGACCTTTTTGGGAAAAAGATTGTGTAATTTTTTATTTATAAGTTCTTGGATATTTTCGTCTGCTCACTTGACATAATTGTATATTTAAATTGTCAAAGAAAGTGATCTTAAAAAGCGAAGTTAAAATTGAGTCTTTGCGGAAAACAGAGTTATCTCCCATTTGAGACGGTATCTGATGTAAAACTATTATGACGTCATGAAAATGGTATGATCAATCCAATTTTATACCGTCATTTTCCAGAGTTTTAGGATCATTTCCAAAGAAGTTGATGACATCACAATCAGATACCGTCCCAAACAGAGAGAAAATCTGTTTTTTTTTTCGAAAATAAGAAATTGAAGGGTACATTTAACTTCATTTTTCATAATTTCACATGTCACTGAGTAATATTCATTACATAAAGAACTCAAACATTTTGGATTTCAATCATATATAGATGACATATCATTGGATTCAATCAGTAACATTTTCTAAAATAAATAAATCTAAATTAAAATAATTTATGCAATCATCTTCTAATTTCAATCTGATCCTCTAATTCGTCCAAAAAGGACAACAATGATGTATCGTTAAATTTTATAAATTGTTATTATCAGATCAACTGTGAATCATATGGACTTATCTGCATTTCCTCCATACGTTCATTTTCTACGTTACAGCTACATGGCTGAAGACAGAACGGAGCGACTTAACATTCTTCTCACTGAGCATTATTGTGATCGTTTGTTTATAAATACATGTATGAAAAATAACGACATAAATGAAAACATGAATCATATATGAAATGATATCCCATAATGCAATGTTAAGATGAGGACCAAAGTTGTACGTCCATGATGTAAAGACATGATGATTTGATTTTTCTATGATTTACGTAACAGTGTCAGGCAAAATCATAATTCTTCTGCTTTGTAGTTTGAATCTACTAGTACGTATATACATAGCATGAGTCTATTTTCCAACAAACGACGAAAAAACGTCATAAAAAATCTCAGCTGAACGTGCCTTACATCTCACAAATTCACACGCTATCACATACATCATTCACGTCGTCCAGTATCAGGCACTCAAGTAAAGCTGTACAACTAATCGTCCAAAGCTATAACAACTTTGCCTTTGGCATCTATCTTGGCTGATGCATTATCCGGCTTGGAGCTCGCTTCGTCTACTTGTCCTACAATGGATTAAATGTGGATTGCTGAATATAATCTGAAATAATCTAATCTTCTATGTAAATACAACACTTATTTTATCTTTACTCTAGCATCATGAAAATATCCATGTCTATTGGTTAAAATTGGAATATGAAAAAAAAATGTCACGTTATTTTTCCATTTTGGCAAATACTTAGGATTCAAGCTCTGACATATTTTCCAAGAAAATGATTTTTTCCCCTTACTTTTCTGAATAAAGAATACCTGGTGAATACGATTCTGAATAAAGAATGCCCGGGGAATTTGATTTTCGTGAAGACAGACTTATTTTTAAAATCCCATCAGTACACCGAGTTCCTTAAGGAATTAATCCATTGTTTTTTTTGTTGGATGGAGGTATAGTGTGCTCCCATGATGATGTCATACCTCCAAATTGACTTATGTATTGGATCAGAACTCTCTGACTTTATCCATTTCTACCATGCAAAATGTTGACATTAGAAAATTTATAACTAAATTTTCATCAGAGTCTTTAAAAATATCTTGTTGTTTGTCATTCTCATCAAGACATTGATATATACGATGACGTTGATGTGAAAACTTCAGAAAATTTCTTCAAGTAGAGCAATTTCAGCGCAGCAGACTAGCGATGGATAAAGTCCGAGAGTTGTAATCCAAGGAGGGAGATAACTCTAGTAAATGGAGGAAAAACATGGCTTTGTGGGAACACACTATACTATGAAAAATAGCCCATTAGACTAGTAAGGAAAATATTTCTTTGTATACTCAGTGATTTTTTTGGGCCCAATTTACCTCCGAATATCAGTGGTTTCCTTTCCCAAAAATTGGCTTTATTTTCCCCCCAAAATAGGTATAAATTCCCAATCTGAAAATCCTAAAATATTTTGAAGTATAAATCATATCAATACGATTTTCAAAATCTTTTATTCAACATTGATTTTCAACAAGTTTTTGAGTGTTTGATCTGGGGCATACAAGAAAAAGCTTTGGTCTGAAACTTCCCAATTATCGCAAAACATCGCATATTTCCCAAAAATGGAAGGTAGAGATAGCATTTAAAAATGGAAAAAAAAAAAAAAAAAATCACTGATACTTCCTTTTAATGAAAAACAAGTCGCTGTGATTCCTTTTAATTTCATCTTCTACCAAACAAGCTTGAATTTTTCTATAATCCTCCCAAATTCAAAGCACTTCTCAACTTATCAAATATATGTTGTCCATGCTAACGTCACAAATTCACAATAGCAAAATCAAAGGGAAATGACGTAGCCAAAAAATTTTGGTTATACAGTATATCAAAAATTTTCTATCCCATCAGAAAGGTTGTTACAATAAAAATTAAATAATTTGTCAAGCAAGATGTGTTTGTGAAAAAAGATGCCTTCATTGTCAGCATAAAGATATTTTTTACAAAGGAGGTCAAACTTTAAGGTCAAGGTTGCAGGTTTAAATTTCTGGTACCAATTTAAAGGTCTCGTCTTAAGGATAAATGACCTGTCACTTACCAATCAAAATTTATGCACAATGATGAAATTTTTCGAAAATAAGTCAAACTCTGAGGTCAAGGTTTAAGTTGGTATACAAAGAAAGGAATAAACAACATGAAATATCTTTCATTTTCCCTAAATGGATATGACTAACATTTTTTTTTAAGTAGGCCAAACTCCAAGGTCAAGGTCATGAGGTCAAATATTTTGGTATAAATAGAAAGATTTTCCCACAAGGAATACACCTGTGAAATATGGCTTGTTATCAATTAAAATAAAATATGAACTGAAAATACAGAACATAAATATACATATATAATGTAGTAAAATACAATATCTACATCGACAACAGATGCCATAAAACCACATAATAAAGTGTGAATATGAGAAGTAATGAGTAACAAATATACTGTGCAGTTGTACAATATACATATAGATGCTTGTGATACATGTACATAATCATGCATATTCCTAATTCATGCATAAATATTTTAACTATATAGTCTGGATTAAGATTGATTATTGTTTGTTTTGTTAACCCACAAAGAGGAGATTGAGGGCGGGGGATTTCAGAGGGACATAACTTCATAAGGTTAAACAATTTCTTTGTCTCTTAGGGCTGTTTTTCCATTATGATTGAATTTTATGTGACTAAACTTAATACTTTTTCTATAGAAGATATGACTCAAATGATTGTCTATTTCATACGTTATGTGTGATTTTTACACCCCCGAGCCTTGGCAAGGGGATTAAAATCACACGAGTTTCAACGAGTTCATAAATACTCTATGGAATAGAAACATCATTCTTTTTATCACATGAAAAATATGATGTAATTGATCAAAATAATGTCAGAATGTAATAATTTCGTCATCATTTCTTACAAATAATGTGCCAATATTGCCATTTCTATTAAAATATCACAAAGGATCTGGAGCGCTTCATCCAATGACAATGCTCCTAAAGTGATATGTAACATGTCATTATAATATTTATTTATGAAATGGCTTTATGTAACTGAATAATGGGTGTTTCATGTGATAAATCCATATATGGATATATCTTTGCATATCTACAAAGAATTCTAAATAAAATACAGTGAATAATATAACTTTCATTTCCTATTTAAATTTGCCTTTTTCACCTTATCAAGCTCCTTGCCAGAGGGAAAAATCACCAACAAATGAGTCTGTTCCTTGCAAGAAGATTCCCCTAAAGTTAGGAAACATTATAAATCAGGAGCTAACTGGGGGACGACCATGAAACAATCGGTGAAATGTAAGGTAATCTGGAGTCTATGCATCGAGCTCCCCTCCCCTCTATTTGAGGAGAAATCAATGAGATGACAACTTTCTCTATTCAAACCAATCAAATTTATTTTTGTGATTGAAATGTATGAATATAAGCTTGAAGACGCTTGAACACTTTATACTACTGCTAAACACTATATTGCATAAAAGCTCTGGGAGAATTAAGATTGTGGACTAACACACATAGAGTGCTAATTAAGGGAAAACTGTGTAGCCATTTTCTGCCAAACAACAGGATTTCAAAGCAAATATGAGCCTAGTTCTCACATTCTAATGAAAACTACAGACAGACAGACAGATGGATCTGACAGACATACAAAGTGCTCCCTTCAAGGACAAATCCTACGCAATTAAGGCAACAAAAAGGTACAGCTAGAAATCACAATACTTTTACATCTGAGCATGCTTCCGTCTGATAGAGTTGTCATGCTTAAAATGTTACCCCAACATGCCTTAGTGACATTCGACATAACCTGCCCCAGAAAGGTCTCCATTGCCGACTTAGTGAGGGAATCGGCACCAACTTGCCATCCAAATGGATCGTTAGGAGAGGGTAGGAAGGGGGCAGTAGCTTGATCGTAGGTTGGGGGTCCTGACGTGCATGAGACGCAAGGAAAAAAGAGAAAGTGACATGTTAGTCAGTAGAGTATTCTGTGGTTAATAAACGTTGTTAGATCAGAGATAGAACATTGTGAGTAAATAAGGCATCAAATCTACACGTGTCACTTTGTATGCTATACTGAATCTTTGCAAAATACAGAGTTAGTCTCCCATTTGAAGTGGTACCCAACATAAATCAATTACGACATCATGAAATTTGCTTGGTAATGTTGATTCCATTCCATCCTTTCCCAAAGTCTGTGGACGGTTTCGAAAGAACATTATGACATCACAATTAGTCTACATCAGATACCGAAACTTTGGTTGTCGAAAATACCAAGTAATGGGCTAATAGCTTTTATGCAATCTTTAAAATACTTTTTTCTCATTTCTTGAGTAATATGCTATAAGATATAAATAAAATACTGAAAAAAAAAAAAAAAACCAAAAAAAAAAAAAAAAACGACATTGGTAAAATGGTATCTTCATAATTTTAAAGTTCAAACAATTAAAGACCCTCCCCCTTCCTTCAATGACCATTTTTAGACATACAAAATGACACCTCCTTCTACTATGTGTTGACTACAGGACCATGTATCAGAGACTTGAAAGTGAAATATTTACTTGACTTGTAGATGTATTTGATGAAATACCTGGAGTAGAAGCCGGAGATCGATGGGACGGGCTGGGCGTGGCCTGAGGCTTCCCGGATGTTGATTGACCTACAAATATACCATAGATGTTAAGACATTAAAACTAAGCATGCATAAATTGCTCCTCCACAACAGTGCACAGTTCTGAGCATGAATAATCTCACAGTAGCATATCACGTAAAATGCACATAATCTCTAGCATCGGAATTCCCTAGAAACTATTTAAGGCCAATCATATGAGCGTCATCATAATTTTATGATGAGAAACTATTCTAATGATGAAAAGAGGTATATCAAGAGAACAGAAAATTTTGTTTATTTACTTGCACTATATTATAACATGTAAAAAATAGAAAATTTCTGTTTCTATTGTATTGTTCTTACAATATACCTCTATTCTTGACCATAATAGATTACCATCATATTAATGATAATGATGCTCATATGATATGCCTAAAATAGTTTCAAATAAAGTAGATGAAGACAGTATTTATCCTGTTTAGTCGAAGGGAATTCTCATGATAGAGATTACGTGCATGTCACGTGATATGCTACTGTGATTCTGTACTAAATGCTGCAATCATGGACAAAATGTACAACGAACATCAATGTAATCTTACATGAGAGATTGGAGAACAATTAAAAGAACAAAATTGTAAGATATCTAGAGTTTTCATTCCCTCTTCTTTGCTGAAAACACATGCAATAACTTATGTTTAGTAAATGCTTGGTAAAAAATACAGTCACATACATGTATAACATGGACACTGTAACAGACAATTTCTGAGATGTTTCATTGATAGCAAGAATATGGATATAACATACTTTGCCAGTTTGGTAATGTTTTTAATACTGACATTACAAAAAAGTTATTGGAGACATGACGAAAAGCCTTCGATAAATTATGACATAGAAATTGAAAGTTAGCCAAATTCATAGTCTGGTTAATAGATTCAAGATTATCATGTTTCCTTTGAGAAATTAAGAATGGACTTTTGTCTTTGAAGAAATACATATGAAAATTGTCAAATCGTCATACATCAATTTTTGGTAGAACATTTTCATAGCATCCATTTCTTGGTTTTTGGTTATTTTGTCGATTCAATTTGAGGAATTCCTATCATACTACTGTAAAACGAGAATATTTAGCGCAAACATATTTTAGCGCAATGAGGGATGAAAACCTTTTGGCGCAAACTTAATTTAGCGCATTGACACCATCTGGTCAATAAAATTAGCGCACAGTGACTTTAGGACTTTGTTTCTCAGACATCGCAAATTGCCGTCGATGAATCGTAATTTTTTGTAACATCAGACACAAAATATCCGTCGTGTCTCATATTCGGACGATCGTTGGTAATACGAAATAATGATCAATTCTATTAAAAGTGATGAAAGAAAATAACGCTGTTCTGTAACATGGATGAATATGTATCGTCCCAATTTTTCAACTTGGCGTAACGAATCATTTTACGGCAACGGCGCTTACATCCCGATTTTATTCACTTTGTGTAAATAAATCCTTTTAAAGACTGCGCATCTAATGTATATGTTCACAGCGATATACATAGAGGTATTGACTACATGCCGGCACGTGTCTTGGACAATTGAATTGCCTATTTGTATGCTTGTATTATAATAATGTTTGTAAACTTTTCTTTATAGATCTCCTTTTTTTACCGTATAAGTACTTTGTGTTATAAAGTACTGTGTTTTCACACAAATGTTACGTCATCTAAATATACGCGAGAGAGAAGTCTTCTCGTTGAAATAATAAATATGAATGTGTATTCCTGCATTTAGATACGACTACAATTTTTTATCAGATTGGTTGGAATGAAAATGTGTTGCGATTAAATACAACTTCAGGTTTTTGTTTTTTTTTTTTATGGTTAAAGAATAATCTCGTCCGACTCTTATTTATATTTCATGATTGGTTATTACGACACGTAGACAAACATGATCTACCCAGTACAAATGTACATGTTAATCACGGCGCGTGTAATATCATTATCTACCCAAGTGCAAGCGTTAATCCAATTATCTAATTATCTATAAAACAACAAGCGTTGCCGGACAGACCATGCCGTGGACACGGCGTAATGCACTTTGAATGATATGTCGAATACTTTCTTATTGAAATTTGATGTTGCATCTGAAAATTTTAGCGCACTACTTAATTTAGCGCAACGATGCCTTTGCGCTAATGGCGCTAAAATAAATCGAGCGCTAAATATTCTCGTTTTACAGTATACAAAAATGCAATGATCGCTGTGCGATATAAGTCCCCTACCGGCGGCATAAATTTATGACTTGCATCCCTGTTCATCAGTTCATCTTCTGCAACAACAGCCAAGAAAAGTCTGGGAAACTGAATTCACGAAATTTGCTAAGTCCAAGGGCCATAACTCTTGTGAAAATTAGTCAATCTAAATTAAACTCAAATCTGCATCACACTATAATGTATTCACATACAAAAAATCAGCTCATTATATGCAATAACAGGTATGAAAAGTCCGGGAAACTAAAAATTTCATGAAATTTGCTAAGTCCAAGGGCCATAACTCTTGTAAAAATAGGCCAATCGAAAGCAAACTCAAACTTGATCTGTATCACATTGAGATGTATTCATTTACCAAAAATCAGTGCATTATTTGCAATAGAACGAAAGAAAAGTCCGGAAACTGAAATTTTTATAAAATTTGCTAAGTCCAAGGGCCATAACTCTTGTAAAAATAGGTGAATCTAAAGCAAACTTAAACTTGATCTGTATCCCATTGAGATATATCCACATACCAAAAATGAGTTCAATTTTATCCAACAACAGCGGAAAAAAGTCCGGAAAACTGAAATTTTCATAAAATTTGCTAAGTCCAAGGGCCATTACTCTTGTAAAATTAGGTCAATCGAAAGCAAACTCAAACTTGATCTGTATCACATTGAAAAATATCCACATACCAAAAATGAGTTCAATATATGCAACAACAGCGGAAAAAGTCCGGAAAACTGAAACTTTCATAAAATTGGCTAAGTCCAAGGGCCATAACTCTTGTAAAATTAGGTCAATCGAAAGCAAACTCAAACTTGATCTGTATCACATTGAGATATATCCACATACCAAAAATGAGTTCAATATGTGCAACAACAGCGGAAAAAAGTCAGGAAAATTGAAATTTTCATAAAATTGGCTAAGTCCAAGGGCCATAACTCTTGTAAAATTAGGTCAATCGAAAGCAAACTCAAACTTGATCTGTATCACATTGAGATATATCCACATACCAAAAATGAGTTCAATATATGCAACAACAGCGGAAAAAAGTCCGGAAAACTGAAATTTACATAAAATTGGCTAAGTCCAAGGGCCATAACTCTTGTAAAATTAGGTCAATCGAAAGCAAACTCAAACTTGATCTGTACAACATTGAGATATATCCACATACCAAAAATGAGTTCAATATATGCAACAACAGCGGAAAAAAGTCCGGAAAACTGAAATTTACATAAAATTGGCCAAGTCCAAGGGCCATAACTCTTGTAAAATTAGGTCAATCGAAAGCAAACTCAAACTTGATCTGTATAACATTGAGATATATCCACATACCAAAAATGAGTTCAATATATGCAACAACAGCGGAAAAAAGTCCGGAAAACTGAAATTTACATAAAATTGGCCAAGTCCAAGGGCCATAACTCTTGTAAAATTAGGTCAATCGAAAGCAAACTCAAACTTTATCTGTATAACATTGAGATATATCCACATACCAAAAATGAGTTCAATATATGCAACAACAGCGGAAAAAAGTCCGGAAAACTGAAATTTACATAAAATTGGCTAAGTCCAAGGGCCATAACTCTTGTAAAATTAGGTCAATCGAAAGCAAACTCAAACTTGATCTGTATCACATTGAGATATATCCATATACCAAAAATGAGTTCAATATATGCAACAACAGCGGAAAAAAGTCCGGAAAACTGAAATTTTCTTAAAATTGGCTAAGTCCAAGGGCCATAACTCTTGTAAAATTAGGTCAATTGAAAGCAAACTCAAACTTGATCTGTATCACATTGAGATATATCCACATACCAAAAATGAGTTCAATATATGCAACAACAGCGAAAAAAAGTCCGGAAAACTGAAAATGGGACAGACGGACAGACGGACGGACGGACGGACAGACAGACAGACCGAGAGGAAACTAAGAGTCCCCTTCGGCGTTGCCGGTAGGGGACTAATAACCATTGGCTACTTATTATGTAAACAGCTGGAAAAAAACATGAGGAAATGGAAATGAATTTTAGTAGCCATTCATTACGTTTAACCACTCTGTCAGAAATGCAAGAAAATGAAAGAGAAAAGCTAAAGTGAAAGAAGAATGTACATTATCTAGATGAACGAAAGATCATTAGACAAAAACTCAATACATCAATCAGCCACATCAAATCTTTGAAAGAAATATAGATTTTTCACACTAATACCTGCAAATAAAAGGGTTAAGTGCATAAATCAAACCTCACAAAAACGCAGATTTTTTTTTTAATGTAAGATATGCTCTAGTATCTAAGACAGCCAAAGCCAACTACACCAAACTCAAGGTGAAGGTCACGACATGTTCATGTCAAGGTCACACATACCACTTGAATTCAAGATGGCCGACATTGTGGTCGTAATGTCAGGTTGACCTGGTACGTTTGTGATCATAGGAAATCCTAAAGGGCCTGAAATACCGTACAAAATAATCCACGTCTTATTTTCCGTACGAAAATATCTCATGTTCTATTTTCCATACAAAAATTCTCAAATCTCATCAGTATGAAATACATGTATTACAAATCTTTTATTTCCCTCTACTCAATCACTCATCTTTTTAATTTTTCAGAAACAAATGAAACATGTTGTTTAATCCAAATATGTAGAGACTTTATAAAGATTTACATTTTAAGAATTTTCAATGAATTAATTATGACAGTAAATTACCATTATCATACTAAAATTTCAAATATGAAAACAGTAGAATGAATCAAGTCCATTTAACTTCCTCCAATCCCCATCGCCTTTGATATTGTGTAAACTTTCCTCCTGCATGTATATTAAACATCTTAATCACACTTTAATAAATACAATTAATTGTAAAATTCAGGCAGGGGGCCATTCATGATGAAAAACAAAAACCAACGGGTTTTACAATTGAATTGTTATATTTACTGTAAGAAACTCACAACTCCCCCCCCCCCCCCCCCCAAAAAAAAAAAACGTGATTACCTAAATTTACTGTTGCAAACTCAAGATATTTTACAATTTGGACAATTTCTGATTGCAAGAAACAATAAATTTTTCATAATTCATTGAAATTAAAATGTTTTTATCTCAAGTTTGCAACTACATGTATATTCTCAAGTATATGTGGACCTAATTAATGAAATTTTAAAATCTATTCATTTCTGCAGGTTTTTATTTTGCATGAATCTGTATTTCCTCAAACTGCCCGATTCTTACGTGGAACTGTACTTAAATATACAGATATGTACATGTTTCTTCAACAGCATACATGCATCGTCACATTGAGAGCAGGTGATCATAATCAGTATAAAAGTCAACATTATTGCCTTCAGTATTATCAATTTAGGGATTAATGTTGGTTGTGTTATGTCATAAGTTAAGAGAATATTGACTTTGTTTTGGTTTTTTGAATAATTGAATCAAATTCATTTAAAATCCATTTCAGAGAGCATGTACATTTCATATATACATGTAAATACATGTATTATGAAAAATTCCCTTATTTGTACTATTTTAAGATTTGCACATTTTTAATTTTAAGATACAAATGTATGCACATTTTTAATTTTAAAATTTGCACATTTTTAATTCTAAGATTTACATTTTCAATTTTAAGATTTTCACATTTTCTAATTTTAAGATTTGCACATTTCTAATTTTAAGATTTGCACATTTATGATTTTAAGATTTGAACATTTTTAATCTTAAGATTTGCACATTTCTAATTTTGCACATTTCTAATTTTAAGATTTGCACATTTATGATTTTAAGATTTGCACATTTCTAATTTATTTCTAATTTTGCACATTTCTAATTTTAAGATTTGCACATTTCTAATTCTTAGATTTACACTTTCAATTTTAAGATTTTTACATTTTCAATTTTAAGATTTGCACATTTTTAATTTTAAGATTTGCACATTTCTATTTTTAAGATTTGCACATTTCTAATTTTAAGATTTTCACATTTTTTAATCTTAAGATTTGCAAATTCCTAATTTTAAGATTTTCACATTTTCAATTTGAAGATTTACACATTATCAAGATTTAAGATAAGTCTTTATTTGGCATATTACTTACTTTGATCTAATCACAGAGAGATAAACAGACTGATCTTCAATAACTAAGTCATCTCTACCTGCCTGTAAATAATACCACAAAATACAAATAGCATTTCACCTTGCGTAAATGGTGGCTGCATTCCAAACTGAGGTCTAAAACCAGCAGGGAATCCGGCTAGGGCTCCCGATGGCAAACCCTGCTGAGCCGCTAGATAGCTTGCCGTTGTAGCTGCAGCTCCACTGGTCGTAGCTGCACTAGAGCTGGCAGCTGATGTGGTGGAAGTGCTAGCTGCTGCCTGTTGCTGGGCAGCCGCCTGAGCCGGATTGACGAGGCGGCTAAGTATACTACGTTCTGACATGGCTAGCCGCTGGCTGACAGCTGGAATACGCGCCAGAGTGGCAGGAAGACGGCTAACGTCCTGTTTCATATCACTCAATAACTCCTCCAGCTGATTCAATACTGTAAATTAAAAGAAACACATACATGTACCTGAATGAGGCTAGGTTTGATTTAAATGCAGAAATGTAACAATTATTGTACAATGAACATTTTTCAAGGAATTAACATGTATTTCAAATCAACCCTCAGGTTATATGAATTCTGAAGAGGTTAAAAAAAATAAAATAAAATCCCCTCTCCACCCCCAATCTGTTTGTACAGTAAGGGGTGTATGTTCTTATTCATAGCATATGAAAATTACAGAAGATAAGATTACTGAGTATGTCATCAATATATGAGTTTATTACTGGTATGAAAATACAATACTAAACAACTAAAAGATAATTAGAAAACCAGTTTCTAATTGTGCATTAATACCTTTATGTAAAACAGCATTGGCGGGTTTGTTTCCAGCCAGAGATTCTTTAGACAAATGTTGATGACTTTCTGCCAAACACTCCAACTCAGCAAACCTACACAAACATGGACTTAGTTCACAATACTTGTAATTATCAAGTCAAATCAAAGTCAATCAACAATACTTAAATACCTGTATGTAGACATGTTAAGAAGACGTGTCTTTACCAGATTATTAAATGATGCAGAATTACAATAAAAGAGTCCCCATCGACTTAGCCGGTAGGGGACTAATAATATGAATGAAATTTGCAGACTAGTTTTCACTCACCAAGCTCTCGAAACGTTATCTTATGGTATTCTAATAATAATCTTTTTCAACCCTACTAAGTATAGAGTTTTAACTGGCATTAAGGTCCATATTTGGACAAAATGTTGGTTTTTATTACTTCAATCCTGGTAGAAAGTTTAGCATAGCATTATGGGCAAAGGCAGGACATGGTCTTATTGAAAGACGAGACATAGAATGTTCAATGTTCACTGTTATACTTGGAAATGAAATCCTGTAGAATTTACCTGGCATTAAGAGCCATAGCAGGATGGTTGGGATCCTGTGTCAGATTGAGATAAGCCGCCCTCCTTAACTGTTCCTCTATAACTAATGCTTGCTCTAACAGCTGTGATGTATAAAATATATCATTATAATTATACATGTAAATACAGAACGACAACTGTTCCTCTATAACTAACGCCTGCTCTAACAACTGTAATGTATAAAATACATCATCATTCTACATGTAACAACTGCAAAAAATTTCCTGAAAATTTGAAATTATTTACATTAACACATACAATTTTCAAAAATTTTTGGAAATTGGAGCAAATTTTGTCCCCAGAATGTCATCTGATAACCCCTAAACTTCGATAGATAGCCATGAAGTTACATAAGCATGTGTCATTCTTCTAGTCAAGAACTTTGTCATGTTTGTAGTCAAGAATTTGGGTATGTTTTAAACCTCTTAGCTAAGAATCTGTGTATTCCTTGAACAAATCAATCTTAAACTAGTGATGAACTAGAACCTTGAATCTCTCAGACTTAACAAGCCTGAACTCCCCTTTGTAGAATTAATATAAATCTTAAATAACAGCAATTTTACACACCTTAAACCTCCGTGCCAGGAACTTGTTTTTGATTTCGAGGAAGTTTCCTTTGCCCTGTTCACTGATAAACGGCTCGTTAATGATCTGGAATCTAGGGTCATTCTGTATGTCCTGCCATCGTCCGTAACCATGACTGATCATTCTGTCAAGGACAAAGCTTGTACTACAAATCTATAGTAAATGTCTCATAACTTTGGGCCTACTTTATTTGTAAAACTGGCACATGCAGACTATCATTCAGTACCAGCTAACTCACTGAATTTGTGTTTTTCTGTGACTGGACAAACGACTCGCATATGCTGATTTTAGGCTTTTCTATGCCGGATGAATCTGACTGTGATAGATCAAAACATACCAGTCATGTGATCAGCACATTTCGATAGTCTGCCATTTTGTGTAAATCAAGTACTAGTAGGCCCATTCCATATTTCAAAATCAGTATGCCTTGTAATGAAACAAAAGACTTATCATATACATGTACATGTACATGATATAAGCTTAAAATGCATCAAAGATGCAAAGGGCCGAGTTGCAAAACTGGAATGTAAGTATGAATTTACATACTTATATGAATTGTGTATGGTCTGAAATGCATCCTTCTGACCCAAAAATGATCATCTTTGACACATAGGAAACATTCAGTTAAGTTTCATAATGATACATGTAGGTGCAATACACACTATAATATGATCCAGAAACCATATCATTTGAGTTATAGTCTGGAAACAAATTGTTGACATCAACCCACCTGCCCATCTTACATCAAATATAGAACTGAGTTTTGCAACTAGGCTAATAAAAATACATGTAAAATTATGCAAAATTGAGTTTGCAGAAAGGATACGTAACAATTCCTGCTAGCAACCAGTAGTCATGGCGACGATGCCAAACTTCATGTTCCCGTTTTGGTAAGAGAGCTCGTTGCTCATTGGTCCACAATGTATGAAGCTCCGTAAAACCTCCGTCAGCGATATTAAACATAAACTTCTGTTTTTCCTCTTCTTTCTTCTTTCCATCTTCTGTTTCTGCCTTCTTATCTTTTTCCTCTGCTTTGTCTGTCCAAGAAAAAATGTAATTAAGATTTACAAGGAGGTGTCATGGAGCATATTTCTTTTGGATTGAAAAATTTCATTTTCAATTCTTCATGATCTTTTTAATATACATGTACTTGTACAATTTATTAATTCCCATTTGGGTCAAGATCTGATAAAAACAAAAGTCATCAAAGTACATGTATATGTAAACCAGTATATAATCGTACTTCAAATTTGTCTCTATAGGAAATATCATTACATCATAGTGCATATACATGTACAGTCTACTCTCGATAAGTTGAACTTTAAGGGACCATCAGAAATAGTTCGACTTATCAGGAGTTCGACTTATTGAGTAGATCATCAGCAATCGATTTTTAAAAAGACTATTTCCTTTTCTCTATCATCGTCAAGAAATGTTCGTGTTGTCCATTTTTCATAAACAAGCTACCATAAATGTTTGTATTTACGACTCAAGAGAAGGAAAGTATCAATTATCCGTCCACTGATCACCTTAAAATGAATTGGTTTTTTTCAAGAATTGAAATTAATTTGTGGTTCGGCTTATTGAGGTAAATTTTCAATGTAAAATGACTTACGGGACCTAAAAATAAGTTCGACTTATCGAAAAGTTCGAGTTATTGGAATTCGAGTTATCAGGAGTTAAAATGCATAGAAATCAATGGAAGAGAATCGGGACTTTAAAAAACAGTTCGAGTTAAGCGGAAATTCGAGTTAAACAAGTTTTAGTACACGAAAGTAATCTGTACATGTTCGTAAGATACCATCCTAAATGAGAAGTACAAGTAACTCTGTATATCGAAAAGCAGAATAACTTTGGCAAATTTCCTCAAGTTTCCTTAAACTCTGTGTCATATAGTCAAAAATATTTATTACAAATACATGTATTTTCAAAGATTTCAAAAAGAACATTAACATTTAAAAGACGTCTCTTCACCATTCATACACTCTTCGCGAATTAATCTTGAACAATTTCAATTACAATTTAAGACAGTACTTTTATCAAACATTTACCGTCCTTCTTTTCTTCTTTTTCTTTCTCTGTGTCCTTCTCATTTTCATCTTTTTTCTCTTCTGTCTTCACATCTTTGTCTTCTTTTTCTTCTTTCACCTCTTCCTTCATTTCAGCATCCTTCTCAGATTTTTCATCAGATTTCTCTTTTTCCTCATCTTTAAAATTGAAAGTTTCAGTGTCAAAAACTCTCCTTGTCAAAAATGAATTTTATGCAGGAATTAAAATTAATTTAAAAGATATCCAGAGGTATGAGCCCAAAGTCAGTAAGTCTATATTTTAACAATTTTCACCTTTCTTCTCAGAGTCATCTGTCTTTTCTTCAGTCTCCATCTTCTCTGTTTTCACTTCTTCCTTCTCTTCTTTCTTCACTTCTGTCTCTTCAGTTTCCATTTTTTCTTCCTTGACCTCCTTTTCCTCTTCACCTTCTTTCTCTTTACTATCTTTTTCCTGGAACAAGAAATTTGTCAATAGTCATATCATATGTGTTTGTGAAATATGAATGCCCCTCCCCAACCTTTATGAGCTGTCAATTGTAAAGTACCTCTAACTCAAAGGTCAAGGTTAATTTTGGTATAGAATGTTTTTCACAGGGAATACACATGCATATGTGAATACAGGTGAATATGTGAATACAGGTGAATATGTGAATACAGGTGAATATGTGAATACAGGTGAACATGTGAATACAGGTGAACATGTGTATATGTAAATACACGTGACCATGTGAATATTTGTACATGTACTAAATAAATCCTCATCATACACGTGTAATGAGGAGTATTACAGTTTGTACCTTATCTTCCGTCACTGATTCCTCTTTCTCTTTGCTTTCTTCTTTTTCATCTTTTTCCTTCTCGTCTTCCTTGTCTACATCCATCTTTTCTTCCTATGTGAAAAAAATTGAAAGCTATAATAAGATACTGTACATGTACTTTAAAACCTGTCATCCACTTGATCTCTCAAAAATACTGAAATTAAATGTAATATGTATACAAAAGAAATTCCCTATTATCCTAATTGAAAGAAATGCGCCAGTTTGCCAAAACATGTAAGCTTATTAACTCACTAGAACCTTTGTCTCCGACAATACTAATCCATTAAGTAATATACTGACCTCTTTTACAGACTCTTTCTGATCTTCCTCCTTTTTCTCTTCTTTACTTTCATCTTCTTTCTTTTCCTCTCCCTCTTTCTTTTCTTCAGTCTTTTCCTCTCCTGCCTTTTCTTCGCCCTCTTTCTTCTCTTCACCCTCTTTCTGTTCTTCTCCCTCTTTCTTTTCTTCACCTTCTTTCTTTTCTTCACCCTCTTTCTTTTCCTCCTGAGTAGAAGGTGCAGGTGATTTTGCAGGTGCCGGCGATTTTGAAGGTGCAGGTGATTTAGCTGCAGGTGAACCTGGTGCGGATGATTTATTAGCACCTTCCCTTTTCACCTGTTCAGCCAGAGCTTTGATTGCAGGTAAGTAAGGCATGCTGTGTAAACCATTGATCTGCTCAAACTCTTGAACCTGTAGACACACACAAAAGAAATTTACATGTAATTGTTATTTAAAACCAAGAAGATGTCAATGAACCTAAGGACCGGTAACTTTAACAATTTTGTAATTTTAATTCAGTTGTTACTGAAGCAGGTCATTTTTTACCAACTGAAGCGCATCTTGACTATTGTCATCAAAAACCTAGACACAATTGAAAAATTCAATTGCTTTTCCGAATCAAGTACAGTATGACCAATGTTTCTAAATTTTTTAAATTTTGCAATTTTTAAGAGCATTTTGCAAGTAAGATTTTTAGCAAATGTAATGTGAAGCATCCTTAACACCCAAAGGTAGAGATGAGTATTTGAGGTCTCTCATGGTTGTCCTAGAATTACAACTTTACTTTTTCATTCCACCATCAATTTACAAATACATAAATATTTATTTACCTTCTTCCTAACCAGAGACATGATTCCAATCCTGGTCAGCACATGTTGACGTGATAAACCTTCCCTCGGTACACCATCCGCAAACGTGTCGGAGTTGTCTGCCCCTGGCTCACAAAGATGGCGCATGAAGAGAGACACATATGCCTTGAACACTTTCTCTGACTTGTTTCTGAGATCTCGTACCAACCTATAACAAAATGTCTTTGTTATCTCAAATTATAATTATTATTACAAAAATGTATTTCAAATTGTAAAAATTGTTCACTTTCCACATTGAATAAAAGGCACGAATCAGATACATGTATTGAATAAAAGGCACGAATCAGATACATGTATTGAATAAAAGGCACGTATCAAATACATGTGTAATTATATCATTTAGAGATAGATTTTACTACATACACAGCCAATTGTGCCTCGCATGAAATTCATATGAAATAAGCATCATGTAAATTTCACATAAGATTTATGTGAAAAATATTTTACATGAATTTCACATAAATTTTCTTTACATGAATTTTTCTTTGTGACCTTAAATCGAAATTGAACTCGCATAAATTTCAAGTAAAAAATTTCATGTAAATTTCATGTTCGTGCTCGTTTCACATAAATTTCATGTGAACTTTGATATAAAGTTCATTTAAATTTCATATGAATTTCATACGAGGCACAATTGGCTGTGTAAATTGCAATTTTTCTTTGTACAAAATTTGGAGTGCAAGGAAACATAAAGAGTGTTACTGACCATTGTGAGTTAAAGGCATCTTGAGGAGGCATTCCGTATCTCATAACAGCATTCAGGAAGGCTTTCCTCTGTCGAGCATTGAAGCCAAGCACCTAGTAAACAGAAAAAAAAATGTTTTAATTACCACATGCATTGTGATCTATCAGAAATCTTTCTGAAATCTTTATCTTGGTAATTGTATATAGGAAAAATATCATTGATAATTTGAAACAAAGAACAAGATGCGTTTCAGTGCCCCTTCCTCTATATACATGTATATGTATCTTTGAAGGTAGGTGGAGTGATACTCCAAAGTCCAGTTCAACTGTTGATACCAAAATAAAGGTGTCTACTTGCAAAATACAAAAACAATTTCAGCTAATTTTGTTTAAAGTTATGCATTATTGGATAGACAGAAATACAAGTAAACACAGGATAAAAACAATCTTTACACATGTATGTTCTGTACAATATCCTTTGTAAAAAATTCTTATAAATATTGCACCATTGTCAAATAGTTCATCGAAAGTTTATACATGTAACAGTAAAATTAGTCAGTGTACAGCAGAGCCTTTAAGGGACAGACTGCTCCAATCTACCCCTCCTAGAAAATGCTAATTACTTTATGTTAGACAGCTAATAAAGAGCACCTTCCTCTCCTTAATATATAACAGTGTACAGCAGAGCCTTTAAGGGACAGACTGCTCCAATCTACCCCTCCTAGAAAATGCTAATTACTTTATGTTAGACAGCTAATAAAGAGCACCTTTCTCTCCTTAATATATAACAGTGTACAGCAGAGCCTTTAAGGGACAGACTGCTCCAATCTACCCCTCCTATAAAATGCTAATTACTCTATGTCAGACAGCTAATAAAGAGCACCTTTCTCTCCTTAATATATAACAGTGTACAGCAGAGCCTTCAAGGGACAGACAGCTCCAATCTACCCCTCCTAGAAAATGCTAATTACTTTATGTTAGACAGCTAATAAAGAGCACCTTTCTCTCCTTAATATATAACAGTGTACAGCAGAGCCTTTAAGGGACAGACTGCTCCAATCTACCCCTCCTATAAAATGCTAATTACTCTATGTCAGACAGCTAATAAAGAGCACCTTTCTCTCCTTAATATATAACAGTGTACAGCAGAGCCTTCAAGGGACAGACAGCTCCAATCTACCCCTCCTAGAAAATGCTAATTACTTTATGTTAGACAGCTAATAAAGAGCACCTTTCTCTCCTTAATATATAACAGTGTACAGCAGAGCCTTTAAGGGACAGACTGCTCCAATCTACCCCTCCTATAAAATGCTAATTACTCTATGTCAGACAGCTAATAAAGAGCACCTTCCTCTCCTTATCAAGCTATCATAGACAATTACATTACTTTGAGTGTACATATTATATGTCATAATGCCACTTCACCAGACGTAATTCTACTGAGCAACAAAAAAAGAAGGACATTTTCAGACAGAGACTATAAAAAACAACTTGGGTGAAAATGAGCCAGTCCACAGTATTCTCACCTCTATTTGTCCGTTCACCCTGGCCAGCAGGGGTGGTAAAGGTCGGTCTTTCTCTGTTCCATAACGCTTGGCACGCCGCGCTGTAAAGATTCAAACGAATGTCAGAAAAAATTATCTATCAACAAAATCATTCCAAGGAATGCATGTGTCGCCTGCGAAACATAGCTCACTCAGGAATCACTTTTATTGGGTGCGACATCAAAGTTTGACAGACAGATGGACAGACAGACAGACAATGGACAAAGTGATCTCTAAGTGTCGCTATGCTTTGCAGGCGACATGAAAACTAGCAGAACAGACTAAGTTGGAGATGAAATTACCAATAAATACCATCAGCATGAAAACCTGGACATACACGTATAACATGTGTATAAAGAAGGAAGTCTGGTAAGTATTGAAAAATATTTTATCTGATGAAAATTTCTTTACCTTCCTTTCCATCTTCAAAATCATCGTCTGACTGATCATGCTCTGAAAAAGAAAAGCAAGAATCAACAGTAACCATGGCATCTGTATGAATACATGAAACATTAATTCAGTAACAATTCACATTTTTTGGGCTATGCCATCATGAAATGTGAAGCTCACTTTTGGAAACAATATAAGACAACATGTACGTCCCTCTGGACTAGACCATAGCAGTATGATATGCAAGTACCAGTACATACCTGACTGAGCGCTGTAGTCAGAGTCAAAGTCAGAGATGTGCTCCTTCCAGGACTCATCCTGGCCTCCCATAGCATCGTTATAATTAACCTGTTTCCTGACTCGCTTCCCTTTGCCGAGCGTACGGGCCAGATCCTCCTGCTGTTGCTCATAGTGATGTCGTAAGAGTTTTTCCCAGTAGGCGGGGTCAGCATGCTCCGCCTCCTGCTTCAGAACCTCTGTCTCTGGCTCCTCCTCCTTATGAATATGTATAATGAGCTTATTAGCATATTCATAGCATTGAAACAGCTGATTATAATACATTTATCAATGGTATAAACTGTGCGACAGTAAATAATAAGAGGAGATTCTTAAAGATATGTTTATAAAACATATACATGTACGTATATGACCTAATGTTGCCTGTCCTTTCTTCATGTAGACAATCATCTCCACCAAAGATTTTACAAAATAATAAACAGATCATCTATGCAAGATGTCTATGTGATGTATATGTACATGTACATGTACATGTACATATGGAAGCATACATGTTTATCATGTATATCAAATAATTGTACATGTACCTAAATGCATAATACAGATATCTATTTTTATGGAAATCAACAATGCTTTTTTACAATACAGGTGAAAAGCCGCATATTATTGCAGGAAACCTACCTCTTCTTCTTTAATAGAGTACGTAGCCACTTTAAACGAGCTGAAGTAATCATTCATGGCCATCTCCTTCTCCTCTTGGCCTTCTTGCGTCCTGTCTAGGAGTTTATCTAACGCTCCGTCATCATACACGATCTTATTATCCTGGGCCTCTTCCTCCTCTGTAATAACGTAATGTAATAGTGTCAAAAATGTTATAATTTAATAATGTTTATACATGTACATGTATATGGAGTTTATCTTACCATCCGTTGTTATTCATGATCTTACTATCCTGGGCCTCTAATCCTCCTCTGTTATAATGTAATGAATGTTATGTGTAATATTCTATCTCTGTAAGGGATGTTATATGTAACAGAATGTTATGTGTAATATTCTATCTCTGTAAGGGATGTTATATGTAACACACTAACTCTGTAATAATTTAATAAATGTTATACAAATAGAGTTTATCTACATGTATAAAGCTGAATTGTCATACATGATCTTATTACCTTTCAGACATTGTTACCTTTCTTTATCCACACACTGTTCAGACAGTGTTACCTTTCTTTACCCACACACTGTTCAGACATTGTTACCTTTCTTTATCCACATACTGTTCAGACATAGTTACCTTTCTTTATCCACACACTGCTCAGACATTGTTCCCTTTCTTTATCCACATACTGTTCAGACATTGTTACCTTTCTTTATCCACATACTGTTCAGACATAGTTACCTTTCTTTATCCACACACTGCTCAGACATTGTTACCTTTCTTTATCCACATACTGTTCAGACATTGTTACCTTTCTTTATCCACATACTGTTCAGACATAGTTACCTTTCTTTATCCACACACTGCTCAGACATTGTTACCTTTCTTTATCCACATACTGTTCAGACATTGTTACCTTTCTTTATCCACATACTGTTCAGACATTGTTACCTTTCAGACAGCTACCTTTCAGACATTGTTACCTTTCAGACATTGTTACTTTTCAGACATTGTTACCTTTCAGACATTGTTACCTTTCAGACATAGCTACCTTTCAGACATTGTTACCTTTCAGACATAGCTACCTTTCAGACATTGTTACCTTTCAGACATAGCTACCTTTCAGACATTGTTACCTTTCAGACATAGCTACCTTTCAGACATTGTTACCTTTCAGACATAGCTACCTTTCAGACATTGTTACCTTTCAGACATTGCTACCTTTCAGACATTGTTACCTTTCAGACATTGTTACCATTCAGACATTGTTACCTTTCAGACATTGTTACCATTCAGACTTTGTTACCTTTCAGGCATTGTTACCTTTCAGACATTGTTACCTTTCAGACATTGTTACCTTTCAGACATACATGTAGTTACCTTTCTTTCCCTCAGACTCATCCTTGAAGAGTTCCTCTGTACCAAACTTTAAGATGTCATCTAATTCTTGTTTTGACATGGCCCCTCCTTTGTTCCCCAGTCCTGGACGGACAACCAAGTGAGTCAACATCATCTTTTTCTTGGCAACCTAAAATGTCAAAATGACATACTGAATGTACAGCTCGGACACAGATTTTGTCATCAAACCTCTCAATGTTGTCTGGAAACATGCACATAAAAATTGTATATTACATGTATTAGGAGGAGATATACATGTACATGTACATGTAACGAAAAATTGACGAAGTCATAAAGAGCCCTTTCTTACGTAGCACAAGTTAGATTCTGTGAGTAAAACTTCAGAAGTAATCATCATCAAATTCATACTGAATGTAAATGCCTCATTTGAATATGGTAATACTGATGTTTTACAAAAACAGACAGTGCTTCAGCAAAATCAGAAATATCCATTCTATGGCTCACTGAGGAGTACCTGTATTCATCAAGCATACCTGTCAACTTTTTTCAGACAAAAGAGGGTCAATGACCCTCTTTGGGAAATGAAAAAGAGGGTCATAGCGCGGGAAACAAAATCGCGACCTTTTGCTTGTGTCATTATGAATAAAATTTAACCCCTCCCCCCAAAAATACAGGTCAATAAAGTTCACTTTATTGTAAGACAGGTATAGCATTTATTTAAATTGTAATACTGTATAATCATGATATGTATGTAGCACATTTGTTAAATTTAAGGACTTATTAATCAAGGCCTGAAGGTTCATGAATTTGCTAGGCTAGATATATTTTTATTTAGTTATTGCTATACTATATGATGAAGATTTTGTGTAAAATGAACTCTACATTTCACTGCTTCAATTGTTTTAAACACTATAAAAACGTTCCTCCCTTCTCGTCTGCCTGAATCTCCATGTTTACAGTCATCTTCCCATAGACATTCCAATAACAATCCAAGCCCAGGTCATTAAAACAACATGAAAGTGGCTAATTACTTCCCATATCACTTAATAAACAACCCAATTTACCTGTAACTGCAGGTGTTTTAATTGAAAAGTCACAGCTGGATATTTAAAGTCCCAAGTAATAGATGGAACCAAATCGAAATCGGGTGATTTCTGGGTCAGCAACAAAAAATCGGGTGAAAGGCATGACCCGCGCGGGTGATGAAAAATAATCAATTCAAAGGGTAAAAAAGCTGGACTGACCTGCCGAAATCGGGTCAGTTGACAGCTATGTCATCAAGGCATTACAAAAATACTATTTAGTGACATTGAGAGTCTGAAAGAAGATAAGCTTTATACTTGTATGAGTGTATAAATACATGTACATGTACTTAAAGGAGAAAGACAGAAGAAAACAGAAGAAAATAGAGAGACAGTAAGTACAAACCTGTGTAATTCTCTCCTCCACAGAGTTCCTGGTGACAAATCGATAGATCATAACTTTATTGGCCTGGCCAATCCTGTGTGCCCGTGAGAAAGCCTGAATGTCGTTATGTGGATTCCAATCCGAGTCATAAATAATAACCGTGTCTGCCGTAGCTAGATTGATACCCAGACCTCCGGCACGAGTAGATAGCAGGAAGCAAAACTGGGGAGCGTCAGGTGCTATAAATAGAACAAATGACAGTGGGGTGCATTCCAGGTATTAGATGTATAATGAGAGTCACCATGCAAAACCAATACTTCTGTTGATCAAGGACATATAACAGCATAAGTGAAGTATTCTTTGCTTTTTCTTTTGTCTACATGTATCTCCTTTCGTCTCGGCAGCCTTGAATAAGGTATACATGTATGTAGCACTTACATATAGTTTTTGCATGTTTTTTTTAGAGCTGTACTTAACACATAAATGACGTACATATTTGAAGCTGTTACGTACCATTGAATCTATCTATAGCGTCCTGTCGTAGATTCCCCGTTATACCTCCGTCTATTCTCTCGTATTTGTAGTTTTCGTACTCCAAGTAATCTTCCAAGATGTCTAACATCTTCGTCATCTGGAAAACATAGATTCAAGTGTTCATGTACGAGTATGTTCACTGAATATTGCATAAAACATACATCTACATTTCTACTTTAAGAACAGGGAAAGCTTCAAAGGGATTTTGATTGTATTGCTTTCTATTCTAACATGAACTGAGATTTTCTCCCTATATGTACTATAGAACCCGCCTGGTGTAAAATCTCCAACAAACTTCCAGTTCACTAAGCTCTGCCCATTCATGTGCTATAGAACTTGCAGAGAACAATATCAGAATAGAAATAACAACTAGCTAGTAATTCCCCTCGTCCTTTTGCGGCTCGGTGATAATTTGATTGGTTCACGCGACTCGGGGAATTACTGGACAACAAACCACAGCTAGCTAGTTGTTACTTCTTAAATTTAGTATGTTCAGACTGAAATAATATGAACTCTGAGAGCTACGTGTAGATAATTGACGAAAGTTTTAACTACATAATATTATGCTTGTGAGAAGCTGATAATGAGCGACGTTTTTGTACCTGAGAGAATATGAGAACTCTGTGTCCTTTCTCCTTGAGTTTTTTCAGCATTTTACTGAGTAAATCCAGTTTACCACACGCCTTGATCAGAGCACTACCCTCATACATACCGTTACTCAACTTGGGAGCTTCCTGAAATAATATATCAAAAATATGTACATATTGTTTATGTTATGATATTTTTATTATTCCTCTACTTGCTTTTTCCTATATAGAAAGATACTCATAACCAGAAGTCTCTGACGAGACTGTAGCTCTCCTGGTTGTTTTGTTTTTTTATTTGTTTTTATTTACTCATTGACAAGTGAATAAGATACATACACATAAAACAATTTCCATTTTTTAAGACCATAGGTAGCAATCATTCTAACAAATTAAAAGTAGCACAACGAAACACTGCAACTAGAATATCACTCATATATGTATTTCATAATATCCAAGATAAAGTATTTAAAAAAAGAATGTCACACCCATTTCCAAAGATCCCAGGGGAGCAGGGACTGCTAGCTCAAATGAACTATCAATGACATAACAAAACTGACAGATCCATCTTATTGCATTAAGAATTACAACAACTCTCATTCATTAATAGCTTTGAAAGGTTGAAAGCACAATTATATAGGAAAAATGACCACAATCATATTCTAAGACCCTGGGGATCAAGGACTCAAACAAAATATCAGGTGCAAAACTAGACCACAGACCCATCATATTGCAAAAAGAATTAAGTCTCCATCATTTATAGTGTCAGAGAAGTTGCGAGCTCAAGATTACATAGAGTTATATAGGAAAATGACCACACCCATTTTCTAACACCCTGGGGGTCAGGGGCTCAAACAAAATATCAGGTGCACAACGACACTATGAACCCATAATATTGCAAAAAGAATGAAGTATCTATAATTTATAGTGTCAGAGGAATTGGAACACTAGATTTACATAGAGTTATATAGGAGAAAATGACCACACCCATTTTCTAAGACCCTGGGGGTCACGGGCTCAAACAAAATATCAGGTGCACATCTAGACTACAGACCCATCATATTGCAAAAAAATGAAGTCTCTATCATTAATAGTGTTAGAGGAGTTGCAAGCAAAAGATTACATAGAGTTATACAGGAGAAAATGACCACACCCATTTTCCAAGACCCTGGGGGTCAGGGGCTCAAACAAAATGTCAGGTGCACAACTAGATCACAGACCCATCAAATTGCAAAAAGAATTAAGTCTCTATCATTTATAGTGTTAGAGGAGTTGCGAGCACAAGATTACATAGAGTTATATAGGAACAAATGACCACACCCATTTTGTAAGACCCTGGGGGTCAGGGCTCAAACAAAATATCAGGTGCACAACTAGACCACAGACCCATCATATTGCAAAAAGAATGAAGTCTCCATCATTTATAGTGTCAGGGGAGTTGCGAGCACAAGATACATAGAATTTTATGACCACACCCATATTCTAAGACCCTGGGGGTCAGGGGCTGAGACCAAATGTCAGGTGCACAACAACACCACAGACCAATCATATTGCAAAAAGAATGAAGGCTCCATCATTTATAGTGTCAGAGGAGTTGCGAGCACAAGAATACATAGAGTTATATAGGAGAAAATGACCACACCCATTTTCTAAGACCCTGGGGGACAGGGGCTCAAACAAAATATCAGGTGCACATCTAGACCACAGACCCATTCTATTGCAAAAAGAATTAAGTTTCCATCATTTATAGTGTCGGAGTAGTTGGGAGCACAAGATTACATAGAGTTATATAGGAAAAAATGACCACACCCATTTTCTAAGACCCTGGGGGTCAGGGGCTCAAACAAAATATCAGGTGCACAACTAGACCACAGACCCATCATATTGCAAAAGGAATGAAGTCTCCATCATTTATAGTGTCAGAGGAGTTGCGAGCACAAGATTACATAGAATTTTATGACCACACCCATTTTCTAAGACCCTGGGGGTCAGGGGCTGAAACCAAATGTCAGGTGCACAACTAGACCACATACCAAGTAGGATGCAAAAAGAATTAACTTTCTATCACCAATGGTTTCAGAGGAGTTGCGAGCACAAGAATTGTTTACGGACGGACGGACGGACAGACGGACAGACGGACGGACGCCGGACGACGGGGTATCGCATAAGCTCGACTGGTCTGAGACCAGTAGAGCTAAAAACTAGCTGTAACTCGCCTGATGAGACTATTTCCCTGCAATGGGTGCGTTAGTTCAGAAGACTATTTCCCTCGGGAAATAGCTTCGAAATCTAACCAAAATTTCAATGACTTGTCTTATTCCCTTCATTTACATGTAACAAGCTCTGCTTACTTTGCAATGGCAACACAAATAATAATGAAAAAAAAAAAAAAATTAGCCTTGTATATGTACTGTATGTTGTACTTTGAAGAAAAACGAGAAAGCAGGATGCTCTGAATCAAGATAACAGCACAGAATCTCTGCTCGTGTACATATACAGTTTTTCAGATAATTTCCTGCAGCCTGTTTCACAAAAATTTTACAAACAATATTGGGAATTTTTGATTGCTTGGTACTTCTTATAAACTTAAAATCGCGAAGTTTTGTTCCTGAATTTATATTTAGTATTTAGAAATGATATTAGAAAGCACAATATAATCTGAATTGAAAAACATTTTTTTTTAAAGTTTTGATGATGAAAGTTATGAAAATTCCTTTAATTTTTCGTAATTTTTTTGTGAAACTGGGCACTGACTTACATCAGAGCATGTAGGGAATAGATAGGGGTGATTACAGCACTTTTTAAGGTCCATCATGATATTGAGTAAGGACACCTGGTTCCCTCCTCGTGCATTTAAAGCATCAAAATTCCTCGTCAAAATGTACTTATAGTATTTCCTGCAAATAAAAAGAAACATGCTGAATTTCATGCATTATTGAAAATGTATAAATAGAAATTGGGTAATTCTCTTTAAGCTGAATAGTCCATTTCCCAGAAAGTACTTATGATGGTTTTAAACCTTGATATCATATACACAGACACCAGATATCACATCATTTGGCAAATTTTTTTATTGTGACGTCATATTTGATCGCACTGTGACTGACTTTATGCGTTGACATGATTTCTATTTTGACATCACAATGAAAATATCGCCAAATTTTGTTATGTCTGGTGTCTGTCCGCCCAAAAGAAACTACTGGAAAATCATCTATTTACATTCAATCTTAAAGTTGAACAAATAGCTGTGATTACATTCCAACGATTTTTGACAATTACTTGGGCATGTTGGGGGTATACAACTTACTGAACAAACTTTGTACCATTAAGCTTAAGAGAGTTCTCATTTCTCGTTCATTACGTGCTTAAGTATTTTATAAAATGATCTCCTATTATTAGATGTACATGTATCAAGACAATCTGTCAAATTACCTTCCAATATTGAAACATTGCTACTCAACACAAACATAATTCAAAGAGGTATCAAATCATCATTTAGATAAATTATGTATAACAATTTTTAATCATCATATCTAACAAAATGAGGGAGCTTAATATTATCAGAGGTTATTCTGGCTGTTTCCTTTAATGAGAGATTTTATGTTTTTAACAATTTTCTAGGAGAGAATCTGTCACAATCAAAAATCTTAATGAGAAAACAGTAAAAATTATGAGAGATTCTATCAGTTTCACAACCAAAATTATCCTTGGCTAATACATACTTTTGCATGGCACTGAGTTCGACTCTGACGATGAATTCACTCTTGGATGGCATGCCTTTTAGTACATCAGCTTTAAGCCTCCTTAGTAAATGTGGTCCAAGCATGTCGTGTAGCTTCTTCACTTGATCTTCTTTAGATATGTCAGAAAACGCATCTAAAAACCCTGTCATATCACTGAAAATAAAATACATATAAATTTACATGCAAAAATTACATGTAAGTATTTTAAGAGTGATCTAGAATGTCGTAAAAACTGAAGGAGATAAAATTTCTATAACTTGTACTTGAATAGGATACCCCTTGTAGAGATCTAAAGGTAAGGGGGGACATTTGGCATGGTGACAGCCCCTCCCCTTTGAAGATGTCAAAAAATTGATCTTCCCTCCCGTTCCCTAATAGTATGGTATTATTCTATGATATACAAGTAGCTAAAAACAGGTGTGTATAGTGCTTAGCCAATGAGAGTGTGAATAAACAGACCATTAGAGTACCCCTTATACCTTGGCCTTGGGTTGTAGATGACATAAAAGTATAAATTTGTTTAACTCTAAAAAGTGAAGATTCCACATAAAGTGCAGATTCCACATAAAGTGCAGATTCCACATAAAGAGCTTATGTAAAGTGCAGATTCCATGTAAAGTGCAGATTCCATGTAAAGTGCAGATTCCATGTAAAGTGCAGATTCCATGTGAGATTCCATGTAAAGTGCAGATTCCATGTAAAGTGCAGATTCCATGTAAAGTGCAGATTCCATGTAAAGTGCAGATTCCATGTGAGATTCCATGTAAAGTGCAGATTCCATGTAAAGCGCAGATTCCATGTAAAGTGCAGATTCCACATAAAGAGCTCATGCAAAGTGCAGATTTAATAACATGCACTTACTTGAATTTATCAGGACTAAGGAAGTTAAGGAGATGGAACAGTTCCTCCAGGTTGTTCTGTAATGGTGTCCCGGTCAGTAACAACTTGTAGCCGATCTTATAATTACTCAATATACGGAAAAACTGAAAGTAGAAAATTACACTTGTGAGTAAAAATGTACATGTACACGTTCACAACCTAAAAATGATTTACTTTCAGTTTGGTAATTTAGAAACACAATGCAAAATTATTTCCTTTTTCATATTACTTGAATGACAATTGACAAACATGCTTCAATAACTAGTAGCAAATCTACAATTCAATTAATAATTAATTATGTTACAATTACCAGCTTATCTCTTGATCAAGCTCAAACAGAGACTGGAAAAGAGTAGCTATTTCTCTAATTCTCTTATTTTACTTAGAATTTTTTCCACAGTATATTAAACTCGAAGCTCTTGTTTTGAGACTTTAATATGAGATTTTTTTTCTCTCTAACAATATACATGTATGCTTATGCACCTAAGATCTCCCGTTTTCTTCATAACCCTACCTTAGACTGGTTGTTTTTCAGTCTGTGAGCTTCATCCACCACGAGTACTGCCCAATCCACGGAGCCGAGACAAGCGGAATCTATACTGACAAGTTCGTACGACGTCAATAAGACGTGGAATTTAACCTGAGCATCCGATCTGATCTTACAGGCTTTTGGCCCTCCTCTGGTTGCATTCTCCTCAAAGGAAAACTCATGCTCTCTGAAAGAAAGTTTGTATTGAAATTAATAGTTAGCATAATTTTACACTAAGATATTTTTTCATTTTTACAAATATCTTAATATAGCAAACCTGTTGCAAACTGCTAATAATATACAAATTATTTACAAATTCCACAAAATTTATCATCCACCTGAACAAAAGTGCTTATACATGTAAATGTTTGGTTTTCAATAACACATTAATTTGAGGCAGTGATTCGGAAATTTGAGGTGGATCTTTTGACTGCTTTATACTGCCAATTTCATGAGGAAAAGAAGGATCAGAGGAAATTCAACAGGCAAATTTTGATCTGAAGCAGTAATATTTTGCAGTATGTCAACCTAATATTGAAACCTGTGTACATCTACATACTTTATACATATACAGACCTGATAACTTGTCTACAATCCTTATCTCCTATGTAGGTCACACAGTACAGCTCTGGTGCCCAAAACTCAAACTCTCTCTCCCAGTTAATAATGGTGGATAGCGGTGCACTGACCAAAAATGGACCCTTAGAGTGACCCTGTAATACAAAGTATTTCATTCCTCTTACAGTTTACCAAAAGAACTAAGCGATAAAAAATAACGAAAATTTCCAAAAATATTAAGTTAGAATTTTTGTGGAATTTGGCAAGGAAGCTACATGTATGTCATAGTCTAATGCCCATTAATTCAGTTGTTTTTTCCTGTGACATAACATTAGAGAGCAATTGCAATACGATTCGAACAAAATTAACACAAAATCAAAAACGTTACCCAATGATGTGATGTCTAGAGTCTACATGCGTAAAACTTGGGTTTGTTTGGCACTTACTTCTAGATACAGGGACTGTAAAAAGCAGATAGTTTGGATGGTTTTTCCGAGACCCATTTCGTCGGCTAGGATGGTATCTGTATTGTTAGACCATGAGTATCGTAGCCAGTTAAGACCTTCTAGCTGGTATGGATGGAGGGTACCACCTGTTTTATCTATGTAACTTGGCTGTCTATCCCACTTTCTACGGAGCTGAAATGTGCAATGTATAAGGCAATCTTATACTTGTGTTAAAAAACACAGAGAGCAAAACATACATCATGTACGTGCAATAAATCTTTCTTTTAGTCACTGTGTCTGCCATAGTCTTCACATTTAGAATATAGCATGAAAGAGAAACCCTGTTATCTGTCTCTATGAAGCAATGAATTATCAATTGTACAAGCATGGATCCAGACACCCCTCCCCTCCCCTAAAATTTTCTAAGCATAGTTAAAGAAATTAATAAATATACATATTTCATCAGATTAAGTCCCAATTCTCCTTTAAAAAATATTTACATGTATGCCATGAATTTGTATAGGAAATCTTTCATTTTGATAATATTTTACTGTCAGCAGTTCAAAAATTTTCTCTGGATCGCTTCCGCTTGCCAGAATTTATTACATAAGTTATTTTCAAATGATGCTGCACTTTTCTGTACAACCCATGTACATGTACATTACACCTTGGTCAATAAACAAGGGTACTAAGAGTAATGAAACTGAAAAAGACACGAACAGAGGATTGTCTGAAAAAAAAACTACATCCGCCCATGATGTACATGCATATACATGTATACATGTAGATTACTCATTTTTTTTGTATCACACCCGTAAACCTGTATACAGAATCTAAATAATCAAATTATATTTTTTTCTGTTTGGCATTAAAAAGGTAATATTGATATATTGTACATTTATACATGTACATGTATGTCTGAATTTAAGATCTCTTCACTACATGTTTCAATTTTTCAAAGTAAAATTCTTTCATTTCAACTTAAATGATAATACATGTAAAAACATCAAACTTACGTCAGTGGATGGATATGAGGGTGGAATTGTTATACTGATTTCCGAATCTTTGACATCCTTCTTCTTTTTTCCTTTCTTTCCTTTCTTGTCCCCAACCATTAAAGCTCTGTAAAAATTAAACATAGAACATTACATCTGTTATACATGTACATGATGTATGTTGTCAATATTGAAAGAAAACTTTGAATTCTAAACATCAAAATACATACATTTTTGGCGTCAGTTACATGTAGCTGTAGTGTTTGTACAGCATACATGTATGTCCTCACATAAATATTAATAAAATCTATCATGAAACAGCAACTGAGAAAGCAGAATCTCATCTCACTCGGATATTTTTTTTCAAAACACTACAGTCATGTAAACAGTACCATGAGTACACAGACAAGGCGATTAACGCTCTCTGATTGGTTCAAACTAGTCCATCATGTCCATGGCAAAATAAAACAGAATATAACATTGTCCTAAATTCTTAATTATCCTCTATTCCAAGCTTACTAATAGGGACAAATATACCAGAGCTTGATACCGTATGCAATTCATCATCAGAAAGAGAATCTAACCTAGTAAGATAATTAAACTTACAAAGCAATTCCTCAGTTGACAGTAAAAGACCCATAAAAGGACCTTACAGCATGGCTAAATGACAATTTACTAACCTCAATGCCTCATAATTATCGACATGTCTTTTGAAGTCCATGATTTTGGAATCTTCCTCCTCCCACGTGGCCATGTCGTACGGTAGATCACACCACTTAACTAGGTACCATGTACCGTCTCTCTGGTTCCTGGTAAGATAACATAAACTTGATGTATACACAATACATAATATGATGTACCAGATCACACCACTTCACTAGGTACCATGTACCGTCTCTCTGGTTCCTGGTAAGATAAGATAAACTTGATGTATACATACACAATACATATATACTAGATCACACCACTTCACTAGGTACCATGTACCGTCTCTCTGGTTCCTGGTAAGATAACATAAACTTGATGTATACATACACAATACATATATACTAGATCACACCACTTCACTAGGTACCATGTACCGTCTCTCTGGTTCCTGGTAAGATAACATAAACTTGATGTATACATACACAATACATATATACTAGATCACACCACTTCACTAGGTACCATGTACCGTCTCTCTGGTTCCTGGTAAGATAACATAAACTTGATGTATACACACTACATATATACTAGATCACACCACTTCACTAGGTACCATGTACCGTCTCTCTGGTTCCTGGTAAGATAAGATAAACTTCATGTATACATACACAATACATAATATGATGTACCAGATCACACCACTTAACTAGGTACCATGTACCGTCTCTCTGGTTCCTGGTAAGATAAGATAAACTTCATGTATACATACACAATACATATATACTAGATCACACCACTTCACTAGGTACCATGTACCGTCTCTCTGGTTCCTGGTAAGATAAGATAAACTTCATGTATACATACACAATACATAATATGATGTACCAGATCACACCACTTAACTAGGTACCATGTACCGTCTCTCTGGTTCCTGGTAAGATAAGATAAACTTCATGTATACATACACAATACATATATACTAGATCACACCACTTCACTAGGTACCATGTACCGTCTCTCTGGTTCCTGGTAAGATAAGATAAACTTCATGTATACATACACAATACATAATATGATGTACCAGATCACACCACTTAACTAGGTACCATGTACCGTCTCTCTGGTTCCTGGTAAGATAAGATAAACTTCATGTATACATACACAATACATAATATGATGTACCAGATCACACCACTTAACTAGGTACCATGTACCGTCTCTCTGGTTCCTGGTAAGATAAGATAAACTTCATGTATACACACTACATATACATGTATACTAGATGACACCACTTAACTAGGTACCACATACCGTCTCTCTGGTTCCTAGGGGATTAGAATAACACATACATTATATGTGTGAGATATATATGATAAACATACAAATATCAAACGGTCAATTCTTAAGAAAGTACAGACTTCAATGAAGCATGCTTCCCAAAAACTAAACAGCCTGTACTCAATCTGGCTAATATTACCTCCCTCTAAAAAGAGATATTTTTTTCTGATAATGAATGCCTCCTATCAGAAAACACAGCAGTCCAGGACAAAATCTCCCCGAGGTTTTCATGTTTATCTAATCAGAATGTGCATTAAAAAAATAGGATACTCAAATCATTTTGCACCGTGCATGCAAAAATTGCTCATAAGATTGACATAATGTACATTTTTACTATGACATTCAGATATACATGTAACTTGTACATACTTGTGATTTATAATTCTGTGGACTTGTAACCATTCTGGTCGTACACCATATTTATAGAACCGCTCCTCCAGATTTTCCGGGTTGTTTTCTGGATCCACCTCGGCCTCTTTCTCTGCCTGGCCTCCCTTTCTCAGCTTTGCCTTTTTATGATCTTTAGCTCCGTAGCTACTACCGTCTTCCAACGGTGGGGGCTCGTCCATGTCATTTTTACGAATGTAATATCGGTACATGAGGGGATGGTACACATCAATCTGTGTGTAGATAGAGATAAAGGATTTAAGCCTTATTTTCTTGCATATCAATCTCAATAGCTTAATGTACATGTAAAGCCCCGGTCACACTGCACTCCACGTCCAGATCACGTTCAAAAATCTGCTGGACGTGATCGTACGTGGTAATTTCTGCAATGACTGTGCTTTGTACGGGGTATGACCGCCGGCGGCTGTTCCACTGCTGAAACACTGCCTAAGCACGGCTAACAACGTCCAGCCACGTCTAAAACGAAACGCGTTCGTGACAAGACGTTATACACACGCTTTTACCCGTGATACCAACGCGGAACACCCGTGCAATGGCCGTGCTCTGACCGTGATAGACCGCTTAAGCTTTCGCGTCTTACCGCGTCTTCTCCAAGTCTTAATCACTGCCGGAGCACGGATTATCATGTGTGTTTCGCGTGCGTTGCACGTCTTTACCACGTACACTGTCCGTGGTTGTCCGCGGTATAAAATTTTGAGCAGTTCAAAACTTCTTTCCGCGTCCAACGCCGTTCAGATTTTTTACCGCGTCCTAGCACGTCTACAAATCGTCTGTAGCGCGTCTTAAAAGCGCACAACAACGTCTGCTTCACGGGTGACCTTTTTTGAACGTGTTTTGGCCGTGATCAAGCCGTAAAGCGCAGTGTGACCGGGCCTTAAGTATTACCATTGTTGATTATTTCCATATGGTTTTTGAGTTTTTTAAATTTACATGTATACATGTATTATTATAAGAAATCACTATTTTCTACATATACATGTAAATGGTACGATCACAGTTTTCTTACTTTATTTTCATTAAAATTTTAAGACTAATGTAAATAAATAGAGGGTTTTGTAAGATTATATATATATTATGAATGATTATACATGTATGTTCTCTAATATACATGTAATTTCAGGAACTTATCAGAAATTCAGAAGCAAAACTGATTAAATCTTAACATTTTGAAATACCTGTACAATTTGAAAACAACTTACAGCAAGTTCTGAGATCCAGCTGCAGTGCCAGTATGACAGTCCCGCCCACTTTACAAAGAATTCCCTCGTTGGCTTGTGATTCTGAAATAAATTGAAAGTACAAATATACACATTACTATACCTCTAGCATGGTTATTTGACATACATGTACATGTAGCATGTAAATGTACAACTTTATGTAATAAAATATACTAAACATTTACATGTACATGCACCTTCAATATATTCAAGAGGTATGAAATTCCATTTACCATGTTTATGTTTACTGTTGGAGAGAAAAACTGGTAGAAAATTTGAACACTGAATAACATGTAAAGAAAATACAGGTAATTTGACTTTTCTATCAAAGTAGTGTTTTTATAATTGTGTATACTTATATGTAAATATCTGATATTAGATAGCACCTACATTGTATCTTTGCTATTACTATCATATTAGATACCACATATCTTAGCTATTAAATGTACTATCATTATTACTTACCCTTTTCGCTGTCTGTAAGTGAGGATGGATGTGGTCCAATTCCTCTAATTTTCCTTCCTTCTTGGGTTCTGTCCATCTCCATGTTAAGACCTTATATTTTAGTATCTACATGTTTGTTTACATAAATGTATAATGTACCACCTACCTTTTTAGCTGCCGGTAGGTGAGGGTGGGTGTGGTCTAATTCTTCTAATTTTCCCTCCTCTTTAATTGGTTCTGTCCACCTCCATGTTAATATTTTAGCTACCTTGCCTTTTAGCGGCTCACACTGAAAAAATAATACATTCTCATGTATATCTTGAATGTAGACACACATAGTATATTTATGTAGAGGTAAATAGAGGATCTCAATTAATTTTCTTTTTTATACGGTATTTATAAGACAGTCCTTGACGAGGGGATTAAGCCTCAAGTGTTTGATAGATACTGACTACTTAAACTAAGGCCATGTAAAATAAAATCTATGTTTCTCAGACACCACCGCGCGCTATAATTTGCCGCCGACGAGACGTTTTTATTGCAACTTCAGAAAAAAATATCCGCCGTGTCTCATTCTCGATCGTCGATTAAAAACGAAATATCCATTTATTTCATTGAACATGTTTATTGTCCTGTAAAATCGTCAAAACTGTACCCGATGAATAAATACTTTTAAAAGCCCGTATAAATCACGATGCATTCCATATTTACGTTACGGGTAAAGACTTTATCCACGCGTTGTTTAAAGGGAATTGTATAGGATATACATGTACTAATAACGTGCGGACACTTGGACGGCTGGCTATTCGCGTGTTTAATACATCGAGTATTACATGTATTAAAACGTTCGTTTAGTTTTCTTTATTGATCTCCACAGCATAATGTAAATACCTACGCCGAACAATAGCAAGTGTCCATTGTAATACTTCCGAATCTATTAATAATGACGTTCACGTCGTAAAAAGTATAAACAAGGACCGCCGACGAACGCTAGAGAAGTAGTTAAATCCTTAAATCATGAATTAAAGAATGTATATTGTACCCGGGCCGTGTACATTATTTTATCAGACAGTGGTTAATGCTGAAAACTTCATTCGATTTCTAAAGATTCTGCTTCATCCAGACTTGAGAGAGACTTGAGAGGAGAGAGGGGCAGCATAAGATTTTTTGCCTTAATTGAATGATTGGAGGGGGGGGGGGGGGGGGGGGTGAACAGGACAGACGACTTCTTTGCCTTACATGAATAATAAGAGCACTCTTGATGGAAAAAAAAAACAAAAAATAAAAACCCTACCTACCTTGCCACTTTTTTAGACCCAATTATCTGAGAAACATAGAATTTATTTTACATGGCCTAAATTTGCGACTACAAAATCATACAATTTATGCCTGCAAATCATTCAAATAGGACCATATCATCCTGTAATTTACACAAGATAGAAAGGTTACATACCGAGCATCTAGGACAATGCCATTCCCCGTCAGGGACGATTTTCAGTGGCGGATTCAGGCAGTGTACGTGATATGCGGAGGGACATATATCACAACATAACAGCTCGCCTCCGTCTTTACACACTCGACAGAACTCCATGTGGTCATCGTCTGGTTCTTGTTCTTTGATTCCTTCTCCTTCCTGGAAACATTACATAAAGTAAAAAAAAACAAATGCAACTCAGACCATCGAAAAGCTTCATATACATGTACATGTTTTTGAGTCAGTTCTCATTTGTAACAAAATTTGGCGAAATTTCTATTGTTCTACCACAATAAAAAACATGAACATAAATCAAGATGGAGAGATGAAATATGACGTAACTCTTAAAATTTTTGCAAAATAATGAAGTTAATACATTTAAAATTTAGATTAAGATTGGTCACATGGTTCCTTTATCATTCATGTCTACTCAATTTGAGCGGAAATAGGATGATACATGTATAAGGCAAATTGACATACATTCAATTGTAATGTTTTTTACAAATTTTTAATAATTTTTTTTTTTACATCCTTAACAGCACTAACACTGCTAAAATATAGATCCCGCTAAAATACATTGTAAGTACACATTCACAAGGGTTTTTTTACCCTTCGATTCCAGGGGCCTTCAAGATTGGGAAAAGTAGCAACATTTGGTTGAAATTGGGAAAAAAAATTATACAAATAAATTGAGAAAACAAGCAAAATGTATTATCAATATTACTACAAAGGTAGCCTAGGTATAAAAATTTAATTCAAATCATTGTCTAAGTGTTTATTTTTTAAAGATTCTTGATGAAATTATTTTACTTTGTTTATTGGAATTTTATTTTTTTTTCAAATTGGGAATTTTAAGCTCAGAAATTGGGAAAAATGCCTGTTTTTCAGCATTGGGAATGGGGCCGAATTTCAGCCCTGGAGAACCCCTAAAAAAATCCCTGATTCATCATCTGGAAAATAGCATTTGGAACTCTCCGATATGTTGAATTAGTTTTTATTCTAAAATCAATATATCTGACAGTGAGAGTTAACTTACACAGTGTGGACAGCTCCACTTCCCCTCAGGGGCCTCTTCTAGTTCTGGATCTAAGCAGACCAAGTGATACGCGCGGGGACATGTGTCACACAGGATAATCTCCCCTCCCTGCTGGCACACCTCACAGTAATCTTGATGGTCTGTCTGTAATGTTAACATCATTTAAAGTTAAATAATTTCTGACAGATCAAGTGATACGCTCTCCTGATGATCTGTGATGTTACAAGGAATCAACACCATATAAGTACTCTATACATAGAATTATTTGCTGTGTATTAACCTGACCTACCTTCGCCTGCTGCCTCCTCAGCAAAAGTTTGTCTCAGTAAATATAATACTGTAGGCATTACTCAACAAAACCAGATGGGGGTCGACAAATCATTTTCCATGCCAATGGGCTTACTTTTATAAAATTGTGAAATAAATATAGTTAAGAAATATAAGCCTAAGTTAAAGATTTTTAAAAGTAGGTCAAAATCCAAGTTCACCAGGTCAAATGCTAGGTCATAAATTGAAATATGGGAAAACTTTAAATTGCATTATCATGATTATCAGCTTTCAAGTTTCACTTCCAATGACAGTCTATCAAAATCAGAATTTTATCTATTTACCTCATAGCCCTCTGCATCAGGATCGTTAGGAAATTTATTGGTCATCTTTGTTTTCTTTTTCCCACGGCCCCGTCCTCTTTTCGTCTTTGACTTTTTCTTCCCCGAGGCCTCAGCCACGGCTTTTTCCTCCTCCTCTATCATGGATGCCTCTTCTAGCTGTCTCTCAAACTCCTCATCACTTGTGTTAAATCCTGTCTGCTCCTCATCCTGTATGCACATAAATATACAATCTATTAGCTATTTTCGAAAACCAGAGTTACTTCCCATTTGAGATGGTATCTGACGTAGATTGATTAT
Organism: Pinctada fucata; assembly: GCA_028142955.1. Taxonomy (NCBI): domain Eukaryota; kingdom Metazoa; phylum Mollusca; class Bivalvia; order Pterioida; family Pteriidae; genus Pinctada; species Pinctada fucata. The sequence continues at coordinate 29,084,115 of AP027112.1, read as the reverse complement.
TACGTCATCAAATTCTATGGAAACAGTCCTAAAAGTCTGGGAAATGACGGTATAAAATACACGTTACCATACCATTTTCATGACGTCACAATGGCTTTACATCAGATACCATCTGTAAAGGGAAAAAACTCTGTATTCCACAAAGACTCAATAAATATATGTAATGACATAAAGAGTCCAACAGCCCAACAGGAAACCACTGGTTAATACTTTACCAAATTTCACGATCTTTTAACAAATAATGTAGAATTTATAATCATGAACCGTCACATTTATTTTATATCAATGAATCTCTAGGTACCGGTATTTAATATTCATCATCATGAATGCTCAGTTATTTTGTTATAAAAAATCTCCATCCATGTAATTTTAAAAGAACATTTCTCTTGAATATGTATGAGCACTGCGACATTTTTTGGTATGATTGCTAGAAAAGGACATGTACATCTGGTTTTCTGAACCATGCAAACATAAATCTTTATCATGTTTATCTCCAATACAATAAGATCGCAATATGAAAATTCTAAACATACTAGTAAATCTACGGTCACTTTAGCCAAATTAGCTTAAATATGAATTTTAACCACAAAACACGTAAACAATTCATACTGATGCAGCCTTCTTCCTTCCTCTCTTCTTCTTGTTGATCTTTATTTTGAGTGGAGCTACCGTCTTCTTCGACTTCTTTTTCTTCGGTTTCTCTTCAAATATTGGATCACTCTGGGGCTCAGTGTCTTCATCTTAAAGAAACAAGCACTTTGTATCAATGGTAAGACACGACAACAAAAGTAATGCACAAAGAACATTATAAACCTATTTCAGACTATCTGACAGCTATGACCTTGACCTCTACATTGTATCTATAAAGTGAAATCTGACCTACATGTAAATGTATCTCTCCTTTACTACCTGCATTATTAAGCTTGAAATATACTCCTTTGGACATTTCATTTTGAACTTTGAAATACATGTACATGTATCATTCTTTAAACCTACATTTTGACCTTTGACCTACCATTCTCTATATCTACATTTTGACCTTTGACCTACCATTCTACTTTATATCTACATTTTGACCTTTGACCTAACTTCCTTCTTTGTACCTACAAGTATATTGTGAACATTGATCTACCATTTTCCTTTTTTTCTACATTTTGACCTTTGACCTACCATTTTCCTTTGTATCTACGTCTGTAGTTTCGTCCATGCCCTCTTTATCGGAAGCCTCCTTTTCTCTGACGTCCATCTGTTTCTCCTTTGCCGGTGGAGTGGTACTTTCCTTTGCTGCAGGTGTGCCAGTGGTCTTGTGCCGCTGTGCCACCATCTGGGCAAACTCCCTCCACTTAGCACCAATCAATGTGACCATTTTGGCCATCGCTACCTTAGGATTGGCTTCCTGATAATGAAATGAAGTGTTACAATATGTACAACACTTCTGAATCACCATTATATCAATACAGAAAAAATTGAATATTTTCTCTCGACCTTACATTTCTTGTTTTTATTAACCTGTACATGGGCAATAAAACAACAAACAGATGCAGTGGGGACAATCTCATACAAACATTTCTAATTTCGATTTCAATTTCTTTATTGATTCTGCAGAATACAGAGTTTTTTCCCCTTCCGACGGTATCTGACGTAAAACCAATTGTGACATCATGAAAATGGTATGGCAACGTCAATTTTATACCGTTATTTCCCAGACTTTTAGGACGGTTACCATAGAAGGAGCTATTAAGATAAGGCGTAAAATCAGCCCTGAAAAGTGGAATTTTGAAAATTGAAATTTCAAGAACCTTTTATGGCAAAATGTATACCTATACGGCATCCCATCAGAATATGAAGTTATTTTTTATCTGTTTTGCATAATATTGCTAATTTGGGGGTCAAAACTTATCTTTTTCTCATAGAAATCAATAGAAAACGGAAAAGTTTTATTGAACATTGTTCCCCCCGGATATACATAAAGTCACTTTTACTGGAGATGTGTATCCATGATACAAATTTTTTGACAAAGTGGGGTTCTGTATCTCCGGGGGGGGAACACTACCCCAGAGACGAAAAGCTAAAAATGGAAAGGGGGGTGCATTTTTTAAGAATCGATCTTTTTGACTATTAAATATTGCACATTTGACTATCTTTCCTCTTTAATCCATCAAACATTGTGAATTCAATATGATTGAATGAAAGATACAAGAATTAGGAACGAAGTAAGCAAGAGTGATGTTCTTTTCTCCGTCAATGTGTATTTCGCGCTAAAAGGCTTACATTGTAGCCATTGAATGAAGAATAAGACCGTATTTTAAGTTCCGGATTTCATTATTTACCGATTAAAGGAGGTAGAACGTTCGAAATCTATTTCTGATACTCAATGTAGACATATTTGATGTCTTTTAGCTTATATTTATCCGTTTTAGATAAAATATTCAAAAATGTATACGTTTTCTGTCGATATTATCGGATTTTCTATCCGAGCACCCCTACCTCTTTCGACCTCAATTTCACAACCTTAAGAGTTCCTTAACATAATGTAAAACATGTAAAAGGTCTGCAACTACATTATATTTCAATAATGATTCATGTTTTTCTTTATACGATTCGCCATGAGCAAGAAATAAGTTACGAGATTCAGGGCTAAATACGGCCCTTATCTTAACAGCTCCTTTGATGACATTATAATTAGTCTACGTCAGATACTGTCTGAAATGGGAAGTAACTCTGGTTTTCGAAAATAGCGAATATTGTCATGGAAAAATTTGAGTGAAGAGGATGAAACCAAGTCTGGTCTCAATACTCAGATTCCGAATAATTTACAAGAACAGAAATACTTTTTCTTCGACTTATAATAATCAGGATATAAGATTCTACATGAAAATAAGCTAGATACCTGTATTAGAGGTTGTATATGTTGTTTGAACAGTTTATAATTGTTCAGTGTGGTGAAGTCTTCTTCATCGTATTCAAGCTCAACATTATTGATACCCAGTTCATCAGCTATCATCTCAGACGGGCTCTTCTTTTCCTGTAAAAATAAGTCTTTCTATTAATAGAAATCAGTGTTATTTTAGGGAAAGTGCCTGTACCTTACCCATTGGGAAAATTCTCAACATTTCGCTGAAATCTGAGAAAATTTAAATGCAACTTCTCTGAAAAGTACAATTCTAAGTAAGTTAAGTATCTTTTATTTACACTGCTAATCCATGAATTTGCTTGAACTGAACATGTGATGGAGAAAATTTTTTAAGATGCATTCAGAAATAGGATATTTTGTGCTGACTTACCATTTTCTGAGTCATGTTTTCTCAAGTGATTTCAGGGCTTTTGATCGGCCTGATTAGGAGACCACATTCGGTCCCATTCCCAATGCAAAATAGTAATTTTTTTCCCCTATTTCTTGATCAATTTTTCCCAATTTAAAACCACGAGGAAACTTATTTTTAAGAGTTAAAAACACTAATTTTCTAATGAAAATGCATCCAAATCTATTCATAGTTTTTCCCGATTTTTGTTAAAAAGCCCCTTTTCCCCCAAATTCAAAGGCCCAGGCCCCAAAATTGGGTATGAGAGGCCTGGATTTGTTCAAAAGTGCCTCTTTGCCTTTACCTAGTTATTGTTACATACCTTGGGAGTCTTGCTGACTTTTTCCTTAATCACACTCATATAAACATGAGTATATATATTAAAATTTATATAAAATGTATAAATATGCATAATACATGTACTTGTATCTTATAATCGTTACGTACCTTTGGAGTACTGCTGACTTTTTCTTTCTGTTTCTTTTTCCTCGGTGCCGGAGAATAATCATCATCATCGACATCGTCTACAAACTCCTGATACCAAGAAAATTGTATAATTAATCCTTCAATCTAATAATCGATAATAGTCATTATTATACCTTTACTTGTTTTTTCCTAAGATACTCATAATTAGCTGTAACCCGCCTGATGAGACTATTTCCCTGCAAAGGTTGTGTTAGTTAAGAAGACTATTTCCCTAGGGATATAGCTTTGAAATGGGGCGGAGCTACAGCACACGACTTCAAAATGGGGTGGAGCTACAGCACACGACTTCAAAATGGGGCGGAGCTACAGCACACGACTTCAAAATGGGGCGGAGCTACAGCGCATGACGGGAAATAGGTCTACATGTAGTCTCGGGAAACAAGAATCATGCTAACTCCCTCAATGGTATATTTTAAGTTTTTAACTGTATAACATACATGTATTTACATGTACAATAATCATCATTGTCTGCATCATCTACAAATTCCTGTTACAACATGTACAATTATGCTTAAACATGTTAAATTTTAATGTTAAAAAACATTACATATAAATGGCAATACACTACATTTTACCGAAATTTTACACAATTTCAAATACAATGTAATCACTGAATCACATATTTTATCAATCATCAACCATGAGACTATGATCAACATTATCAATCAAAATTATATTTTCATTCTCATTACCGCGGATAATTTTGGGTTGTGAAATTGAGAGAATCTCTGATAATTTTTTGATTATCTCATAGAAATTTTTGACTCTGACATATTCTCTCATAGAAAATGGTTAAAAATGTAAAATTCTCTCATCAAAGTAAACAGCCAGCAGGGGTCTAGAATTCCCATTTCCCATTGCCCAGGGCAAGTGAAAAGTTAGGTCGGGAAAATACAATGCAGGTTCTCACTTGCCCGTGGGCAAGGAGATTTGTTGAACATTTTTTCCAATTCATTCAGATTTCTTTCTTATCTTTTTCTACAGAAAGGATTTTAATTTCAATATTCTGGAGAATCAAGCACTCCATTTATTAAATATTCTAAATTTCAACAAGTTTCAGTGTAAGACCCATCATTTGGGCAAGTGATTTTTTGGGTCAGGCAAGTAAATTTGAAGCCTCGAGTTTCCCGTGGCAAGTAGATTTTAAAAAATATTCTAGACCCCTGAGCCAGAATAATCCCTGCATTATTTGGGATAACAGGGTTTTTTTTTCTTGTTTTGGGGCCGAATTTCGGCCCCTTCCCAATGCCAAATTTGCTCTATTTTTCCCAAAAAATCACCCTGAAATTCCAAAAGAGGAATTATGAAATAAGCTCAAAATGCATCGAAGATGCAAAATGCCGAGTTGCAAAACTGGAATGTAAGTATAACTAGAAAGGTTTCTTGTTGCGGTTGCAACAAGAGTGTCTTCCTCCTATACAATTTTTGGTTTGGAAATATGAAGGACGTCACATTACATGTATTTATATTATATATTTAAGTTTTCAAATAGCAGTAACATTAAATTTTCAAACCGATAATTGTTGGTGAGCAACAATTTGATTTGGGGGGGGGGGGGGGGGGGGGGGCAGGAATTCTATTGCCAGCCGGTAAAATTTTTTCAGCAATTTTCTGAGCAGGCCATTTTTTTTCAGCCATTACCAGAGTCGGAGAAAAATTTTCGCCGGTTCTTCGGGCCGGATTTAAACAAATTGTCAAATGTTGTTAATGTCTGTGTAAGTTAAACTCCCCGCTGTTACAGAGTATGAGTAAATAACCGTTCCTTCAGATGTCTCTTTGCAATTAGCGAATTTCAGACAGATTGTATGATGTTTAAATAGAACCTTTTCTAGATTTTTGTGCCTATGCGTATTAGGTCTCTGGTAGATACAGCTATGTGAACAGTTTGTATTTATATTAATTAATTTTTTGACTTTAAATTGTCTGGCACAAAGGGCCAGCAAAAATCTCCATATCATGCAATGTATCCTTACTTTTGCATGGTCCGGGAAAAAAAAATTGCCGGCCCTTTGGGCCGGAATATTTTTTTTCAGCATTTTTCAGAGCCGGGATTTTTTTTTGCAAATTCTTCCTGCCCCCTTCCCCCATAAAAAAGGCGAGCTCGTAGCTGTAGAACCAATTTTCTTGAGAAGAGAAATGGTAATAACAAGTTACGTTCAATATATATATATATAAATACCATGAGGTTCTCGCTGTGCAGGTTCAAATTTGGACCCCCCCCCCCCCTTCCCTTTTTTCAAAGTTTATTTTGAATTTCCATCATGGCGACATCGTTCAATATAAACAGAACTGTTTTCGAAAAACGAGGGGAGGGAAGAATGTTGGAGAAATTGTTCATCAATTTGTAAATAAACCAACCGAAAATTATGTTCGAACGTTTGCTAGAATTAGAAATTAAACTTGATGTTCAAAATATAGTTATTGAAGTTTAGAAACAGGTTTGTAGGTTAGAAATCGGAATCAAACTACCACTTTTTGTGTGTAAATTCTGGTATGTAGCTGATCTCTTCTAAATTAATCAACTGTTTTAAAATCAAATTGTGTATATCGAAATGTATTTATGAAATGCATATTCATCATTGCCGTGAAATCGGAATTTGAAAATCTCAACACTGCTTTTCTCGAGTCGGACTCGGACTACCAATTTTAGTGTGCGCCCGATCTGCTGGCGTGAAGGTGTATCGAAATACCCAACTCAAAATTTCGATGCTCATATCTTTTCAACATAAGAGATAGGAAAAATCAGAAAGACTAAATAAGACAGATATATGGATAAAAAATAATAATATTGAAATTTTTAGGAAACTTCATAAGCTTAATTTTTATTTACTATTATAAGCAAAAAAGTGTCTTCCTCCTATGAACTTCTGAATTTGGAAATATGAAGACGGTGAAGGACGTCATCGTAATAAATCGTTACAGTGTGCATCTAGCATTTCATATCTTGCATGGCTGTCGACTTTCCAAAAGAATGGAAATTGTAGATAGCAAAATACGAGATATTTAAGCTTACAAATAGCAAAACATGAAATTTTCGGTCCTTTTGAGTAATTCGACGCTCCCGTCAAATATTTGAATCTACTAAAAAACATGATAAAAAAAAATAACAGAGACCAAAAATAAAAAAGACCAATCTAGCTTTTACTCCAAACGTAACGTTGGAGAACTTTCATTGTCCTAGCTTACAGGGTTCCTGAGAAATCGCTGATCCAATTTTCCACGGTTACGAAAACAATAGGTCTTCCGACGGAAGTCGGAAGACCTAAATATGCAGACTAACATGAAATGTGTATGGTTTGTAACAACATTTTGTGGTCCTAAATGAAAATTTCTGGATCAAGAAATGGTCTTCTCTTTATTCTATATCAGCGTGTAATATATTTTCAAGGATACAGATTTTCAATCTCATCATACAGAATACTTTATGTCCTAATTTTTCTTGTTTACATGGTACCATTTGTAAACTCATGCTATTATGTACGAACATTTGCGATGATAAAATCATCGGTACTTGTTGGAAATGGCGAAATGATGTGAAAATTTTAACCGAAAGTTGTCTATTAGGGTGCAGGAACCTTAAGCAAAAGAGAACTACTATAAAACAAAGAACAAAGAACTTTTATGTAGAATTGGATTTAAATATTGAACTGTATTTGTATGTACAATATGATTTAACAAAGCATACTCTAAAGATACAGAATAAGGTACAATTCATATCTTAAATATTCATTATTTTTTCTTTGTAATTTTTTTCTTTTCTTTCTGGTTTTTTTTTTTTGCAATTTCTTACTTTCCTTTTTTTCTATTTCTGTAATTCATTTTTTTTCATTTCTTTTCATATTTACATTTTTTTCTTACTTTTTTTTTCTTTTTCTTTTTTTTTTTTTTTTTTTTTTCTTTTTACTTTTTTGGGCAGACTCTTTTTTTTCTGCAATTTCTTTTTTCTCAGTGGTATATAATTTTTTTTTCATATTAATTTTTTTTATATTCAATGCTTTTGCTGCATATAAGCTTTGATTAATATTGATTTGTACATATTATGTGTTCAACCATATTGTATTACATTAAAACACAGAAATATAAAGGCAATGCAAGCATCCTCTCCAATTGCACATTCTATATCATTGAGCAAAATAATTTTGAGCCTAGGTTCAAGTGACCTTGATCTTTGACCCTTGACCTTGAAAATCAATAGGGATTATCCTCTCCCCATGGAGAACATATGTAGAAGGTGTTATGATTCTATGATGATTATTTCGTCTTTAATGCTGTTAAGAAGAATTTTAAGCCTAAGTCCACAGTGACCTTGACCTTTGACCTTTTGACCCCAAAATCAATAGGGGTCATTCTTGATTCATGGGAATCATTATTGGCAAGTTTCATGACTTTAGGTGCAATACAGGCTAAAATATGGCCAGGAAACCATTTTCAATCATCAGAGTCCTGTGACCTTGACCTTTGGACCCCAAAATCAAAAGTGGTCATTTTCTATTCACAGGAAACATTTCTGGCAAGTTACATGATTATAGGTGCAATACAGGCTGAAATATGGTCCGAAAACCAATTTCAATCAACAGAGTCCTGTGACCCTGACCTTTGGACCCCAAAATCAATAGGCCTCATCCTTGATTCAAGGGAAACATTTCTGGCAAGTTTCATGATTATAGGTGCAATACAGGCTGAAATATGGTCCGGAAACCATTTTCAATCATCTGAGTCCTGTGACCTTGACCTTTGACCTTTTGACCCCAAAATCAATAGGCCTCATCCTTGATTCAAGGGAAACATTTCTGGTAAGTTTCATGATTATAGAAGCAATACAGGCTGAAATATGGTCCGGAAACCATTTTCAATCATCTGAGTCCTGTGACCTTGACCTTTGACCTTTTGACCCCAAAATCAATAGGGCTCATCCTTGACTAATGGTGAGTAAGTGTATGAAGTTTCATTGTTATAGCCTCTTTCGTAGTTGACTTATAGTCCGGAAACCAATTGTTGACGCCCTCCCGCCCGCCCGCCCAGACGCCCGCCCAACCGCCCGCCCGTCTCACATCAAATTAAGAGCCGAGTTTTGCAACTCGGCTAAAAATCACCTGAGAAAAAAGACCCAAAACCTGGAAGTCAGCACAAAGTGTCCTATTTCTAAGTGCATTTTTTAAAGTTTTTTATTAATCCCATGTTCAATTCAAGCAAATCAATGGATTATCAGTGTTAATAAATGATACTTTAAGGTTATACTTTGATGAGAATTTGTACAAAATTTTTTCCAATTTCAGCAAAATGTCGCAAATTTTCCCAAATGGGACAGGCACAGGCACCTTCCCCAAAATAAAAACAAGAGCCCCAGGGGGCACAACGCTCACCTGATACCCATGCACGCTCTAATTGACATACTGACATTGAATACTGATAGTGCCAGTACCAGGATTTTAGCCCACAACCTTTCTAAAAAGATTTTTGCCGGATGCAGAGAAGTTATTTTTTTTTCAGACAACCTTTAAAAGTACAAAAAAGAAAAAATAGTCACATTTCAAAACAATAACTATAACTTTTTTACTGATTTGAAAAGACGGATAAAGTGGTCCAACGTCATATGCCCAGCTAGTATATTTCAATTATGCAACATCAAAAATAAAATCATATTGTAACATTCCACATTAATGTGCAGCAGAAAAAGAATAAAACAATGAAATGATTTCATAAATTATGCTTCCATTCAAAAGTTATGCCCAATGTTAAAGTTTTTCGGAAAACAGACAGACAAACAGACAGACGGACAGGCCAAAAACTATATGCTCCCGAATCTTTTATTCCAGGGGCATAAAAAACAAAGATTTTTCGGTTTTGCCTTTATTCACTGAAATCTATAAATTATGCTTTTGAATAGTATTGATTTCATCTCAAATACATGAAACATACAGTTAAAATCATTTTGATCTAATATTTATCAATTCAAGTGAGTTGTGCAGAAATTGGGCCAGTTTGTTTTCCAAAAAAGCAGTGTATGTTGTATCAAACCTCATGACCCAGTGAGGCCACTTGAACAAATAATTTTCAGTAAAATATGCTGAAATGCGGCGCTTCTTGCCTATGCATATTTCAACAAGCGAGAAGGAGCGTTGTATTTCTGCATACGCTGTTCAACAACTCAAGTGGTTTCTCTAGGTTTCGCAGTTTGAAACAAATTAAAAGCAGGGCTCGCGCTGGGCTTCGCAAATGTCGCATTTTGCGACAAAAAATTGAAATTTGCGACAGAAAATCGCGATTTGCGACAAAGGGAATTTTCTAAAAATGAGTTTTCAAGTACCGACATACACGCGAATTCGGCATTGAGAGATCGATTCTAAGTAATCCAAAGTGCAGTTGAAGCGTTCAGGTGTAACGTAGGTAAGCGGGTGACCGTAAAAGGTGTGAAATACACTGGTAATTAGGTAGCCCCAGCAGCACGAGAGCCAATGCTAATTAGATAATTGGATTATGAAGATAAGCTGTCCAACGTTAGTATTCCTAATTTTTGTTACGGCGGACGGCAAACTTTATATCTTTCGATGTCACTGAAAAGTTTAGATCATCACGAGTATGTTATAAATATTTTATTTTTCAATTCTTTGTTTCTCCCCCAAAAGAAGTACCACTGTATTATATATTTTAAAATTGGGAAACGTAACTTAGAAATGTCCGATTCCGTATCGGAAAATAAAATAGCAAAATTGACGCCGTTCGTCTGCAAGTTCTGACGATAAAACTATCAAAAATAAGCCTTCAATAGCATCTAAATCGAGGTTTTGAGATCTTTGTATTCAGGATAAAAGCATACGCGCTCGACGTCATGGACCCACAATAGCACCCCCTCTACTTTCTTTTAATTTTGCGTCATAGGCGTCGATCTCCTGTGAAACAAAGAGTCGGCGACGAAGAATTGAACAAGAAAAAAAAAACTTATTTTATTATTATCATTGTGATTTCGAAAATAAACCACAAATAGCTTATGTATCTATATGAGAAATATTCATCTAGATTAGTTACATGTACGTTGAGATCTTTTATTTTTTATTTTTTTTTTTAGGGGGGGGGGGGGTCCGCTACACCGACCATATTTAATCAGATCAACCGTTTTCAAGCTACATTGAATAAATGATCAAGAGCATATCTAGAGAGTGTTAGGAGCCACCTTGGAAATTTCCTAAAATGCTATTTTTCCCGTTTTTATGTCTAATGTTTTTCACAATCATATACTTGGACCCCCTCCCCATCCCAGGAAAAAATCAAGGTCTGTCCATCTTTCTTTGGCTACAATAGCTAATTCCAGGCTGTCCTTGCTATCAAGAAGTTCAAGTCATGGGGAGGGGAGGGGGGGTCAGTACTATAGCTTGGTCTAAAAGCAAAGCTGCAGTTCTTTCAGCCTACACCATGTTTGCAGCTACCAACTGCCTTGTCAATACAGTAATCCCTATACTGCAAATTGATGATGATAAGCATGGAAGGCCCTCCAATGGATATTTTATAATAAGATGGGAGGGCTTCTATGAAGAATTCTGTGACTTTTTGAGTTGGTCTAATTGAACTCATCACTTACTCAGCACTGTCATTGAATTCAAACTTACTAAATATTTAGCATTTACTATGTTATCATAGAAGTTGTGTTGATATTAGTCTCTGACTTTGTTGAATGTAATACAATATGACTTTGTATGTTCTTGAAAATAAAACACATAGATCAACACATACACAATCTCTATTACGAAAAAATCAAGGTTTTTTCAGCAACTTTGTCGTCGCGCAATATTGTGCTACAGCACAATTTTGTGACATTGCGCAAACTTGCGACACAAAATTTTGAGCCAGTGTGAGCCCTGAAAAGGCCCATGAAATTGTTAAGCTTGTCCAACTAGCAGACCTACGACATTGTAATTTACTGTTAACTAATTGTTTTACCTCATCATAGGTCTGTTACACGGACAAGTTGTTAGCGGAGAGAGTTCATGAAATGTATCAGTTGCATCGGATTTGCCGACAAAAAAATAATTTGGTGCGATAAAAACTCATAATGTATCTATTATTTGAACAGATAAAAATTCCCAAATGTCTTAACACAGGAACCTGTCGTTTTATGAGAGAAAATGTTTTATTATTCACAACCTCAGGCCTCTGTGCTCCTCTTAGAAATATTATACATACAAGATGACGAACACAGTGGCTTAAGGTTGTGAATAATAATTTATTTTCTCTAATAAAATAACAGCTTTCTGTGGTCCAACATTTCATTGGAAGATTTCAGGAAGTCTGAACTGAATTATTTATTTTCAAGAATTTCAGATATTAAATGTCCTATGCATTCTCAAAATCCAGAGGAAGAGATTACTCATTAGACGTTTCTTCAAGAAATCAGTCCGTAAATTACTTCATCTAAGAGAGTCTAAGACAGAGGAAATTCGAGCAAACTTTATATATGATAACAAGTACATGCAAGTGTTCCAAGTACATGAATGATAACCATTACGAAAGTGTTCCAAGTATAAAAATCTTTTCCGTTTGCACTGTATCTCCTGAAACGTATCGCAGTACTAAAGGTATCACATTAGTACATGGGGAATCCCCTTCGAGTACAGGCTACAGATATTCATAGCTAGGTCATTATCTAGGTCATTGTCCAGGTCATTATCTAGGTCATTGTCCTGTCAAATAGTTCCGATTATTTTCTTATTATTTTCAACAATTGGTGGAAAATACACACAATGTTTATCTTGAATTGTCTTCCCGTGATTGTTTACTAGATAGATGAAATAAAATTTTGAATATAGTTTAAAGTGTGTGAGACATCTACATGTGTGGAAGAATACGTGTGAAAATAGGTCCTCAGATCCAGATCATAAAATTCGAATAATTCCGGTCCAGAACCAGGTGCATGGCTTTGAAAAAATATTAAAAAAGTTGTGTACTTTTAATCTTTACGGCATTTTTTTCTATGTAATTCAAATAAAATTTCTAAACATTCAAAAGTAGTGTCAATGTGTTTAAGCCGGTGCGAATTGAGAATTTTTCTCCTATTTTTGGTAAGAAAGTACTTGAAAAATAACTGGGATCTGGATCCTACACGGCAAAAAATGGCTTGTTCCCGACTTTAAAAATAAAATTCTAAACAAGTATAAAGAATTTAAATAATTGAATCATATCACATGAAAGGTCAATCAATAAGACATTGGAGCATGTGTCACTTGTTGAATTATCAGCTGTAACCTGTGGCTCAGGTGAGCTAAAAAGGGGAAAAAAATTTTGTTGGGGTCCCGCCGGGGTTTGAAGCCACTCCCCATGGGTCCATTGGGCATGGAAAACATACATTATACCTATGTACAATCTTAAAAAAATATTCCTTAAAAATCCAAAAGTGGATATCTTGACAAAATTCTTTCACTTGTAGGGTACCATGCATGAGTACCTCATACCTACAAATTGTCATGACAATCTGAAGAGTGGTTATAGAACAGAAGCAGAAAATGTATGAAAATCACCCCCCCCCCCTTCCTTTTTACATAAGAAAAAAATTCATAAAAAATCAAAAAAATAAAATTTAAGCATAAAATACATATCAAAGCATTAAGTAAGTTAAATATGATAAATATGTAGTAAATGAGTGTGTAAAATCATACACTTATTGAGTTATTTAAAGAAATAGTGCAAAAATGTGCATTTCTGACTAAGTCCGAAAAGACGTCAAAAACGCGTCAAAAATTTGACTTCGAAGTGGAACCAAAAATAACAACACTTCTTAAGACATCTCTCTAGATCATCCTGATGCTTTCGGTTTGTCGATACATGCTTCGGTTCTGAAGAAGAAGTTTGTCAAAGGAGGGTACCCCCCGTGACCTACTTTTGGCTGTGGTGGCGCCACCTGTTGACAGATCCGGACGAAAAACAACAACACTTGTAGGGGACCATGAGTACTTCATACCTACCAAGTTTCATCAAAATCCCTTCAGCCCTTCTGGAGAAGAAGTTTAAAATGTGAAAAGTTTACGACGACGGACGACGACGGACGACGGACGACAGACGCAACACTATGACAATAGCTCACTTGAGCCTATGGCTCAGGTGAGCTAAAAAGGGGAAAAAAATTTTGTTGGGGTCCCGCCGGGGTTTGAAGCCACTCCCCATGGGTCCATTGGGCATGGAAAACATACATTATACCTATGTACAATCTTAAAAAAATATTCCTTAAAAATCCAAAAGTGGATATCTTGACAAAATTCTTTCACTTGTAGGGTACCATGCATGAGTACCTCATACCTACAAATTGTCATGACAATCTGAAGAGTGGTTATAGAAAAGAAGCAGAAAATGTATGAAAATCACCCCCCCCCCCCTTCCTTTTTACATAAGAAAAAAATTCATAAAAAATCAAAAAAATAAAATTTAAGCATAAAATACATATCAAAGCATTAAGTAAGTTAAATATGATAAATATGTAGTAAATGAGTGTGTAAAATCATACACTTATTGAGTTATTTAAAGAAATAGTGCAAAAATGTGCATTTCTGACTAAGTCCGAAAAGACGTCAAAAACGCGTCAAAAATTTGACTTCGAAGTGGAACCAAAAATAACAACACTTCTTAAGACATCTCTCTAGATCATCCTGATGCTTTCGGTTTGTCGATACATGCTTCGGTTCTGAAGAAGAAGTTTGTCAAAGGAGGGTACCCCCCGTGACCTACTTTTGGCTGTGGTGGCGCCACCTGTTGACAGATCCGGACGAAAAACAACAACACTTGTAGGGGACCATGAGTACTTCATACCTACCAAGTTTCATCAAAATCCCTTCAGCCCTTCTGGAGAAGAAGTTTAAAATGTGAAAAGTTTACGACGTCGGACGACGACGGATGACGACGACGACGGACGACGGACGACAGACGCAACACTATGACAATAGCTCACTTGAGCCTATGGCTCAGGTGAGCTAAAAAGAGGAAAAAAATTTTGTTGGGGTCCCGCCGGGGTTTGAAGCCACTCCCCATGGGTCCATTGGGCATGGAAAACATACATTATACCTATGTACAATCTTAAAAAAATATTCCTTAAAAATCCAAAAGTGGATATCTTGACAAAATTCTTTCACTTGTAGGGTACCATGCATGAGTACCTCATACCTACAAATTGTCATGACAATCTGAAGAGTGGTTATAGAACAGAAGCAGAAAATGTATGAAAATCACCCCCCCCCCTTCCTTTTTACATAAGAAAAAAATTCATAAAAAATCAAAAAAATAAAATTTAAGCATAAAATACATATCAAAGCATTAAGTAAGTTAAATATGATAAATATGTAGTAAATGAGTGTGTAAAATCATACACTTATTGAGTTATTTAAAGAAATAGTGCAAAAATGTGCATTTCTGACTAAGTCCGAAAAGACGTCAAAAACGCGTCAAAAATTTGACTTCGAAGTGGAACCAAAAATAACAACACTTCTTAAGACATCTCTCTAGATCATCCTGATGCTTTCGGTTTGTCGATACATGCTTCGGTTCTGAAGAAGAAGTTTGTCAAAGGAGGGTACCCCCCGTGACCTACTTTTGGCTGTGGTGGCGCCACCTGTTGACAGATCCGGACGAAAAACAACAACACTTGTAGGGGACCATGAGTACTTCATACCTACCAAGTTTCATCAAAATCCCTTCAGCCCTTCTGGAGAAGAAGTTTAAAATGTGAAAAGTTTACGACGTCGGACGACGACGGACGACGACGACGACGACGGACGACAGACGCAACACTATGACAATAGCTCACTTGAGCCTATGGCTCAGGTGAGCTAAAAAGGGGAAAAAAATTTTGTTGGGGTCCCGCCGGGGTTTGAAGCCACTCCCCATGGGTCCATTGGGCATGGAAAACATACATTATACCTATGTACAATCTTAAAAAAATATTCCTTAAAAATCCAAAAGTGGATATCTTGACAAAATTCTTTCACTTGTAGGGTACCATGCATGAGTACCTCATACCTACAAATTGTCATGACAATCTGAAGAGTGGTTATAGAAAAGAAGCAGAAAATGTATGAAAATCACCCCCCCCCCCCCTTCCTTTTTACATAAGAAAAAAATTCATAAAAAATCAAAAAAATAAAATTTAAGCATAAAATACATATCAAAGCATTAAGTAAGTTAAATATGATAAATATGTAGTAAATGAGTGTGTAAAATCATACACTTATTGAGTTATTTAAAGAAATAGTGCAAAAATGTGCATTTCTGACTAAGTCCGAAAAGACGTCAAAAACGCGTCAAAAATTTGACTTCGAAGTGGAACCAAAAATAACAACACTTCTTAAGACATCTCTCTAGATCATCCTGATGCTTTCGGTTTGTCGATACATGCTTCGGTTCTGAAGAAGAAGTTTGTCAAAGGAGGGTACCCCCCCGTGACCTACTTTTGGCTGTGGTGGCGCCACCTGTTGACAGATCCGGACGAAAAACAACAACACTTGTAGGGGACCATGAGTACTTCATACCTACCAAGTTTCATCAAAATCCCTTCAGCCCTTCTGGAGAAGAAGTTTAAAATGTGAAAAGT